>QTSX02003638.1:0-129465 GCA_014839935.2 Entomophthora muscae
TTCCATGTAAGATTTGATGGCAAGGAATAACTTGTACAGGGATCATCAGATTGAATTGGCAGGGCTCCTAATTGGGAGAAAGTACCCGCAGTTTGACATTGCCATCAGATTGATTCATGCTGTTAGATACGTCAGGGAAACTTATTGAGCGCCCCTGTGTATTATGATATATGCTGGCAGGCAAGGGAGGAAACTTGGTTGCAACACCCCCCTTGCCCCCTGTTGTTGTCAGACACAGAATCCAGAGTTTGCAGGGGAGATTCTGTCAGGATTCTCCTTTATTTTTTAGCTGCTAGTATTCTTCCTTTGGACACCAATTTTAATTTTTGAAGTCATTGTTCTTGGTTATTTTCACTTAATGGCTTTCAAAAACATTTCCTTATTTTGCCCTCTTGACTGGATAAATTCTATCTATTTAACAGTTAGTTTCAAAATTTGAAGCTTACCTTGATTCCTGGACAATTCTCAAACCGCAGATCTATATGTTAGTCTAAATTAATTAAGTCCAAATTCAAATTACCTTTTTTGCTTTTGCCTGCTTATGCCAACACTTTCAGACCAGGTTTTCCCGCTCTTCTGTCTTCTTTTTGCATTCACACGTCTACTAAGCAACCACTGTTCCCCTTGTCATCCCCTTTACTTTAGTGTTTAACTTTTTAAGTTTAAACTGCGAAACATGTACCTTTGTTTTGTTTCTCAACCCAAGCTCACCTAATCAATCTTGGTTAGCCCTCTCACCTCAATTCTGCACCTCACAAACCAAATGAAATAAAAAGGCTTGGTTTTCCAATCTTAACAATAAGTTGAGATTGTTTGACTTACACCCCAAAGGTACTTGTTAGGTTTTGTGGCTTGTGTTCTTCTTCAATTTTAGTTTTAGTTTTAACTTTTAGCCCCATGATTCCTTTTGACTTTCTTCTTCACCAGTTGGGTAGTTTTTTATAGTAATACACACAATGTAATTGTTGATAGCTTTAATTCTCCCACTAGTGCAGACCATTTCCCAGACTTAGAGATTGACTTTTTAACCAAATCATATTTCATTAATACTGGTCTCTATTTTATCTTCTTAGGGTTAATAAGTTGTCTTAGTCCTTATTTTACCTCGTATAAGCTCTTAGGAGCCTTAGTTCAGTTGCTATTGCAGACCTTGTCCACCTTTTTGTATTTGACTAATATAAATATTACTGGGTTAAAAGCTTTAGTTTATAATGATCTTCCCCAAACCATGAGACCTTACAAGATCTGGGAAGGTCTGCATAAATAACTTTTTTGTGGGGATGGCATGGCAGGGGCACAAGCAATTGTGGTGAAGTTTTGGTGTTTCCTTGTACATCTTCCAGTTGATAGGTGTGGTTGTCATAGACTGCAGCTATTTTGAAGGGTCCTAGGTGGTTGGATTCTAACTTGATTGAATTGGGGTTGAGGGAATATATGGGGTCACCTACTGTGTATCTTACCTCAAGGTATTTTGTCCCCCCCAATTTGCTTGTGTTTGATGTCTCAGGCCTTAGCACGCCATTGGCTCAGGTAGGGACTAGTCAACAAGGGAGGCTTTCTGGGGTTATGGATTGTAATTTCCCTTATTCTACCCCTGTCAAGCTATCAGTAGTTCCAAAAGCCAAGGTGCTGGGGCTGAACTCAGTGCCTTAGTTAATTCTTACCTGTAAAGATGAGGAAGGCAGTGGGCAGGTGTTCAGTCCATGCAGTATTGGGGTGCTCCTGTGAGAGTTTGGCAATCAGTTGGACCAGCAAACCATTTAGGCACTCCACATGCCCATTGGCTTGGGGATGGTAGGGAGTTGTGACTATTCTTCTAAGGGCATTCTTGGTGCATTACACCTTCATGACGTGCCCTACAAGCTCAGGCCCACCATTTATGATAAGAAGTTTGGGCTGCCCAAAGCAGGCCACAATTTCTTTGCCAATGAAGCAGGTGATGGTGGTGGTGGTATGATTAGTGGTTGCTCATGCTAATGGCTAACAGATGAAGTAGTCAATGACTGTAATGATGTACTTCTTGCTTAGTCTGTCTTTGGGGAGGGGTCCAACAACATCAAAGGCCCCTGCTCAAAGGGTTCCATGGCTTTGATGGGAAGAACAGAATTGGTAGGGGCAGGTTTGGAAGTGTTCTTTTTGCACAACACACATGTCTTGAGGAAGTCCAATATAATTGGTGCATACAAGGCCAACAAACCTTATGCTTCATGATCTTGAATAGGTTGCTTCCTCTGATGAGACCCAAGGTACAGGGCAACATTTTTATTTATTTGCTTTACAGGGGCTACTAGTGATTGGTAACCCCCATAAAACCAATTTGGTGTGAAAGCCGCCACTTCAGGGGCCTTATCCCCATTCCTAGTTATAACTAAAGTAAATATAAATAAAACATAAAAAACTTACTGATTGTTTTCCCTTTGGCCCCCTCAGCCACAAGCGCCCCTTCAGCAAACTTCATGAGTGTTGGCTGCTCTTCATTTGTTTTTCTGGGCTTGATCTCCCTTATTTTCTATGCTACTTGTGTTTCCTCTTGATTTTTGTTTGTTGAATTTTCATTGTTTCTTGAGGTGCTTCTGCTTCTTGATTGTGCTTTGTTTTCATCTGTTTCCAATTGATTAGTTTCCTCTTCATTAGTGTTAATTTCCTTTGAGATTTCAATTCCTTCAATCAATTTGAAATTTTGAGTATTCTTTGTTGTTTTTTTGCAAATTCCCACAAGTTTTAACTTTCATTTTTGAACTCTAGACACTTGAGTATTTCCTTTTGTAGATTTAAAACTATTTTCTTGTGTTCTTTGTTGACTATTATTCCCAGGCTATTTTTTGTGGTTTTGGTTTGATGGACCAAAGCCCTTCCCCATTTCCCAGCTGATTTACTACAATTTCCCCTATATTATGTTAAAGATCAACAACCTTTTGGAGGGCTGACTCTAATTTGTTGATAAGGCTGTAGATATTTGACATTTTGTTTGAATTACATCAAAAAACTGGTTTTTATAGTACTACCTTCAACGCATAAATATTTTTCATCATTAATAATAAATTAAAGACCATAAATGTAAGTATTGCATTAGAATATTGCAATTAGAGTCAACTCTTGATACTTAGATATTATGTGCATAACTCAATGCATTTTGTTTAATAAATTCATTGTAAATGAGGCCTTTTTCATTGTAATTTATTTAAATAGACTGTGTTTATATTAGAGAGCCATTAACTCTTAGTACAAATATTGATACATAGTGTAAAATCACTTCCCCCTTTAGCCTTGAATAGGAAAATCTTCTCACGCCACACAAAGAAATCTGCTCAAAAGCTGGTCAAGCCCCTTAATTCCCTTGAGGATTTAGCCCATACAATTGATGAGAAATTTGTGTTGGCATACCCTTCCAAGGTGGTAAATACTGATGTGATGAACTTGGTTCCCACTTGGGAGGAATCTCTGATTAATTTAGACTATTTTTTGGCTTGGGCCTGTCCACACTTGAAATTAAGTAAGTCTAAGCATTCAGGTCGCGCTACTGCCATTTCCTTAAATGTCAATCCAACCAGATTGAATGCTGATTTAATCCTCTCCAGCAATGCCAGCCAATTAGGGTTGGAGCCGGAAATTATTGCAAACCCCTCCAACCTAATGGATTTGCCTCTGCAAAATTTCTCTGCCAACCAATCAAATCCATTACATGAGTCAGGTGATCTCTCAATTTGAAGTCAGCCTCCCCTCAAAGCAAGACAGGGGACTTTTGGTCCCCTGCTTGCTCATTCTTTCAAAATAAAGTTTACACTTTTAAAAATTGCATTCTGGTTATCCTGGACCTTTGTTTTGAGGTCCTGATATTTTCCTAAAGCTGTTAGTAAGAGTTTAAATTATCCCCTACCTTTGCCGCCGTCCCTGGGTTTACAGTGTCTGTTTCAAAGCACCTAGAGTTAAATTTAGTATAGGCTTATACACTTACCTCCTCTGTTTTTGAAAATCAAACTTGAGATCTGAATTAGTTAGTAAATATTATATAATTACCTATTATAAGTTTGGTTTTGTATCCCGTTTGCTTTGTTGCCTTTGCTCAGATCTATACGCTTTTGAGCTACTCCTCCCGCTCTTCATAAAAGTGTATAGATCACAGTTGCCGTTCTCCTGGTTACAAAATTATTCTACAGATTCCCAGCTGTCAGGTCCCCCCCCCCTTTTATTTGCTCTATTCTAGAAAAGTTAGTTCCATTGTTATCTTGCTTTTTTTCTCTTGCATTGTAAAAATGTTGGTTTCTTTCTTTAAATTTGTGGCTTTCACCCTGGCTCCTGCATTGGTTTTGATTTGGACCACTTCTTCAGACCTTTGGAGTTGTGTTTCCCATTCTTTCTATCATGTGAGGGCCAACCCCAATCAGTTCATGAAAATGTTCAAGAATATCCCTGGACACATGCAGAACATCTTAACCACCAGTAAAAATGTGGTAAAGAGCCTCACCTGTGACAATCTCAAATATTCTGCTCTTGGAGCACCCAAGCTTGAGCTCCCCGGCGCCTCCCCTTCCCGTGGTCCTGGCTGTTACGCCCCAAGGGGATGGTCTGGGTGTCAAAGAGCATCCTCCCAAGTGCGCTACCTGGCTTCTTGGTGGGATGATCTTGATGGGCCTGGATTCTTACTTCCCCCAATTATCTGCTGTGTCCTCCCTTTGGATGCCACTTTGAGCAGCCATACCAGTCCTGCACTGGATGGTGTCTGGGTGGATCCTTCCCCCAGGATGAGAGCCAAACTTAGTTAGTTTAGACCCCCTCTCTTACACATAGTGCATTTTACAGCCTGTATATTTACCTATTGGTTGGTTTCACATCCAATCACACAGGCAATAGGAAACATGGTTGCCACCCTGACAGCAAACGGTCTTGGGGTGGCAACCATGTTTCCTATCACCTGTGAAATTGGATGTGAAACCAATCAATTGGATACTAGTGTTTAAATATCAGAAAATGCACAATCACCACAGCAAAGAAAATCAGCCAATTAATGGTAATAAACATTAATTTTTTAACCCATTTGTGGGGTTCCTGTCCACCAGTCCCCAAAGTGTGTCCTGGGTCAAAGCCAGGGACCAGCTGGAAGGTATTGTCATTCTCTAGTAAGGGAAAATGTATCTCAGAAATATGTATAGGGGTTGAAATGGGCTTTTATTCACTCTCAGAAGGAAGATCCCCTTAGAAACCTTCTGGTATATGGCCTGGGGGATCAAGGAAACAATATGGATTTGCCAATATTTGGAGTCCTCCAACAATACCCTGGACTCCTTGTACTTGGTCTTGGACTCCTGCACTTTAGTCTTGGACTTCTGCTCCTTAGACTTGGACTCCTGCTCCTTAAACTTGGACTCCTGTGCCACGCTTAAGATCCAGCTCCTTATCTCAAGCTCCAGCACCTTAATCTTGGGCTTTATCTCTCTGTATAGCTCTAGTGGCCTTGGTATTCCACTTGTATCAGTCCAACCAGGCTCCTGCTGGCAATCAAAAGGCTTCCAAAAACCTCTTGGTAGAAACTCAAAAGACCTGGAAAAGACCCTGTAACTTTCCAGCCAGCCACCTTCTTATAGTATTCTTTTCCCAATGGTTCTGCCTTCAAAATGGCTTTTTTCAGAAGCTTAAACTATTGCTGCTCACTTTTTCTTATAATAACTTAAGCTTATATACTTACTTTCTTAAAAGCTTAAAGTATTAATTCACTATTTCCTTGCTTATACTTTAAGCTTTTGTCTTCTAACCAATCATATTCACCAGGAACCCTTCCAGAACTCAACCAATGAATGCAGAGCGCAGAAATAGACTATTTCTGAAGTTTGACAGGGATCCAACTAGGAAATCAATTTCCATCGCTCAAACTGTTCAAATTGACAACTCTTTGCGCACCAAAGTGTTAATTGGTTCACTATTCCAGCACCAGTTTTCTCTGCATTTAACCTAAACCAATTTAAATATTAGAATACTATTTAAATTGTTCTTTTTGGACCTCTTTAATGTTTTCCCCATATATTTACAAATATTGTAAAATCCAAGGAAATTGTCCTACCAAAACAACTTTGTATCCAGCTCTCATAGCAACATACCTTTATCTATCCTAGGAACTTAATAAATAAATCTCTTACCCACACTTGTATCCACATTTCTTCTTGAGTTTAATACTAAACCAAGGCAAAAAATTCCACATTTTACCACCTCGGCAAATCAAGCTGGCAAAATCTTGGCTCATCTCTCCAGACCACCAGTTCTTCATCATCTTCTTCTGATCCTTCAGCCAGCTCCTGTATCATGATCAGCTAATCCTGCATCATGATCTTCAACCACATCTTCCAGCTCTTCAGCTTAACCAGCAATCAGTCTATCTTGGACAACAAACAGCTCATTCCAGTCTTTCAACAGCTTATCAGTCCTCTGGCTATTCCTTTATCATGATCAGCTACTCCTGCATCATGATCTCTGAGCCCTTCAACTTATCCTCACTAGAAACCACCTTGGTTCCACCTGCACAAAGAACCTTTTTTGGTTCTAAACTTTAATATGAACCAACAGTTCCTCAACTAGTCTTCACTGTGATCATACAGTCCTTTGTACTAGTCTTCTCTGCTGATCCTGAACCACCCCGGTTCTTTATCTCAGTTCCTGTTACCAGAACCTATAGACCCAGGCATGAGTCTACATTGAACTGGCATTTGACTGGGCCCTCACAAGTGGCACTCCACTTAGGCCATTCAACCATAGATCAATGTCTATGCATTGTTTTTACTCACCCAGGTGATTAAATATGGGCTTTCAGTTGCAAAGTAATCAGCTTTACTTCCCAGAGGCCTGATCACATCAAGTTCTGCAGCTGCTTCCCCAAGCAAACCGCCTTGATGACACCTCCGAGCAAATCTATGCCCTCCAATGCTCACTTTGGGTTCCCCCTAAAGTTCCTATAGGGGCATAAACAAGGACACCCTGCCAGTCTGTTAGGTAGGATGCTTTCTCACAGACCTCCTGTAAGTGTATCAGGGTACATGAAGCCCTCAAAGCTCTTCTCCTCCCTGGCAGCCTGCTCTATCCGCCAGGGGTCCAAAACTTACAGCCCTGGTAGGCGTCCCCTACCATGCTGGCACAACTTCTACCCTGGCATCTCATGTTACCCGCCAGGGTCTAAACATTCTCCAGCCTGAGCAGCAAACACTACCCATCAGGCTGGATCACTCTCCACCCCAAGCAGACAAAATTCCCTGCTGAGCTATCTCATTCTTCACCCAAAGCAGCCACAGTTCCCTGCTGGGTGAAGACCTCTAGCCCACAGCAGCCAATATCTTCTGCTGGGTGGAGACAACTTCTGCCTCTAGTAGTCTTTACACCTACTAGCTAGGCCTTACCTTCCCTAGTAGTCATTATTCCCTACTAGGCCTCTACCTTCAACAAACAACCAAACTTTTACTTGGCTAACATTAGCCCTGCCTGCAAACCACCAAACATGTGGACCTTCACACCATTAAATTATTATTACCTTGCAAAATCTGACTAAAAAGTTTACAGAATTATTACCAATAGGTAAATATACAGGCTTTAAAATGCACTATGTATCAATATTTGTACTAAGTGTTAATGACTCTCTAATATAAACACAGCCTATTGAAATAATTAACAATGAAAAAGGTCTCATTTACAATGAATTTTATTAAAAAAAAATTCATTGAGTTATGCACATAATATCTAAATATCAAGAGTTGACGTCTAATTGCAATATTCTAATGCAATATTTACATTCATATGTCTTTAATTTATTATTGATGGTGAAAAATATTTATGCAAATAATTTTATGTTATTCATAAAATATACAACATTTTATTAATTATGGGGAATTTCAATAATAATAAAAAATATTATTGATTGTGAATTGGAAGAAATAATATCAATTTTAATAAGTTGTCACAAAGAAAGGTTTTATTTTACTCATCAAAGGACAAGTAGGGGAAGGAATGGGCAGAATATATGTTGCCATCATCTGCACCTGTGAAAGGGATAGCATCAGAGATAGTGGGGGGGATTGGTAGTGGCTTGGGACTCAGGGTTGGAAGGCAGGTGGCTTGGTCTTGATGGGGGAGATGGGGAGGCTTGGTTTGTTGACTGGGAAGAGGCAGTAAGAGCTGATTGATTCAATTGCTCAAATTCTTCTTCTGTCACATATGTGGGCTTGGTGAAACAAATGGATTGGCGTGAGGGGAGGCAGGAGTCCTTTCTGGACTTATCACTATCACTTGCATAGAAGATGATGAGATCAGATAAATCCTGGATTAATATGGAAAGAAAAGGCTCATACCCCTTCACAATTTGGGTGCACAGTTCATTGTAGGTGCCAGGCTTTGAGCGCCTGAGAGCTGAACCAAAATTGTTAAGACATACATCTGCAAGATACATGTCAGTGTGGTTGACAGGGTAGGACCAACAGGTATGCCCCACATCCTTAATTTTCTTGGTTGCCCATTCCTGCTGCATCATCTCTGCACTCAGTACAACTGTGTATACGTCTTGTTGGGTAGCCCACTCCTCCAGCATGTCCTTGAGCTCTGTCTGGTAGGCATACCCATCTGCGGTGTTTGATATTGTTGAGTAATAATTGACACTCAATGGGGAAACTGCCAACAAAACCCCAAAAAATCAATACAAGATTGGGCTGCACTTGTAGACTTCAGATTGGATACACTTTTCTCCATAATCTTAGATGCTTGCAGATATCTTGACATACAATAAGAATATGACGTCATTGTGTGTCCTCATTGTCCTCCCTTTAATAAAATTAATCATGGTTGAATTGTATGGGTTGGTATCCACCAAACTGGGGCCAGTGAGAAATTGATTGGACAAGATACTAGCAGCAACCACAGCTCTGCACATCCAAAAATTGACTGTTCTTTTATTTGTGAAAATGCCATGGAGTCCCAGTTGGAGACAAATCTGGACCAGGAGCATCCACAGGTCATGTTCCATGATGGTCATCATAAGGAGATGGGCTTTTTTGCTATCAGTTGACGTAAGGGCACCAGTCAGTGTCTTCTTGGGAGGGGGGGCACAATTGGCGTGGGCTTGCAGGGTTGCAGCCACAGTGGACTTTGAAAAACCCATTGCGGCCGCAATTCCCCCAAGGGACATAAGCATCCCTTGCTTTTCAACCATTTCAAGCACAATCTCTGTGGTGATCAATTTTTTTTGTGTCTTGCAGGCTGATTGGATGAAGGAGGGATATGTCCATCTTGGGAACTGAACATTGCCATCTGATTGGCTGTTTCCAGATTCTGGCTTCCCTGGGTGGCCCCTTGGCTCAATTGACTGGTTTCAGATGCCATTGTTGATACGTGATTTGGGTTAGCAGCTGCCAAAGCATGATGGGGAAACAGGGCCATGCTTGAGGACGCAGGAGAAAGAACACACACCTGGGTAGTGCTTGGGGAGGGGCCTGAGGGTTGGGAATGACCATAGACAGAGGCTTCACTGTTGGAAGACCCAGTGTAGCCCTGCATGATTTTGTCAAGGCCAGGGAACAGCTTGTTTATTTTGTTGTTATTAAAAGAAGGCATAATAAATTTTATATTCAAAACTAAACTCAAAAAGAGAAGTGCATATTTTAATCAATTTTATTGTTTATTATGTTAAGCTGGTGAATATTATGATCTAAATTTTAGCCGTCCCAAACTAGAATAGGGTGATTTTTGAGAATGCCTGTGCTTCCTAAAAGAATCAGCATAAATTCACTCCAGATACTTTGACTTCCTGTTTGAGATACCCATAAATTATATTTATTTCAAATTCAACTCAATTATGATTTGAAATTTGGTTCTTGGATTTGACAATCCTGCAATTTCAGATTTGTTAATTTTTACATAATGTCTATTATTTGTTTGACATACAGTAAATCTCAAAATGTACATTAGAATCCTGTATTTCTAATTCATGTATCCTGCATTTGTTTGTTGTGTTTTGTCTTTTGTTAGTTGAGTTATCTGCTCAAGAGATTCAAAATTTGTCAATTTAAATAAACCAAAAAAATAAAATCAAATAGCTGATTTTATTAAATATTTTAATTTTTACTCAGCTGAGTTGCCCGCAAAAGTGATTTTAATTTTGGACCAAGGATTTGACAATCCCGCATTTTTATGTTCAGGTTCTGAATTTACAGTATGTAAGTACGTAGTATGTAATAGTGTATACAGCTATGAATATAGTAAAGTGAGAAGAAAGCAATGTGGGCCAAGAGTGCAGTTGGGAGGAGTTAAGTTGTGCTGGCTCCTCTTGGTAGTACTCTTTGGTGGGTTCTTGGAATGGCTCTTATGGTTTGAAAGTGGTGTGGTGGCCCCCAATCTCTAGGAAGACTGTTATTACAGCAGAGAAGATAAGGTGGTTCATCTTCTAACTTCTGGAAAGGGATGACAAATCTTAGTGCCAAGACTTTTTTAGTGTTAAAGTCTGTTAAAATGCTTTATGTGATACTATTGAGGGTAATTTTACTCAATGATGGCACAATCTATCACTAAGAAATGGATTTTATTATATATTCGTGCATTTTTGTAGCAGGAATATTGGGAAGAATTGGATGGAGAACCCAAGATACTTGGTGGTTGTCACAGTAGCTTTGATAATGCTGGGTGTTGCGCTTTTTTGCATTACAGCGCCACAATTATTTAATATTATAGGGCACAGGACATTTGCTTGAACACATTCATATGTGAAGATATGAGTAGCATTGTATCAGAAGAGCCAGAATCAAATAGAAACATAATTATTGTCAAAGAATGGCACCTGAACATGCAGAAGTACTTACAGATTAAAAGATGATTTTATTGCAATTCCTTGATTCTTCTTATACCTTATCAAAGGTTAATCTCTGGGCAGCCAACAATGTATTCTAGGACATTCTAAAACCCCCTTATTTTGGTTAATCAGTAATCTAGGTTTGGCGCTTATTGCATGTCAACTAATAGAATATATATCTTCCCCCAGCACAGGTGGCCCTTGCTGGTGTGGAGCAGTTTGATAGCTTCAAGATCACTTCATTCTATTCTGAACATGCTTCAGGCTTCATGCTTAATAATATAATTTATATTTGAATTTGAGATAATGAGGAATTGAACCCAGCGCCTCAGTGCTTGATGTAAAAGTAGAGTGGCGCTTTGGCACCTACAATAATTGCAAGGTGGCACCTGTTGTATGATTAGTTCCATGCTTTGGTGTCTAGTTCAATTGCTAGGCAGCAACACAGTGCCTGCAACTTTTCCAAAGTGGGGTGGCATCAAATCATGTATCAACTAAAAGCTTCAAATGTGCTTATAATTGGCTGATTTGTGGTTCAAGTCAGCAGACTACTGCTGGTCTAATATACATGCATTTTATATTTCTAATTTATGGTGATAAGATGCTGTAATCCATATCTGCAAGCTCCGTCATAATTGGCATCATTGATCTTTATACTGTTAATTTATGATGTTGGCCACTGAAATCCTAATCCACAAGCTCCGTCATAATTGGTATCATTGCTTGGTCAAAAATCCCAACACTGGGTATTACCTGCCCTAACCAAAGAGCCAATAAATTGGAAAAATAGCTAACCAAGTTGACCAAGTTGAGGGATTTAAATCAAACTGTTGACCAAAAATGAATTACTACTGCTCCAGTTTTTCAATAAAATACAATTAACCAAGGAAGATTGACACTGATAAATAGACATAATCTAAGGGTCACCCAATAAAACCTTGTTTATCAAAATGATCATCAAAAATTAATTGCACAAGGCTTTTTGTGTGCTGGATAAGATACCCTTGTAATGAGACAGAATAGAAGCCATGGATTCAGGTGGTATTGTTGAGTTGATAATTTTGGTACATATTGGGAATTTTCACTGTTCAACTCTCAAGAGTTGAGTTCTCTTTAAAAAATTAACCTCAATAAACTTTAAATTATCTCCTGGTCTAACTTTATTTAACAATGCATCCTGTAATGGGTCTACTGCGCCATATTCCTTATAACTTGATCTTGAATTGAATTGTAATTGGAAGATGAGGGCCTGCTTTAGGCTCTACATCATCTATGCTGCCTAATGTTACACCAATGTCCGCCAATCTTGAAGTTTTTGCCCCAGAATCTGAAACTGAAACTTTTGCCACCTCCCAATATCCAAATTTTTATTCTGAGAATTCTTTAATCTTGTAGCAGGCTATCTATCTGGGAATTCTTTGGTTGGGTTTACTTATCTTGTTGAATCCCAGTGTATCTTTTGCAAATTACACTAAACAGTATTTGAAGCTTCAGTGGTGGTTAATGATCAACTTCTTATGGATTTAGGTGGTTATTCTGCACCACTTGGAGGCCTCTTCATACTACCCAGCAATTCACGTCATAGTGGTCTCTGAAATCCCCTTTCTTGGATGGCATTGGCTGTTGCCAAGTGGAAATGCTTGACCAAAATCCAACTTGCATTGGCATGATAATAATTGGGCCTTCTTTATGCACCCAGGTTCACTTACTGAACTTGGTCCATGAATTTGAGTGCATTTCATCTTATCAGTCCCCTCTGTATTGGGACAAATCCTGTTTTGGGCAGCAGTCCCCCCTAAATTGGAATTTGGGGAAATTGTCTTTTTGTCTTTTTGATTTGGTAACTTCCCTGTGGAGCAGGCAGGCTATAAAAGGCCTTTCCCAAAGAATATATATTTTCAAATTCTTTTTTCAACACTGCATTTTTGTGGCAGTTTCCACAATTAGGGAAAACTGCTGCAAATATTTCAAATCTTGGCTTCCCTCAACAAGCTGAAAATATTGATACTTTTGCACTGTTTTTCAGGGATATTCCTGACACCTATACAGGGTCTTTGTCACTGTAGTGGAATTTTTGGCTGGGATTGATCACCCTAAGAAGAAGCGCCATGCAAAAAGAATGGCTTCCAAAACTCTAAAATCAGCAGAGGACCTTAATCAAGACATTGACAAAAAAATGGGTAGTGGCTGCCCCAGTAAAAGAGGTTATAAAGCCGGTAAGATTTGCCCCCAAGAACTTTGATGCTTTAAAATTGAGATATTTTCACCCCTTTTGCAATGTTGGGCAACTGGCTGGTTGCCCAAAGGAAACAAGTTATGACTTCATAAATTATGGTGTTATAAAGTTAGCAAAGGAGGTGAAAATCTTTCTTGCCAAACAATCAGAGGCTAGCACAAATATGAAGGATCTTCTTAACACTCCCCCTCCCCCAAGCTGAAAACTTGTTTTCAGATATTCTTAACTACCTGCAATAAATACTATCCCTACTCTAAGTAAACTTGTCAAATGGCCAAGTATATAGGGCACCAAATTTCCCCCTTTACTTTGTACTCCAGCCTCCTTCTGTCTTAGTTGCAAAAATAGTCTGTAAAAATGCACATATCTTTAACTCTGTTGTCAAGTAATCATTACTTTTCTATTTCTCACTTGTTTTTTCTACTTGTAGTTTCTGTGCTTGTTTTTGCGGCTTGTTTTCTGCCTCCCCTTTGCAGATTCATTGGTTTAAAGCTCCAGTGTGCCTTCCTTTCAGCAGTCTTGATGGTGGTATGGGGATTATACTCTCACCAATTTCATTTTCACTCTGAAATAATTTACACAACTTTAACAGTCTTGTGGTGATCATGCTTAAAGAGCTTTGGGAGTAATAAACATGAACATGTATTAATGTTGACTTGTTGGCAGGAACTGATGGCTGCATTATTTACTGGCAATAAATAACAATTAATGTATTTACCAGCGGAAAATGATGGCTCTGGTATTTATTGGCAGTGAATAGATGGCAAGAGGGATTTAACAGCAGTAAATTGTCTAGTGTAGCTTATTAATCTTATTCTTTTGCCTTTAGTGTGGTAAATAAACCCATTGTGGGTCAATATTACTGATCTACCATCTAGTATGGCTGAACATCATTGATAGTCAACCATCTTTGGCTTGACAGCATGAATATACCTAATTTTTTGTTTTTTATCTCATTATCTAGTGAACTAATCTCAATGATTGAGCATATTTATAAAAGCCTGAGATGAAATAAGTTAAACTGAGCCATAATCTACACCATGTAAAAATTTTATGTATGCCTTCTAACACAGCTTTTGCTTAACTACCCCTGTTTTCTCTCAACTTCAAACATTAATGTTAGAAATGAAATTTTTTCTTCTCTTGAAACTCAAGGCTTGAAACAGGGTTCAAGCACTGGTCAGGACCACCTGCAGGTCACAGGCACTAAGGATCAAGGGGCTGGCTGCCCGCATTTTTTCAGGATTGAATCATCTCTGATCCAAACTGTGTTTACTATTGAGAATGAAGACGCCAGTGTAGATTTGCCAACAATAGCACCTAGCAAGAGATACAACAAGATGTCTAATAGAGGCAAGGAGATCTCTGTTGTTGGTCTAATTAACTTGATGTCTACCTTGGTGGTCAATCAGAACCCCACTCCTAAAGCAAACACAAACCTGAAGGTCGCTCCCAAGAATATTGCTCCAAACAGAATATTTGTGCGGCCCTTCTCAAAGATCCAGCCAATAAACACCCTTCCTGCATTAGTGCCGTTTTGCCACCCCAAAACATGAGTGTTCTGCCCACCCAAATTCTTATTTTCCAATTTTACAAGGATTTCTCTTTATTAGATGTAAAGTCTGGCAGTGAAGTACTATATGAAACCCTAGACCTGGCACCAGACTTTATTGCCATTTTTTAATAAAGATTATGAGATATTGATTCCCCAAATATTGCCATATTTTATCTTAATTATTGTTGCACCTGAGATTACTCTCCTGCTCTCAAATGTATCTCACAATACACAGGGGGTGCTTAAAGAGATGCCTTGCAATGTAACTAACATTGTAAAGGATCCTGTGGCCAATGTCAGTTATGGAAATTATCTCCTGAATAGGAGCAATGTTGATTTGATGTGCTAATCCCCAGCTTAAGATATTCCCAGCTTAAACCCTTATACTGAACCTGCCACAGTACTGACCCCCTGATGAACTTGTGGCTCCTGGATATAGTATATTAGTTATGGTATTCTCCAGTAAAAATTATCTTATTCCTATTCTTGTTCTTTCTATTGAACTGTTGTCATCCCCAATCTAAGTACTGAACTAATATTGGTTCAGTTGCAACACTAGGATTGGAGGGAACGGGGTACTTCCTAATTAAACTTTGTGTATCAAAATTGAAGAAATAATGGCCAGTATTTTAAGCAATATCAAAAGTATACAATTAAACCACTTGGAATAATTCATAATTTCTACATGCCAGGACAGAATTTAGAATTAAACAAAAGAAATCCATATATTAAATGGGGTGATAACATATAAGTAATGGTTTGGAAAATAATAATAAGACTACAAGGAGCGGACAAAGAGACTAACAAAATTTCTGGAGAAAAGACAATTAATAGATAATATCAGGGATGTGATGCATAAAGTGTCAAAACTGCAGGCTCAACCCACCAGCAAGGTTCCAACCAAGTGGGTTTGTGACCCGCAATCTGATTACCCGGTCACTCAAAGCCAGACTAGGAAGTCAACTCAAATTATCAAATCCAACAACATGAACAGATGATGATCCTCTACGTTGGATACCTCGTTTTGGCGCTTGACTCATTATCAGGATCAAGCCACCCCCTTCTTCCATCCAACCGTGTGATCACCAATCATGTTTCTGTTATCCATTGATTCACATTAACTATATAATCACTATCTCCCAATAAAGATTATTATCTATCTTCTAAATATTTTTCCCTGTGTAACTCTGCTAAAACAGCACAGTTATGACATAAAGTTACACCTATTATGTATTGGATGTTCCAGACTTGCCTAAGCCTTCCAATTGGTAAAAGGTTTGAAGTTATAAAACCTGGGCCATGCCAGATTTATAAAAATCTTGGCCAGTTAATAAATAAGGCATTGAAGATTAATCATACTCTTATCCTAACACCAAATGGTTGATACTGTTAAAGTTGGAAGCAATAAATGTCATTATAGAAGGGGAAAGGAGTATGCACATAGCATATCATAATTTTAAATATATTTGATGTTAAGTGTGCTGGAATTAAAGTGCTTTGAATTGTGGAGTGGGAAAGGAAGATTTTAGAAAATCATGGACCAAATAAAAGGTATAAAAATCAGGAATTATCTTGCAAAAATCTACAAGTTGATATATTAAGTATAGAATATGTTTTTACTATAAAAAAGAATAATTGAAGTTTTTATCATCAAAATCACTATGAATTTTGCAATGACAAGTGAGCTAAGAGAGGTTGATGATGAATTTTGGGAGTTCCAGCATTAGACTTCTGTTATGGAATATAAAAAATAAATTTAAATTTAACAATCTGGTTTAGAATGTAGGGGCAACATTTTGATAAACCAAGCATGGGACTAATGCTTAAAGATTTCATAAATCAATTTAGCATTGTATCTTTTCAAGTAGAAAATAATTAGCCCAGAAAAGGATACTACCTACCTTAAGAGCCCCATCATATGTGCAAATGATGGAAGTTGGCTTAAAACTAATAAAAAAGCTCTTGTAAATTTGCTTACAAGCTAATAAGCACATTTGGTCTTTTAAAGCCAAATCATGTTCACTATTTCTTAGTTAGCAATATATTTACCTAAGCTTATCATACCAAAGAATATCTTTTTGAAATGTACTGCTTTTAATTTTAAACAAATTTAGTCATCATTAAAAGCTGATTTTTTGGGACTGTATTACTTAGTGTCCAATTATCTAGGGTCTTTAAAAACCACCTCTACAAGAATACGAGGATTGCAAAGTGGCAATGTTAATGTATCTGAATGATAGTACTAAATAAGACTGAAAGTGTTGTGTAGTGCCCAGTAGGTTTAAATTTTAATATAACGAATTGTTAATTAAATGTAGAGTTGATTAAGATAATCACATTTTTAAAAGCATGATACCACAATATTGTAACCAGTAGTCATCATTAATCTCAAAATAAACGCGACACGTTATTCTTTTAATGCTGAAATAGCTCACCAATCCAATACTTTAGCTTGAATTTTATAAAGTATTCATGATACAATTTACTTATACATTGAAATTGAGTCCCTTCTGATCGACATTTATCATCAGTCTTAACAAGGCTTACTCTATTGATAGTTTTATTTAATCTTAACAATATTCTATTGATTTAACTACTTTTTGGTTGCTTGGCAATACAAGGGTTATCATTTCCAGAAAACCCTGAAAAAGTAAATTAAACAAGTCGTTGAAGGCAGAACTATTCAGCAATAATTTCAAATATATTTTACTGTTAATAAGATTCTGGATTCGAGCCCAAGCATTAGCCTTAAAGTTAGGTTTGGTTGATCATTATATACTTTACAGTGTCATCCATGAAGCATTAATGTTACTTAAGCAAGCACAACCCATTTTATATTACCTCTGGATATTATATTACAACTGAACCAAATCATTGTAGCTTGGAAATGACTGCACTGAACCCTAAATTTTAATTCTAATTCTAATTCTAATTTTATTTTGAATCAATTAGACTAGAATTTCTAGAGACTACAGGATTGCCATCTTATAAGTCGACTTAGCGTGCACTAAATCGAAGCATTAGCAGGTGAACCAATATTATCCACCCAGTTGTTACAAATCTTATCATCCAAAGCATTACTCCAGTACTCTAAATTTCCAATCTTATCCATATTGTACTTGTATTATAAATTAGCACTATCACTACATTTTATATATTTCACTAATGTTTTTCAATATCGCTATTTTATTAGAAAGCTTTTATTTTCAAAGCTTATAAAGATATCAATCATTCCAGTTCATTTAGGCTTTTTTGCTTTTGTTGTTCAAATAACTTTAAAGCTATGGGATCTCATATAAACCATGCCTTTTTATTAGCATTATTTTTTGGGCTCAATTATACTCAAGTCAGATATTTAGAATCAGAATGAATATTTGTTTTGTTCATCCAGATCTTGGAATTGGTGGCGCTGAACGTTTGGTTGTTGATGCAGCAGCAGGTCTAGTTCGGAAAGCCCATAACGTAGTTATCTATACCTCATACCACAATAAAGATCATTGTTTTGAAGAAACAAGAGATGGGACCTTAGAGGTGCGTGTACTTGGAAATGACCTTTTCCCATCTAGCCTTTTTGGCAACCGGTTCCGAGCTCTCTGTGCATATCTCCGCAATCTACATTTAGCTGCCATACTTTGGGCAAACCAGGAAGAATTTGATGTCATCATTGTGGATCAGATTTCAACCTCTATCCCGATTCTAAGACAGTTGGGAAAAGTTCTTTTCTACTGCCACTTTCCTGATAAGCTCCTAACGCAAAGAGAGACATTTCTTAAATCCCTATACCGCTGGCCGATCGACCTTGTTGAAGAATGGACAACTGGTAACATTTAAACAGAAGCATTGCTAAAATGGCCAGGTCAGGCCGAAAAGATAGTAGTTAATAGCAAATTTACCTTGGGTGTCTTCGAAAAATCTTTTCCTTCTATTAAAGTAACGCCTGATGTGCTCTATCCTTCCATCCACACTCAAAGCTACGATCGCCCGGAAGACGCTAACCATCCTTCTGTTGATGCCCTCAAAAGGTAACAGCGTAGTTGATTGTTGCTGATTCATCAGTGATCACGCACTTATTCTATCAATCAACCGCTTTGAGCGTAAAAAGAACATTGGGCTTGCCATCAAAGCTTTTGCAAGTCTCATCAAGGATCCAAACCCAATCCCCGATGCCAATAAATTACGGCTTGTCGTTGCAGGTAAGGTGTTTATGGGGGCAGCTTTTCATCTATAGGTGGTTATGACCCACAATGTATTGAAAACGTTGAACATCTTCGAGAATTAGACAAGCTTGCTAAAGAGCTTGGCCTTAAAACTCATACATTGCAAGACAACACTCCATCGCCCGCCTCTACTCAAGTAGTCTTTTTACCATCTTTTAGTACTCCTCAACGCACGTACCTTTTGACAAACTCACGCTGCCTGGTATATACGCCTTCCAATGAACATTTCGGCATTGTTCCCGTTGAAGCAATGTATGCTAAGCTACCTGTGGTGGCTGTCAACAGTGGTGGTCCACGTGAATCTATTCAGGATGGCGAGACGGGGTATCTCGTTGAACCCGAAACTTATGCGGTTGCCGATGCAATTCGCCAGATCCTATCCAGCTCTGACCTTGCAACGAGCTTGGGTGAACAAGGAAGAGCAAGAGTAGAGAAGATGTTTACTAGCACAGCTTTTGACGACCGTCTTCTGTTCTTAGTCGAAGAATTGGCTTGCTCTCCTATCAACGATACATCTAGGTTCAGCTATATATTCGCATTTTGTGTTTGCTGGCTTCTTTATCCCTTCATTGCTTTATTTGGAAAAGATAGCTAAGCTATTGACGACAGCCTCGTGTCAGTCAAACAATTGGCTTACTCTCTTATCAAAGACGCATACTGGCTCAGTACATATTCACATCCTGGGTTCAACTCTTCTTTATCTCGCTATTGATATCTTCGAAAAAAAGGCTCAAATCTTTCAGACTCTAGACAAATTACTTGTTCAGCTTCTCGTTAGCTAATTCGTATATAATTAATTCGGGAAGCTTGAAATTTGTAACCAAGCCGGTAGGATCCATCAGCTTCAGCGCAACCTAGGGCAATCTACCCTTTAGGCGGACTTAACAACACTATTGTGATCTACAAGCTTAACCTGGCTGAAGGTCGAAAAAACTTAGAGGGGGTACAAAGTCAAATCATGTCCATATCGAGTCTAACATAACGAAGGATTAGCTGTATATATGGCCATTGGAAATTATATCTTGTAACTAACTAGCTACAATCCATAATTCTTATTTCAATCAAAATACATAAGCTTCTTATGGTTTTGAAGGTATTACAGCCCATCTGCTAAAAGCCAGAAGAACCTTTAGAGACTAACTTCTGAGATGTTTCCAATGGATACACCTGACCTTTCAATTAATATTGGCTCGGTAGATTTAAACTCAGCCTTGGGGATTTACATACAGAAATAAGGTTATTCAATATAAGTATGGGGAGATCGACCATGTGGTGATTTGTAGTAACAGACGTTGCTGCTACTAATGACCTTCTGATCTGTCTCTCCCATCGTCCTTTGTTTCTTTCACTAGATGAATGTTCCGTGCTTTGTCCTTTGTATACCGGGTGGTTTAGGAAACGTTCTAAGCTGCGAATACTGCTGTAATTGTTATGATATAAGTAGACTGTCCCGATCCACACTACAGTTGTAACCCATTCCCTTTCTCCCGCAATGTGCCTTTTAAACGTGTTCAACTGACCACATGCAAATTGGAGTCACCCACTGTTGTGCTTTTGGTATTACAGTGACTTATTTCTTTAGTAATGTAGGGCACAGAGCATTTGCTTGAACACTCTTATATGTGAGGATATGATTAGCACTGTATCAGAAGAGATAGGAGAAATAGAAAACATAATTATTTCCAAAGTGTGGCTTCTGATCACAGAAACACTTGCAAATCAAGAGATGATTTATTCTAATTAAGTGGTTCCTCTTGTACCTTCTCAAGGGTTGCTTTCTGGGCCGCCAGCGGTATCTTCTAGGACATTCTAGCCCCCTACTTTGGGTGATTGGTAATCCAGGGTTGGCGCCTAATGCTTGCCAAGCAATAGGGTGCAATCTTCTTTACCCAGCACAGGTAACTCCTGCTAGTGTGGAGTTTGATTGTTTTGGGATCACTTCTTTCTACCCCAGCTATGCTTTGAATCTGTTTCTTGGAAAACCAATTCATCAGTGAGATTTACAATTTGGGGATTCAAACCTGGCGCCACTGCAGCGCTCAATGTCAAGTTGTAGCGGTGCCTTGGCGCCTAAAATATTTGCAGAGCAGCACCTGGAATAATTTCCAGTTGGCGCTATGGTGCTTGACGTAAAAAGGGTGCTGTTTTGGCGCCTAGAATATTTGCCAGGTGATGCCTGGTGTAAGGTCTGAAGGCTTGGGGCAAATTATTGTAATCTAAAGCCTTTAAAGCAAAAATATTTATATTTGTTAAATATAGAAAGGTAGGTAAGGTTTGCAACAATAACTGGACAAAAGCTCCTACGAGCTTATATGAAGTAAAGTAAGGGCTAAGGTGATTTATTAATCCTAAAAAAACAAAATAAAGTCCAGTCTTAATGTCTGACAATTTTGTTAAAAAGTCAATTTCTAGGTCTGGAAAGTGATCACCATTAGCTGGTGGATTAAAATTATCCACAATCAAGTTGTGAGTCCCACTATAAAAACGACCTAACTGCTGAAAAATGTAATCAAATAATATCATGGATCTAAGATGGGAAAATGCAAGAGTAAAGAAAGGGAAACACAAGCCACAAAACCTAACAAGTACCTTTTTGGGGTGCTAGTCAAACAATCTCAACCTAAGTTGAGGCTGGACAGAACACAAGCTTTTTATTCAGCTTGTGTTTTGAGGTAAACTTAAAGGGGTGGTAAATTAACCAGAATTAATTAGGTGGCTTAAATTGAATAAGAGCCAGAGCACATGGTTGTTTGGGAAGTTTAGGCTTAAAAGATTAAGCCCATTGGTAAAGGAGCAAACAGGGAAGCCGGTGGTTAATTGTTTTCCTTGAAACCAAGAAGAGCGGAGGCAGAAGAATGGGAAAACTAAGTCTGAAGCTGCTGGCGTAATGCGGAAAGAGAATTAGAGCAAAAGCAAAAGGTAATTGATTTCAGACTTGTTTAAAATAACTTATCATATAGGTACCGGGTTCAAAACTTGGTTGCAAAAGAAAGGTAAGCGCAAAGATGAAAACTAACCATTAATTTAGGTTAATTTGACCCAAAAGCATGGAAAATGAAGGAAAATAATTGAAGGATTAAAATGTTGAAATTCCTAACTAAATGATAGTGAAATAAACCAACTGTAGCACATGTAAAATACTAGCAGCAAGATAGAATAAAAGGAGAATTCTGACACCTGGAGCTTTTCTCAGATGGTGTGCTGGTGCTTTAGGTATAATCTAAGCGGCATGGTGGCGCTTATCACT
The DNA here is from genome assembly GCA_014839935.2 of Entomophthora muscae. Classification (NCBI taxonomy): domain Eukaryota; kingdom Fungi; phylum Entomophthoromycota; class Entomophthoromycetes; order Entomophthorales; family Entomophthoraceae; genus Entomophthora; species Entomophthora muscae. Next base: position 22,066 of record QTSX02003638.1, read on the forward strand.
GGGTAGTTTTGTTGCAGTAGTCAAAAATCTACTGCTAATCCCATATATATGATTTTATACTTCTATTTTATGAGGTTTATCTGTTGTAATTTTAATCTGTGGGCTGTCATAATTTCCATCATTGCTTGGTCAAAAGTCCCAACATATCTGCCTGCAATGGACGCCCGTTGCTGTGCCACATTGTGGCCCATCACAAATGCTATCTGTCAGGGAATTCTTTCCTGACTCCATCAATTATTTGGGGAGCTCTTTCCAAAATATGAGCACAAGGGAAACCAGCAACCAAGAGTTAGATGCCAATGTATTATCTAGAATTGAGCACAATGGGGATTGAACCCAGAACCCTAAGGACAAGAAGAATGTTAGTTTAAAATCTAATAGTTTAGATACATTACATATTTATTCTAAACCTATTCAATTGGTTTTTGCTTTCAAACTTCAAAACAACTTTGAAAAGATTAGTAGTTTAAAAGACAACATCACTTACCACTGCACTTCTGATTGGCTACACAAACTATGCTTGGCACCTTGGAACCTGCTTAAACCACCTTTTGGGTCAATTTTGTTCTTAATCTTCATTGATTTTATGCAACCAGTCTGCTTAATTATGATCAGCATAATAGCTTATTCCTTGCACCACTTCTTTCACTATTTTGCAGTCTATTTTATTAAGCTCCAGTTTGATCTGCATATGAACCAGGTATTATTCCTGACATTAAGTTTCATGTAAATACCTCTGAACCACTTAAATGCTCCAGCCTCATTTTAAGGGTATTTAAGTGAGCCATCCTTATCATTTCCACTTGTTCCAACAATAAAGACTTTTCTTGTATTAAGTTTGAGTATACTTACATTTAAATCCCTTTCTTGAAGTCATGCAGGGAAACTTCTTCCTGTTCTGGTTTCTAGTATCTTTCTTATTTGTGGTGTTAATCTTGGAGAATCCCACTCCAATCACAGACTGGCACAATTCCTCCCCAGACAATTCTCACCAGAAGGAGTTCCTGGCCCATAGTTGGTTCAAATATCCCTCAGGCCACTGGGGCAGAAAGTTTCACTATGGTTGTGCTTCCCCTTCTCCTCCTCTCGTCAAACCTTCACTGGTTGGCCCAACACATCTTTTTACCTGTTGACATACCTGGTAGGGTACTACCTGTTGGGCCGCTTCAGTTCTATGATGGGAAGATTTGCCTATCTGGGCCATTTTGGAAATCTGGCTATGGTCACAGTACCCATTGGTTTGGTCATTGCAGGACTTAACATAGGGGTGTTGGCCCACCAGATTGGGAACTTGTTCCCTCTCAAGTGGGTCCCTGACACTATCCAAGGCACTAACTGCTTTAAAAAAATCTTTCTACCCATCCTACATTTATTTTACACTCGCTTAGTTGCATGCATTTGTATCTTCTTAACTTACAAAGAATGACAGCTGGTTTGTTCACTGGGCTTATTGGTAGCTTGTATTCTATTTTTAAAGTAAAATTTTCCCTTCAACTCCCCTTGAGTTTGTGCGTACAAAATATGGGGTGCCAAAGGAATAATGCCAAGCTATGCCTAGCCTAGCCTGTTCACAGCATCCTGCCTGGGTACAGTGGTTTTCAAAGCTGCAAGGGTAAACTAAACTGAGCCGTTGTAAACAGAATGAGCTCAAACTTAAACAAATACCAGGTACCCGCGCAAGGTATACCCTCTGTTAACAGGAATCTTTAACATTAATAGGCAAATTATCTCAACAAAGCAATGAACATCTCAGGTGACAAAAGAAACCAGCTGAGATGGGTTACAAAAAATTGAGATCCTAAACAAGATGTCTCCAGTTGTCTATCAGTGTACATATGTTGACTAAATAAGTTGACAAGAAAATGTGCTCAGTTGCAGCAGGTCAACCCCTAAACCCATTTCAAAACTTTGGGGTTGACCCCCCAGTAAAGCTTCACACAAAAGACCCATTGCCCCTTGATTTGACTATCCTGGCATGTGAAGCCAAAAGTGGAAGCCAGCTCAACTTTCTAAACAAGGAAAGACAAACTGTCAGAAATTCAAGGACAGAGCAGACTCAATTTAGCACCCAGCTCATTAGTAGGATCAAGCTACCCCTACCATCCAAGCAATTGATTTGCAGGTAACATGTTCTTTCTAAAGGATCCACCTAAACTATATAGTCACCCATATTACAAAGGCATTACCCAGTTCCCAATATTCCCCCTTGTAACTCTGCTAATACAGTACACTTACAACACCAAACACAGTGGCAACCTAACACATCCACAACTGTTGCAAGTGAGCTAATTGTAGCTCATTATGTGGAAGGGGAAGGCAATAGTCCAAAGAAAAGGACAAATATTTGAGATAAGATAATAGATTTATTGGCAAATGAAAGCTACTATACAGTAAAATGGAGCCATCAAGCCACAAGAGGGTGGCATTTGATGGCATGAACCTAATATATCTTGTGTTACAAGTAAGTTTTCAAGGGTGCTTGGCTGTAATTGGCTTCACTTCATATTAGGAACTATTGCCTGTTTTTATTGGTGGTGAGATGCTCAAGGACGTTAGATACGTCATGAGGAGCCTTTATGAGCACCCCCTGTGTATCATGAGATTTTTTGCAGGCAAGGGATCAATCTTAGTTGCAACACTATAAGCGCCAAAGGTAATCTAACTTTTTAAAGAAAACAAAGGACAAAAGTTTCTCTCATATCTTAAAAGTAGGGCTGGTTCAGCCAGTTTCTGGCTCTGGGCCACTTTTATTAAAGAATTGTTTTAATATAGCCAGATATGATGTAGCTCTGTTTTTGTTATAGTAACCCAAAGCCAGAAGCTAACCAAGGCTGAGCTGAAGCATCCCTAATTAAGAGTAGGAATGCTTGCTGCAATTGACACCCAGAAACTGTGCCACTCTTCTATTAGAATATTTGGACAGGCAATCCCTGTGGGATTTTTTGTGGCATTTGGCAAAAATTGCCACTGCTGTTTCAAAAATCAGTGAGAGTCACACAGATAAAACTAACCTTTGTGGTACAAAGAAGCAGTCAGTGACTTGAAAATGCCTGGCTGCAAAAGAGCAGCTCTTTGGATTTATGGAGCTAAGCGCTTTCAGGGGTTGGCTTTGGAGCAGCAACCTTTATTTTTGATTTGATATTTAGCAATCCCTTCTCTCTTTACTTTTCTGATAAATAATCATAATCTTTAAAAACCATTATATATAATTTCAAATTAAAAAACTATTTGATATAAAAAATTAATATTGATAAGTTTTACCAGGTAGAGAGAGTTATATAAATCTTACAACAATTTTTTTGAATTTGATCATCAAGACAGAGACAAAACTAGTGTCAACTACTTTGAATGGTTTAAATAAGCTGATTTAAGCCTTTTCTTTAATAATACATATATGTGTATCAATTAATACTTATTTTTGTTATGTTTTATATTAAAAAAATAGGTTTTTTGCAATTTATAAATAACTAAATTTCAAATTTCAAGTTTTCTAAAATAAATATCAAAATAGAAATGTTTAGATACAATCTTTATTTTTATATCTAAATAATTTCAATAGCCAATTTATCAGCTAGCATAGCTCTGGTTTCTTTGAGCTTCTTCAGGGTTAAAGTAGACATATGGTTCTGGCGCAAACCAGGTAGATCAAAAGCAGGTAGGTAAAACTGTCTCACACAGCAATTAAGTGTATCAAGGTGTGAGTCTTTGGGTCTCATCCCGTCAAGTGGCATACACTTAATTACTCCCTTTGGGGGTAAAACAAAAACTCAAAGTAGATCAACAGCATCTTTGGATTTGTTTTCTGGTGCTGCACTTGTTGCTTGACAAGCAAGTATATCTATTGATATTTTACTTAAAGTAGGGTACTGCATAGAATATTTTTATAAAATAGATATAAATAATAAAAAATAATAATATAGTTACCTTTCAGTAACTTAAAATATACATCATAGTAACATCATAATTTAAGTATAGTGTTAATTTGCCTACATTTTTTGGGTCTTGTTTTTGTTTTAGCTGGATAATAAATGCTTCCTAACTGTTTTTGGTTACAATGTCAGTATTTTGTTGTGCTTCACCCGCTGGTTGCACATGATAATCTGTGTATATTTTCTGGATTGTGTTTTTGGCTAAGCCATATAGTTCAGGCATTCTTTCTTTGAAATAAAAGATATTATATAAAGTATCAATTAATGGACTATTAGCAATAATAAATTAAATATTTACCTATTGCAACAAGGAAGATATTGGTGATGTAGCAGGTATAATAAATTTCCACATTCTTATATGTTTCTTCTACTTGTGCACAAAGCTCATCCTTGTGTGAGAGCCCATCAATCAGAGAATGAAGATATGAGAGAGGAGGGGCTAAATTAACTAAGTTTGGCTCCCATCCCAGGATCACAAACCATCAAGATGCTACCCAGTGAGCAACTGGGCTAGCTGTTTAAAAAGAGATCAAAGAAAAGAAGGTAAGCTAACCTGCAGGAAGGTGTTTATACTCATTAAGATTATCCCAGAAAGCAGTCAAGGGGTGCAGCTGTGGGGAGTGAGGTCTTTCTGGGGAAGATCAGGGGGCTGAGGGATGCTGGACATTACAATGATATGGGGCCACAGAAGCCAGAGTAAAAAGAGGAACTACAACCAGGTCTTCAGAAGTCAAGGCCTAAAAAATGGTTACCACACAGGAGAAGACTCTGGGTCTGAGAGGGGAGGTCTTTCACTTTATTTGCCAGAAAGTGGGAGTTAGTAGCCACCAAGTGAACTGTGGTGAACAGACTATCTCAAAAATAGGAGTAGCAACTTTCAGGAGAAACACAACTGGAATCAGGGTCAGCACTATAGATTTGATCCAGGAGATCAACATTTTTGAGATTATGAAGAAATTTAGCCTAGGAAGGGCCACATGATGGAAGGAGGGTAAATTAGAAGCTACTAGAGTCAGGGGTGCCTTGGATGCAACTGCAAACTTCAATACCTGAAGTGAATTCTAAAAACAAAACAGAAATGAAGTGGGAGGCTTTATGTTAACACATGTTGCCCTTTAAATCAGATTAAGGCAGAAAAGCCAAAGTTAAGCTTTATAATAGGGTTTATACTAATATTTAGCTTAGGTTTTATTTTTCAAACTCAAATTTGAAGTGTGTACCAGGTAAGCAATTGTTTTTAATGCTAAAAAATTCCTAGGAGCACCTAGAGAGGGTAAAAAATCTAACTGATAAAGTTGGATTACAAAAACCCTCTATTAGATAATGGATATTCCATTTTTCATTCTTTATCCAATCATCTCCCAAATTTTATATCCATTTGAACCTTTTAATTTTTTCTTGAATACCTACCATGATAGCTCCCTGGGAGCTATCTTGGTTTCCTAAAAGTTATAATATAAAGAGCAAAAACAACAAAAACCCTGTTTGGCATAAAAATCAACATATTGAAATCAATTTTAAATTTCAAAAAAAGTTATGCAGAATTACTTTCTCTTGTTATTTGAGGAAATGCTTCAGCTAAGCTTTTCCCAAATAATTTTGCTCACCATTGTGATCCTTCTGACTTTATTTAATAGTTATCAGAGTCTGTGGTTGTCTCCTGTCTAAAACTGGTTTCTTTCAGCAATGATCTACGTGGTTTGGGGCCTGGCCTGGTCCACCTTGCCTAATGCTTTTGTGGCAAGGTGAAGCACAGGCCCCATTTGTCACAGAGAGACTAGGGAAGCAAAATGGGAGGTCCTTAAAATAAGAAATTCTTAAAGAGATGATTGTTTTTAAGAAAAATTTTATAAGAAAGAGAAGGACTCCAAGAAGTGATTCTTGAAGTTCTAACTTTGCTAATTTGAAAATGAGCAAGCAAGGAACTGAAAGTCCCCCTTGCCTAATTTAAAGGTCAGGGCTGAAGTTTGGAGGGCCCATGGAGGGGGAGGGAATCCAATTGGCTATTAGAATTTTTTTAAATTTAAGACAGGGTGTTGGATGATTTCTTAACAATTTATGGCTTGGCTTCTGATTGGTTGTTATCTAAGGAATATTTCAGGGACATATTATTCCAGATGGACTTGAATTTATGAATGGCAATGTGTTAACTTTTTATTGGTTTGTCCTTATAATTTCAAGAGCAGTTGACATCAGGCCAGCAAATAGTCCAAACTGACTTATGTTTTTCCCCACAGAGGGGCAATAAAAGCAGGGTGTCAGTAGGGTACATCAGAATTTTTTGTCCACTGTATGTGCTAAATATTTCAAATAATTAAGAGGCTTAGTCAGTTTTTGGGATGTTTTTATTTGGCAGGGAAAGAGTGTCCTATACAGAGCTAGGGAGAGTAACTTTACAGAAGATGAGCTTTCACATCAAGCACAACTACTAGTGCTAAGGAAAAAGAGCATGACTTTGAAGGGCATAATAAAATATTTGTCCTGTCAAATATGGCTAAAGTACTAGCCAATTGTATTAACTCTCCCATTGGAGAGTTTCATTTGCTTTTTTGGAGATAACATCACACATAGCCTATAGAATAGCTTTAGTAAACATTTTAATTTTGTTAAATAAAATCTTACATGTTTGTTTTTGAGAGCCCATTTTATTGTGCCATAAGTTGAGCTCCATCTGGGTTTGACATCTAGCTTTGAATTAGAATCCTTTATTTGATGCACTGCCTGATGATTATGAAGCTTTTTCAGCTGGCTTTCAATGCCCTTGATGTCAACAAAAAGCTTTCTTAAGCAGTTGATGGGGCTTCATTTTGAGCAAGCTACTCTACCAGAAGAAGAATAGTTATCTGGAGCTTGTGAGAATAAACACTCAAGTTGTTCCTGTATTTCTGGATCATCTGTCACAAAAGCCTGGATTTAAGGCTCTTCCACAGTCTTCTTTCCTTTGATCACTGCTATAAGTATCTGTACTACAAGATTAAAGATGTCATGGCCCATACCAGAGTCCAGATAGACTCCCACAGGGGAGGCAGGCCGGGCCTGAAAGGCCATGTACATAATTGGTGCAATAATGACAAAATAATTCACAGGAGTAGCCAGGGGATGCTAACTTTCAGTATGGGGCACAACCTGATTGGCCAGCCCCAATAATGTAATGTAGGCAAAACCCAACTTACTGAAGCCTTGGGCAGGAGGCATGTTGGGCAAGAGGAAAGTGAAAGGTATCTCCTCCATGGTAGTCAGAATTGGGCCTCTAGAATGACCAGGAGAAAGATTCAGGTAGTGAGGGTAGAAGGACTCCAAGTCAATGGTGTGGTGCGACTTAACCAAATGGACAGGAGCAGAACCAGGAGAGAATAGATAGACGCAGTTGTATTGTGTAGTGAATTCACAAATAGATGCAAACAAAATGATTATATTGGTGCAAAAATAGATAACTTCTGCAAGAAAATAATGAGTCCTGATCATAAAGTTGTTCATTTAAGATGTCAACAGTGAAGAAGGCTTCTTCTTCTCACTACTTATACTTACTGTGAATGACTCAGTCTTTTGTGCCACCAGAGGCCAGGTGGCATCATCTTCAGTGGTATTTGCAAGATGCTTAGGATATTGTGTGTTGAAAACTGCAGGCAGGTGCTTATTGGCTGCTTCTTCATGGCCATGGGTCTGGCTGCAGCATGCCAAGGTGTCACAGCTATTATCAGAACCAGCAAGCATTTGAATTCTTGGTCAAGAAATCAAACAATTGCTTTCACAATTTATCATTTCTGATAGCAAAGGGGCCCAACTTCATGTTTAATATAAATTCCAGGGTTTCACAGCATGTGAGCCCCACAAACTCTGGCCATTTGCGGTCATAAAGGGGTTTTCCTTCTAAGAAGGCAGTTGACAATATTTCCACGCTGTTAGTTGTTTAATATCCAGGCAGGCTAGCTGATTGTCTAAGGCATTCTGGTCCCTGACAGAAGACATGTATAAAGACAACAAATGTAAAAATTAGACTTGGTTGAGAAAATGCCAATGCCAGCAGTCCCCTGTTGAAGAAGCTCAATAAACTTGACATTTGATGATGATTGTCAAGTGTGATGATTTAAATCTTAAGTTATGAATAAGGTTTGATATAAAATCTCAGTTTAAATAGCTATAATTTAAATAAAGGTTCATGAAAACATCATTTTACCTTATCCTTGATATTTTACTCTCATACAACTCTGCTGTATTTTGCCAGAATATTGGAGCTGGTATTTTATCATAAAATAAGACAAAAGCCAAGAGCATTATTTTTAGTTGAGACTGAGAATTCATCTGGTGAATTGTGAATGCAATGAAAGAGCTCATAGTCAAAGAAGTCCATATATCAGTTGCCAGGTCAAGCTTAGAATCAATCTTGCTAAGAAATTTGATTTTCTTTTCTCCATATTGTTTGTGTGACTTCCAGGCATGCTCAAAAATATTCATGCTTGGGAAAGGGGGTCTTGGCCAACTTTTTCTCAAGTGGTCACAGTGTGATTCAAAGATATGACTCAGAACTGTATCATCAACAACAGTAAAGGGCAAACTGGCACAAATAATCCATATTGTGGCTTGATCAATAAAAGCATTATGAGATATAATAGAGCAAACTCTAACTGGTGCAAGCTCATCTTCTTGTTTTCATTTTTTTAGATGAGTCACGCTTAATGAGCTTGGCAGTGTCAAGTTTATACTTCTGGGAAGTATAATAAACAGAAAAAAGGAGAAGATTTAAGAAGAGAATGATACTTTATTGGATATGAATATAGAATAATATATAGTATCATGACAAGCCACATACCGTCCATGAACGTCATGGAGGTCATGAGGCTTATCTGAGTAGTGTTCCTCTTGAGTCACAAGGCTTAATCAAGTTGTGTTCCATTTAGGACCTGGATTGAGTGATCCCTATCATAGATGGTTGACTGATAATGGTGCCACAAGTTTATTGACTGGCCGGTGAACCACTCGGTGAGCCATTCAGTGATTTACTCAGGGTGTTAATTCCCCGAGAGGGAGTAATTGAAGTTGTTGCAACAGCAGCTTTAGGATAATGTTTTTCAACATGACTATACAAGGATTTGGTTAAACCCTTGGGCATAGCATATATTCAATATTTTAGATTTTATTATTATTATTATTTAAATATACTCATATTTGAGAGTCTTAATAGGAAAACAGGGTAGCAAAGCTTACAGCAAGCCTTTTGGGTGTTTGTATTCCCAATATACATATTTCTGAAATATTGAAAAGCTCTCTAATATTTTTGCCTATTAGCATAAGTTGAGAAATTAAGTACTGTAACCTGTATCAATTTGACTCCCAACTGTATCAGCTAAAGTATCATGTAAAATATAAAGAATTGTTGCCTCAGAATGTGCGTGTTGTGCAGTTAGACTACAAAAAACACAAGAAGCTATATAAATAAATGTTTGTCCAGAGAAAACATACACTGCACATGAGTGATGAGTGCATCTGCTACAGAAGTCACACAGATAGTCAAGCTCATTGACAGAGGGAAGTAAGCATGAATCACAGTTCATCTTTTGAACGTTGGTTTGGTGTATACCTGAAAGATACTTGAGATAACAAAAGAGATGAAATCTCAGGGGACAATGGGGTTATAAAGCTTGGTTTCAAAGTGACATCAGTAGCAGTGATTGGATTGATCTGTAATTTGGATAAAGATAATTAGTATCAATATAATTATTTAGTGTAGCTTAATTAGTTCCTGACAAGTTGAAACATAGTCTATTTTAGTATGGATGGATTAGACATAGAATTAGTTTGTTGGAGGTGATGTGAATTAAATAATAAATTGATTTTTGATGAAAATATTTAATTATTCATGATAAGTTTTTAAAACTTATAGGTTTAGTAGGGTATTAAATTTTGCATCTATACTTTATATAATACACAAATAAGTTTATTGTACAATTAAATGGATTATAAAGTTTTGTTATTGGGTGATCAATTTCTGATCACCCTTTATTTAAAAATGTGATGGCATATATCATCACATCTAATTTTAAATAGCGGCACCCACCATATTTTGTTTCATAATTGGCGGGTGCCATCACCTTGTTTTACTTAGGTAGCAACACCCACCTTCACTTTGAAAAGTGAGCTACCATGGCTCCCACAATTGACTACTTAAAATAATAGCCAATCACGGCCCATGCCCACTCTTCCTTTGAATTTCCCAAAGGAAATTTGAGTGGGCGCAGGATTTGCCCAAGGTGCTGCTTCTAAATATAGCAGCACCTGGGCAAAAACCGAAGCAGCACTAATTAAGAGCAACTAAAAACTTACTTGACTTATTCAAGTAAAGTAGTTTTCAAAGCTGCTGAGATAAACAAAAAATCTCAGTCTAAAAACAAATACAACTCAGTCTAAAAACGAAATCAAAGTGGATCCAAATCTATTGTAATTTAATATAAATTCCTTATTTTTTTATTACGTTTTTAGGCTGAGTTGCATATATTTTTAGACTGGGATTTTATGTTTATCTCAACAGGTTTGAAACTACTGTATAGGTATTACTAGCCTGTCATTCAGACTCACAGATAGTAAAGACTATCCAAACCCGGACATAAATTTTTGAATATATAGCCAAGTACCTTCTGGTATGAAATAATCATAACAAAGATCGACTCAGTTTTAACCAATTCATAATCTATGTCTAGTCATTGATTAAAAGCAAGCGTACGCCAATGCCATGCTTGAAAAACATACAGTCCTTACTATCGAGACAGCTCAACGTTTGACCAGAACATTTAGGGTGTATCAACAGTGTAGATGAATTGAAGAGTTATAGTTCTTGAAATTTGCACCACTAGTTTAATGAGTAATTTGGACGTATTGTTGATAAAATCCTTATTTTTTCAGCTCGCATTTGTTGTGTAGAAAATATTCTTCTAAACCCTAAGTTAGAACTATTTAATGGAAAGGTCATAAAAGAGGCATTTAAATGCATAGCTTGAAGTCAGGAAACTAATTACCGTTATAAGTGTGGGATTCGATTTTGTAACAAACTTTGGTTAAAAAGTAAGAAAATCATACAGACCAGAAATATCAAATACCCCAGCATCTATTTCTAAACCATGGTGATCGGGAAGAGATTATGACCCTCGGCAAGTTTAATTTACAGGAAACCCATCATTACAAATTAAGTAGATGGTGTCAAGGGAGAATCTCCCGATCCAAAAGTAGTCCAGGTCGAGATCTTGTCGGTCTTCTCGAGAGCAGCCCAGGCGACACCATTTCCTACAGCATTAGGGAAAATCGTATAACCTTTCAAATACCTTTTTTGAGAGAAACTTCGACTTTAGTAGATAGGATTTCAAACGTACTTTCTTCAGGAATTATCACCTGTAGAGTTAAGAAAATGAAAATAAATTGTGTACCTGGGAAAGATCGAAGGTCCTCTGGAAAATTTTGTTTTCCATAAATGCTATGCTTACAGAAAGCTTGTACATTAAGATAAAGCTGTTTTAATAAACTAAGTTACCTGGTCCTTTGAGAAGTTGATTTGAGAGGCTGTTTTGTCACCTTTTTTAGCGAAAATCGATAAAATTATATGCGTCTGAGATTGATACCAATCAAAACGACAATCTTGAGCTTCTTTTTCCAGCGGCTAAAAATCTGTGATTAAAGGTCCCGAAATAGAATTTATAACTTCAAATAAATTGAACAAAAAAAGCTATTAAAACACGGCGTAAAAATACTTACCTTTTTATTAAGCTTTTCAGCAAAGATGTGCTTTGCCCCTTTACAACCCTTTATTTTTAAAAATTCATCAAATTCAAGGACCTTTCTTTTGCAGCAAGTCCACCCCTTAGAACCCTCATGGAAAACTGGTGCGCCAGGATGGAAAGCACACGCGCTTTCTTTTCCTTCTTTTCGGGAAATTTCATCGCTGACAAATTTATATCCACATCCACGTCTTTTGCATAAAGAACCTTTAGAGATAGAAACGGTTTCATCATCAACTTTCGAGATTTCAAAAGATTCTTCTTCTTCTTTCTTTTTCTGTTTTTCTTCCTTGGTGAGGATCTTGGGAGTGCTAAGTGGCAAAGCATCATGCACTGATTTCATATGGTAAGTTTCCAAATCATCCTTCGAGGAGGTTGGTTGGATTTCCTCTTGTACCACCTCGGAAACTGGTTTGACTTCTTCAACTTTGACATCAGAGTGTGGCCCAGTAGCGCATCCAGGTATCTTTAGAAATTGATCAAAATCATCAACCTTTTTGGAGCAGCAACCCCAGCCTTTAAGTCCTTCATGAAATACTGGGACACCAGGATGAAAAGTACAAGCATCAGATGCATTATTATTAGGATCAAAAGTTTTTCCACAACCTTTCCTTGTGCAAATCATTTTTTGGATTATCTGACTTCAGTATACAGATCCCGATGGCAGTAGTACGCAATATATACTCATCTGGTTGTTTGTTCAAATATGACAGCTGCTAGAATATTCGGGCTGATTCTAGAAGTTCAATACATTGACTACTGGTCACACGCCATTGCAATGGGCTTTACCAGTTGATCATTTATTAAATGCGTAAGCTAATCCAAGCTAACGAACCTAATCGATCAACATGTCAAAAAAGCTTATTGTTAATTAGTCACATCATCTCCTTAAGTCCGACATAGTTATTCCAAAATTTATTTCAAGGAGCTATAAACAGGATTCAAATCAAAGCGATTGAATTTTTTGTCAATACCCACACATATAACTTACTATCAAATGAAGTCATAGTCGATAAACATAAGCCTCCGAAAATACAGGTATAACATTTTAAAAGGTAGCCCAAGAGCCGACATGATTATTCCAACATATATAAAATCATATATAAATGTATTATCCTAGCAGCAAATTTGATGAGCTGTACTTTACAAGTTACTATATTCAGTGGACTAAAATATGGGATTTGCATAATAGGTTCAGCCAAGAGATAACTAAACTGCAAGAAAGATCAGAATATTCCAGATTGTCAGGGTAAGTGGAATTAAATATTCTAAAAGCCCTGTTAGAGTCTCTAATAATTATATTAGCCAGTAATTGAGCATTTTCAAACTACAGCTGGTACCCAAGCTTTCTTAAACATAAAATAAGTGCAATTAAAGCTTCATTAAACAAAATTTGTTTGATAATGAATATTTCACATCTGGACTTACTGTAATTTTCAGAGCTGCTGAGATAAATAACCAAATCCAAGTTCAGAGTGCACAGAAGTTGTGCACAGAACAAAAACAAAACAATTTATACTACTTGTGTAAGGCCTTGTCCATAATGGTACAAGGTTGTAAACTAAAGTGTGTAAAGCATTTGGATTAATATTTAAGAGATATGAAAAGGTAGGAATGGTTTGTAACACAACTTTACAAAAACCTGGTAAAAACTTATACTTGATTACAAAAGGCATAATAGAGTTTAAAACCCCTAAACATAGAAGGTAAAATAAAGTGTTTAATAATGATCTATTTGTTACCAAAGGAATATCATGTTTGGATATTCACCATCTGCTAATTGGTATATATAACTATTAAAAGATTCTTTAAATGATAAATGGGATACAACAAGCCTAGAGCTTGTTGTCTAACAACTTTCATTGTTTAAACTAAAAGGTGTTAAAATTGACTAATTATGGTTAAATCTAAAAGTTAAGTTTAAATTTGTAAGATTAAAATTTTATGGCCGGCAGCTGCCATATACCAAGGTGCTGAAGGGGAACTTAAGCTATTGGGGTAGTGCATCACAAGAGCCCAATAGAGGAAAGGCACATAGCGGGTTAAGTATAGCAACCCTGCAGTTAAAAGGCAGTAGACACCAAGGTTGGGGACAGCAACTTCAGTCAGAATGACCATCCCAGTTCCACTGTGGTTGTAGGGCTGTGAAAGGGGTGGAGCAGAGGAGTCATGGAGAATGCCAGTCATTCCAGGATCTGGACCTGGCTGGTAGTCCATGGGTGTAGGTCTAGGGTGATACTCTAGTCTTCTGGTCTGATTTCTGATTAAGTGGTGTATAAATTAGAATCCTAATAAAGAAAATAAAAACAATAGATTCAATCACTTTATTTGGCATTGTCTGCACTTGACTTGAGTGTGAAGAAGTGGATTTTATACCATTTATCTGGTTTATCTTAGAATACACTACTTTTTACTTCATGTGATCTTTTGATGTCCCAACTCTTGGGTACTGGATTCTGAGAAGTAGTAAAATGTAGCTTGGGAAGTGAGGATTGGGATCTGAGTGACTTGGTCTGAGCAGGAGAATTCTGTTGGTGGCTAGCAGATAATTGGCTGGCCCCATCATTCTGAGATTTTACTTTGTTGGGGCAAGAGGCAGGGGCAGTGTCAATTAATTCTTCAGGGTTAGGATCATTATCTTTTGATTGGTGGTTAAATTTAACTTGGTCACAACCTGCAAGCATATCTGAACCTTGCAGCTTAACTGAGATACTGTAAACAATTTATTAGCTGCATTATCAGCATCCTCAGTTGCTGCAAGATGATTGATTAGCACATCAGTACAATTGGTAGCAGTGGGAACAGGAGCAGCAGGAACCAGCTTTTTTGCAGATCTGCTGGTTTAATTCTGCAGCAGATCTGTTTGATAACAGATTTTCTGCAAACCTCAGCAGATCTGATCCAGAGTGGCATTGGGTGCACCCAGACCAATAATAGCATTAGAACTAGGTACCCTAATGCCTTTGTGAGCTGCAAGCTCCCCTAGGCCAGTTTCAATACTGGCACCAGGCCAGGTCTCACCCAGTAGGCAGTTTGAACTGCCTAAATAGGTTAAAGCAGTTCAAACTGCCCCACACCCTCCCTGGTGGGGGTTTGGGGGTTTGAATCCCCCAGCAGGCTTTTGCAGTCACCCTTGCTTTTGCTTAATGATCTGATGTGGGGGTTCAAACCCCGTTCTGTGCGCTGTAAGGCTGGTCCTTACAGAAAAAGTTAAAAATTTAAAAATTGAAGGGAAGAAATCACTTAGAATTTTGGCTTAAAGCCTACTCTTCTGAAGCTCTTTATTTATAGAAAAAAGTTGTTGCTGTTAGCAACAATAGGCAGGAGGAAAGAGAGCCAAGAAGCAGGAGCAGTCTTGAAACACCAGTAGTAGATAGTAATGAGAGAAGTTAAAACAGGAAGCACAGTATGAGCAACCTGTAGATCTGCAACGGCAGAGAGGGGAAAGTGGGTGCTTATGTAACCCAAAGTGCGCAAGATAATCAAAATTATAAAAAATATTCCTAATTAAAATAAGAATTATATTTGCTATTGAATAGCAAGCAAAAAAAGAAATGACATAAACCCAAAGCGCAAATCAAAAAGAATAAAAAGGGAATTTCTTTAAAGCAATAAAATATTAACTTTTAACTTAAATTTTTTATTAAAAACAAGAAGAGTTAAATCAAAAGAAAACATCCAAAGCTAAAAATACTGTCCTTCAGGGCAGGGCAGGGCATGTCAACTTGACAATAAAATTTGACCCACTGAAGATTCATTTTGGTAAAACTTTCATGCACTCTGAACTTAAATCTGTTTGTTCATATCAACAGCTCTGAATAGTACAGTATATAGATGGGTATAGATTTATATAATCACAGCTCAGATCAACACAATCTAGACCAATTTCTATCATGGTATGAAATTTAGGTATCAAATTGATGCAGTGGTTTTTTATTGAGTTGCGTTCTTTTATGTTGAAATAAGATAACTTGGCAGGAATTATTTATAACAAAATATTTGTAGTTTAATCTAAGTGGGAGTTAGCAACCTGAGCATTGTAACAAGGTAATGTGTATTATCTTTTTGTCCAGATTTGGGATAATGTAAATATAAAACTTCCTAAACGGTAGAAAGAGGGTGCTTGAAGCTTAAAGGAAAAGTTCAAAAACAGAATATAGATAAAATTAGATTTATCCAGCAAGGAAAAGTCCCTTAAATACTAAGGAAGTTGCTCAATGTATCATTAGCGGAGACAACAATGTGGCATATCACTGGTAGAATTGGGTTGGGACAGGCACCAGAATCTACACAATTGGTTTGTGACCAAGCTTTGATTGGCACAATTGGTTTATGACTTTGTCAGTTGAGCACAATTCATTTTGTGACCCTCATGTCACATCACAATTCATGCAGATTGGTTTTGTGTTTTTAGGGAGCAGTACACAATTTCAACTGCCACATTTTGTGCCCTGCTCCAAAAGTCACATCAGAAGACAAATCTGCATGGATTGTGATGTGACCAAGCACAATCTCATGTGGTTTTGTGTTGTGTCTAATCATAAGTGTATAATCTATTACTTTCAATTGAAGTAGATATCTGTAATACTTTGATTGGAGCTTTAATATAATTATCTAAATCAAACTGTGGTACAATCAGATAAATCATTGTAAGATAATGGAAGGTAAAGATTTAATAAATTTGATTTAAAAAATAAAGTTGCACAACTGAACTTCCTCTAATTTTATATCCCGTGCCTTATACAAAATAACACCATCTGTTTCACCCTTGAAAGCCATTCTAATTTTACATCCTGTGTTCCTTCACAAAATGAAATCATCTGTTTCATCCATGAAAACCACCTTCCTTTTATATTTTGTGATCTATACAATGGAGTGAGGCACAAATTGTGGCCTACTCTAAAAGTTGTGACACAAAATCACATGTATTGTTTTGTGAACCAATCCAAAACTTCCAAAAAAAATATTTTTGTGACACTGTGTTTGCACAATTGCTGTTTCTGTCCCTTCCTTATGGTAGAGGTGCAGCTGGCTCACTAATTGCTCTCAATCTATTCTTGAGTAAACCAAACACCTCAGAGCAAAAGCAAAACCCTCACTTTTGCAACTGTTACCAAATGTTAAACCATCTGTTTGTCTAATTGTTAATACATCTGAAGTCAGGTTTACAACATTTTTAAAGCTATGGCGCTAAGCAAAAAACTTATCTATGAGCAAAAATAACTCATCTTTAAAAAATTAAAAACTAACAGGTTTATATTGGTTTATAATAGATTTTTTAAGGGCCAGCAAAAGAATTGCAGGAACAGGAGTCAAACCTGTGACCACAGTCACAAAGGGCGGCCATCCGTGAAAGCCTGCTGGGGGAATCAAACCCCCACTGTCTCAACAGGGCAGGTAAGAGACAGTTCTAACTGCCCTAGCTTATTTAGGAAGCTTGAATTTCCTAGGAGAAAAAAACAAACCAGGGTAAGTTAATAAACTGGCTCAGGAGAGCTTGTGGCTTCCAACAGCATTGGGGCACCTGGCTACAATGATATGAATGAGCCAGGTGCTGATAATGCAGCCAATAAAATGGTTGAGGTCAGCACCCCAGTCAAGCTGCAGAACCCAGTAAACCCAATAAACCCAGCTATGCTCCAACACTCCAGTGCCAAATCAGGAATTTAATTAATCAAGCAAAATATTATCCAATCAGCACATGGCAATCTAAATTCAAGAGAGAAAACTAGCACTTATACAGCCAAATGCCCCAGTCAAGCACAGTTTCAGAAAGATGACACCAAGGAATCTTTAGCCAGTCTACAAAAGAATTCTTTCATCCATTCCAAGTTAATCAAATCCCTTCTTCTAAAGTCTCCTCCCACTACTTCCTAGAAGCAAGTACTCAAGAGTTGGGACACTAAAGGCTTACAAGGAGCAGGAAGTGGCATATTCCAAGGTAGACCAGATAGATAGTATAAAACCTACTTTCTCACACTCAAGTCAAATGCAGACAATGTCAAATAAAATGAATGAATCTATCAGTTTTATTTGCTTATTAGGATTACAATTTATACACCACCTGAGAAGAAGACAAACCCAAATATTGGAGTACCACCCTAGACCTACACCCATAGACTACCAGCCAGGTCCAGACCCTGGAATGGCTGGCATTCCTTATGATCCACCTGCTTCTCCCTTACCACAGCCTTACAGTCATAGTAGAGCTGGGATGGTCAGATTGATCATCCTTAGTCTAGCCAAAGCTGTTGTTTCTAATCTTGGCGCCTATCACCTTCTTGTTTCAGGCCTGTTGTACTTGACACAATAAGCTCCTTTCTTGTACTGGGCCCTTGTCATAAGATACCCAGGTAGATGGAACAAACCTACTGTGCCTTGGTACATGACAACCACCGGCCAAGAAGATTTGGATCCAATTCTATTTTTCCTGACATGTGTTGATCTCATTTACATCTAAATTAGTTAATTATAGATGATTTATTTTTGCTTAGCACCATAGCCTTGAAATTACTTTAAGGAATTACCTTAGTATTTTGGGTAGGCTACATAATGTAGAAACTTGACAGCCAAAGCACCAAAATTGGGGAGCTCAAAAATCAAGTTTATATTGGTTAGCCTAGAAAATGTAGATCAGACAACAGATCAAAGAGGGAGCCTCCTGGACTTAGACCATCTTCAGGTTGAAGGTTGATATAATTTTTGCAGCTGAACTAGTTATAGTTCAGTACTTGTGTCACTTCCTCTCCAATTACTCCCCCCAGGAAATCATTTCCCCAAGGAATGTCTTAGCTGTCAAGTAAATGTGTCCATATGGATGCAATCCATATCTTACACTAGGATCAATCTCTCAAATTCCAGAGGGATCCAGATCTTTCAAAACCACCTAGCATTCATGATCTACATGAACAATATATTGTATATCAGTTACTATATAATAATCTTATTCTATATAAATAGAGATACCATTTTCTTCTTAAATCTTCTCTTTATTTGTACTATATATTTAGGGAAGTACATAATCAACATAAATAACAAAAAATGACAGCAATAATCAAAGTGGGGATAAAATAATTAGATATGCACTGTAGATCCAGAGCATGTGGAGCAAAATGCAAGACTGTCAAATCCAACATCCTGTCACCTTAAGTTTCATAATGCCAGGGATTATTTGGCTGAGTAGGAAAGTGCAGAAAGCACAAAAACCTTTAATAAAACTGACTGATTTAACGGATTTGAATCAAACAGTTGATTGGAAATGGGTTACAGCTGCTCCAGTTTGATGGTCAAATTTGATTCCCCCTGTAAGTTGACATTGATAAATTGACATAACTTAATGGTCACCAGATATGAACTTGTTAATCAGCATGGTTGTCAGAAGTTGGTCATTCAAGGGTTCTTTGCAACCTGGACTAGATAATCACTTGACAATGTGAAAGGAATAGGAGCCCAGGATCCAGGCAGTATTGCTTAGTCAATTTTTGATATATATTGAATAATTTTCACTGCTTTGACTTGTCGCAACATCTTCAATTACTCTCTCTTGGGGAATTAACACCCCGAGTAAATCACTGAGCAGCTCACCGAGTGGTTTACCGGCCAGTCAATAAACTGGTGGCACCATTATCAGTTAACCATCTATGACGGGGATAACTCAATCCAGGTCCTAAATGGAACACAACTTGATTAAGCCTCGTGACTCAAGAGGAACATTACTCAGATAAGCCCCATGATCTCCATGACGTACATGGAAGACATGTGGCTTGTTATGATACTATATAATATTCTATATTCATATCCAATAAAGTATCCTTCTCTTCTTAATCTTCCCCTTTATTTTGTTTATTATACTTCCTAGAAGTATAAACACAACAAACTCTTAAGAGCTGAGTCCTCCCAAAATTTACTAAATAAAAATCATATACTCCCTGGTCTAAATTTACTTTTGAAATGCATTCTGTAGTTGGATTGTTGCGCTAAGTTCCCTACAATTTAATTCTTAGCTAGATTATTACTGGAAGATGGGGGCCTGCTGTTGGTACTTTGTTGTTGTTGCCGCAAAATGTTAATTCAATGCCTGTCAATATCTGAGCTGTTCCTACTCCTGTTGTCAGGGAGCCAGTCTGTGGGAAGTTCTTGGGAACCTGCAGGCAGACAGCCCGCAGGCCCAGCAGGTAGGGCCCACCACAAGATTGGTGCTAACTTTACAATATAAGATAACAATCTGCCCAGGAGGGCTCAAGGTCCGCTTGCGGGTACCATCAAATCAATCAAGCCAGTAAGAGTGATATACATCACCCCAAATATCTGAGTGGAGGTAGATTCATTGGCTGCAACAGATTCTTGCAGGAATTTGGGCTGCAGGGTGAGAGGTGGTGTCATTGGAACCAAATATGCGGGCAGGTAGTTGTACTTGTTGCAGAATAGCAGAGGTGGTATGGTGATTTTGGTTCCCTCTCTGTAAACAGTTTCTGTCTCTCTAGTTCTAGCCTCTGTATTGTAGATTAGGATTTCCTCTAGGGTGAACTCTGAGTATGCAGAGTTGGGTGGGTAATCAGTGAAGTGCTCAGGGCCAAAGGGAACTCCTGGTGGACAATATAATTTGGGTGGCTAGCCCGGGGTTTCTTGGGGTTGGTGGGTGTGAGGTGCAGAACCACGGGAGGTAGACTGCAAATAAAATAGAACTAAAATCAAATATGGTTTAACCTGGTTGAACCAAAGGTTCATGTCACTGTATTGCAAGAATGACAATGGGCAACTTCCTGGCAGTCCAGGGTATAAGTATGCCCATCTGTCATGGGTAAACTTTTACAAATTTCTTTGGCCCAGGCGCTGCTGTCTACTAGGGTTTCTCAGTCCTCAGTGGCATCCCTTGTGGGAGTTAATTCATTGGCTTATTTGAACTGAGAACACTCAAATTTCCTTAACAGGTTGTGGGGTTGGTCATCTCTGGGTGGCCCGTGTTCTATAGGAAGTTTCTTTATTTCCCCTTCTGTGGTAGTCCAAATTATTTTGGGATCTATGGCTTGGCCCACCTGCTGATTGGTTGGGTTAACAGGAACCTTTAGCGTGGAGAGTGTCAATGTAGGTGGTTTTGGTTCATCAAGCTTTAGGCAATTCCCTGAAGTCAAACCTTGCTCTGGTTTGAGCCCAAAAATCTGCGGGCTGGTGGCCCACAGGGTATCAGGGTTTGAATCCTGTAGTTGAGGTTTTCCTATGAGCATGGTCAACAGGAGTTTGTCACTTGTAACACCTGTCAAAGCTGAAACTCATGTGCTATCCCAATGTCCTGAATTTTATGCTGAAGACACTCTGATTCTCTTGCAGGCCATTTATCTAGGGCTTTTCTTGTTGAGGTTGATTATTTTACTTAATCCTAGTATCTCATTTGGAAATTTCACAAAACGGTATTTAAAGCTGCGTTGGTGGTTAATCATTAACTTTATGTGGATTTGGTGTATGATTCCCCACCACATAGAGACAGCTTCTTATTTTCCTGTGATTTTTATTACACATCCAGATCTCATATCACAAATGAACGTCACTATATACCCAAAAGTTGATTGCAGGATCTTTAATCTAAATTGAGTATACATGAAGTAAACTGGGATAATCTAAACTGAATAAAAAAGCTCTACTGTGACTAAAAAGGATTGAAAGATTCACTTTTGATCACATGTTTAGAGAATAAAATCAAATATAATGTAAAATTGTCTAAAATTGTCATGGCTATATCTGTTTTTTAGGTGTGGCTAGGCCTAAGCGCCACCACCAAGAAATCCAGATTCCAAAGCGCTGCCTGCTTGCAGCAATTGAAGATTTAAATCTTACAATCAATTGCAAGTGGGCAGTGGCAAAGAAAATTGAGTCTGAGTGTGATGGGGCTACCACATGCTCAATTTTTCTTGAAACCATTGCTTGGTTGTCAAATCTTGACCTTCTAGGAGGTCAGGTAACAGCTTACAGAACCATCATTGGTGGTGCCTGTA
Source organism: Entomophthora muscae (assembly GCA_014839935.2). Classification (NCBI taxonomy): domain Eukaryota; kingdom Fungi; phylum Entomophthoromycota; class Entomophthoromycetes; order Entomophthorales; family Entomophthoraceae; genus Entomophthora; species Entomophthora muscae. Next base: position 43,747 of record QTSX02003638.1, read on the forward strand.
AGCTTTCTAAACATTGGATTCAAGGGAGCCACCTCATCAAGAGGCAACCATCAACATTTAAACTGTCCCCATATAACATCCTCCATGCCAACAGTTCCCAAAAATATTTTTGTATAATTTATTGTATGCTTATTGATTTTTACCTTAAGTAATTGTTCCTGGTGTTAAAGTTTAAATTCTATTTTAATTTTTGAATTTTAAGTAAATTATAAAAAACAATGCCAAAATAAAATCTGGGATTGCCGACATGGAGGATGTTACATGTAGACAGTTTGAATCCTGACAGTTGTCCATTGAGATGTACCCAAAGGCTTTAAGCAGCATAAAATTTAACAAACTACCTGAGTAGTTTGATGTATTCACTTTAATAAGATATCTTTCTTCATGATTCACTTATTTCATTACCTTCCAATAAGATATGTAATAACAGGGTTGCTGGACTCTGAATTTTTGCTGCTCTGAAATCCTGGAAATCTGCCACCACCCTTTGAAATGATTCCCAAGATTTGCAAGATTGAGTGTGAACCCATCTATGCTGCTGGCTCCTTGCTATTGAATTAAAGCAAAGTCTTTCTCCTTTATCTGTGCATTTTAGTATGCTGTACTTTGCCATATTCTTTCTTTAAAGGTTATCATTTGTAAGCAAATACACACTGTCTCCTCTCATTGGTAATGTCATCCTTATTTGGGTGTATATTCTCCATTTGATCAATTATGACAAGCTCTCTCTACTTCACCATGAGAAAATGTTATATTCTGTTCTGTGTGCAGATTTAGTTTGCTCTGAGTTTGATTTGGTTTGGCCATCTCAACAGCTTTGAAAGTACAGTGCATGATGAAGAGGGGAGACAGTTAAGATTGACCCACCTAAACTTATCCTGGTTTAAACAGAACCCCAGGGGTTTGGGCTGCTTTATCGGTTTCAAGCTTCTGCTGCTGATTTCTCTGATATATTTTGGTAAATACAAGCCCAAACCCCATTGTATTGGGGATATACATGTTGTATAAAACTAATCCTTTAAACCTGTTGCTTGTTTTAATGGGTGCTAGGATCGTATTTAGTCTAGCGTTCAGCCTCATTTGCCGAGTAGATTCAATTAGCATTGGGATGGAAAGGGTACATATTTCGAGCTGCGATACCGAAATCAAATGAAGGCCATGGTGAGCTCGGTAAGAGGTATGGCATCCAATATCGAAGTTTGGATCCTTTCGGAGTATTTTGGAATGAGGGGTCTGAAAATCAACCCTCCGTTTTTTAAATATTTTTTAAATATTTAATTGATTAGCCAGAAAAAGCTGTAATATGGCAAACTGATATATGTAAAGTTTAAAATAGGTATTTATCTTTGAGGATTGAGATTAAGTAAATAGATAATCCATGCTTAGATATTGTTCTTTAAAATAATAGGCTATTGTAAACAATAATAATGTTTATTAATATAGAGTCAATGCTCACTAAAAAAGAAATTAAGTTGTATAAAGGGCTAGCAGAATGGGGGGATGGGGAGGGGGCGGTTGAAGGGAGTGAGGTGGTGGAAGACGGCAAAGTCTGAGTCTCCAAGCCCGCAGCTGACGTCCTGGACAATGCTGCGGGAACATTTCTTAAGTCTATTGGGACCAAAGGGCATTGTTCCAGGGTCATAGAATTCAAGCCCTACTTGACTAAAGTCGCCCATGTACATGTCGGGGAGATGGGGAACGATGTCTCCTTTCTTCGCGTACCGAATGATGGGCGAGCCCAATGTCTCGAGGTAGCGAGCGTATGCAAGGTTTCCAGGGCGAGGGCCGGCATAGCCAAAGAAGCGTGCCTTGTTCTTCAACCCATGCTTCTTAAGGAAACTGAGCCATGAGGGCATTGAGATGCCAGTTACTGATCCTCCCAGGCTGTATCCCGTGACATGGAGAGTGAAGTTTTTGTAGAGGTGGTTCTTGAGGAGAACCAATGCTTGGGCTTCAGTATCATTCTTCACTGATTGGAAATATTTGTAATGGCCCAAGTGCACCTTCTCCTCGCCATTCTTTGTGGGGTAGTTGACCAGTTGTATCTCATCGTTGGTATTCCAGTTCTTGTCAGTGACGCTGAGGCGATACGACACAACAATCAGTTTGTTGCGCAAGTCAACCGCAACTACGGAGCGGGACTCCATATCGCTGTCCCCATAGGCGTTTGCCTCGTAGAACTTGCCTTTGCAGAAGCACAGTCCAGAGGTAATCATCCTCTGTGTGCACTGCGCCAGAAGAGAGTGGTCCAAGTATTGTTCAACGTCTTCTTTGGTAATTCCATAGTCATGGCGAGGGGGATACAATATTTCCTGATCACGGCCAACGATACCTACTTGATTTCTGCCCCCAATAATCCCAATGTACTCCTGCAGTCTCATAAGGCCATCCGGAGTGTCTGCCAAGATCTTGGCCAACTCTGCAATTGTACCGTCCCCCAAAGCAAAGACAATTAGATTGACTAGAGCAAAGAAGAACTTGAGTGCAACCATTTTATTGTTATCTTAACTTGGACATCCTTCTTATATACTTTACAAGCTACAACTCAATAGCCACTTGCACCAAAATAAGCATGCTCTTCTCCACAGCATGTGCTTTATAATACCCATGTCAAAGTCATAACACATGCCTTACCCATATTAGCTAGGATCAATCGTGTTAGGTGGCGTTGATATTACATCTATAAGTCAACATAAACTCTATTCTTAAGCCGATTAAAATCCGAATACCAATCAAATTCTATGCCGTGGTGAGTATTACGTCATAACAGTAAAAATCCCAACCTTTAGCCAATTTCCCGGATGACATCAAACCTGAAGTTGAGCACGTGAATCCGAGCTCGCGGCAGGAATTCCCCAGCCAAGGTTAGCTTGCCGTGAACATCTGAAGCCACCAATAACCCATGATATTCCGGAGAAACCCTACATGCCAACCCAAATATACCCACTGCGCCGTGCTTCCCCTGGAAACCGGGCATGGGCTTGCGGGGCACACACCTGCAAGTATCGATCCAACATATCTAAATTGACGTTCGCTTCCAAGAGAACCCCCCAGCCAACTTGTCCCCGAAAGGGTAGGGCCAATCGCTGGATTTATCTTGGGTGACGCTGGCGGGATACAACTTTTATTAAAAAAAATTACATTGTAAGGTTGTGACCTTCCCAACCCGAAATAATCCACAGCCAATCCAAACCAATTCTAAATACGTCAACTCCAAACCCTGTCATGGGGTGACAATAAGCCATCATAAAAAGACTCTCTAAGTAATGGTTAGAAATAACATATAAAGAAAGGAAACCTTCCAACAAATGGAAACAAGATGAATTATTCTATAAATAGGCATAGAATATCGGTATAGAGTCAAACCTTATTGTATCTAGAGAACAGTGGTGTTGTAACTGAACCAATGAGAGTTCAGTATTTGAATTGGGGAAGACAACAGTCCAATAGAAAGGATGAGAATGAATAGAATAAGGTATTGTTTATTGTAGAATATTGTGATTAGTATACTATATGGGAAAAGCCACTAGGCCACCAGGGGTGGCATGGTGGCGGGTTCCATGTAAGGTTTGAAGCCAAATAATAATTTGTGCTAGGATCAGTGAAGTCAAATTGGCAGTGCTCCTAATTAGGAGAAAGTACCCACAGGTCAATATTGCCATCAGATAGGTCCATACCATTAGATATGTCAAGGGGCAACTCATTGAGCGCCCCCTGTGTATTGTAAGATACATTGGCAGGCAAGGTAGGAAACTTGGTTGCAACACCCCCTTGCCGCCTGCTTGTTGTCAGACACCAGAATCAGAGTTTGTGGAAGATCTGGGAAGGTCTGCACAAACAACCTTTGTGTGGGAATGGCGCGGCAGGGTGCAAGTAATCATGGTGAAGCATTTTGGTGTTTCCTTGGGCATCTTTAAGTTGATAGGTGTGGTTCTCATAGACCGCAGCTATCATGAAGGGCCCCAGGTGATTGGGCTCTAATTTAGCCAAATTGGGGTTGAGGGCATATATAGGGTCCCCTACTGTGTATCTTGCCTCAAGATGCTTCCCCCCTCAATCCTTTTGTGTTCAATGTCTCAGGCTTTGGCGTGCCACTGGCTCAGGGAGGGAGTAGTCAACAGGGGAGGTTTCCTGGGAACTGTAGATTGTAATTTTCCTTGTTCTACTCACGTCAAGCTATCAGGGGTTCTAAAGGCCAAGGTGCTGGGGCTAAAGCCGGTGCCTCTGTTAATTCTTGCTTGTAAGATGAGTAGGGCAGTGGGCAGATGTTCAGTTCACATGTTATTGGGGTGCTCCTGTGAGAATTTGGCAATCCGTTGGATCAACAAACCATTTAGGTGCTCTATGTGTCTATTGAATTGGGGATGGTAGGGGGTTGTGATAATTTGTTGGAGCAAATTCTTGGTGCAATATGCCATCATGAGGTGCTCTACAAGCTTGGGTCTACCATCTGTAAGGAGACATTTGGGCTGCCCAAAGCAGGCCACAATTTCCTTGCCAATGAAGCAAGTGGCAGTGGTGGCTGTATCATTGGTGGTCATCCACACTACTGATCAACAGATGAAATAGTTGATGGCTGTAATTGTGACAAATATGGCCTGTGCTCTACCTTGCCACAAAGGCATTTGGCAAGGTGGACTAGGTCAGGCCCCAAACCACAGAGACCATAGCCAACATGAACCAGTTACAAGCAGGAGATGACCACAGACTCTGGTAACTACTGCATAAGGTCAGAAGAATTTCCAATGAGATTAAAATGGGTTGAGAAAGCTTAGCTGAAGCATTTTCTCAAACAATAAGAGAAAATGGTTCTGCATAATTTTTTTTAAAAATTTAAAATCAAATTTCAGAATGTTGATTTTTATGCCAAACTGGGGGTTTTGTTGTTTTTACTCTTTTATTATAGTTTTTTAGAAAACCAAGATAACTCTCAGGGATCTATCATGGTAGGTATTTAGGGGGAAATATAAAAAGTCCATAATGAATATGGAAGGAGAGAGTTGATTGGATGAAGAACAGAAAAGGGAAAATCTGTTATCTAATAGAGGATTTTTGGAATTCAACTTTTTCATTTGAATTTTTTACAGCAATGATGTACTTCTTGCCTAACCTGTCTTTGGGAAGTGTGACAGAAATCATTGGACAATATGAAGCTGTTTATAAATGATGGAGAATTACCACCCAAATCCACATAGAATTGATTATTAACCACCAACACGGCTTCAAATATTTTTTTGTGAAATTTCCAATTGTAACTCCAGGATTAAGTAGAACCAGTAGTCCTAACCAGAGTAAACCAAGATAAATGACCTGGGAAAGCATCAATGCATCTTCAGCGTAGAATTCTGGGCATTGAGAAGGGACACAATTTTCAGTTTCAAGAATGGGGGAAGGAGCTACAAAGTTGGCCGGCATGAAATTGACATTTGGAGGCGCCAACAACAAAGTTCCAGATGTTAGGCTCCATCTTCCTGAAATGATTTGGTTCAGAATCAGATTGTACGGGATATACCGTAACAGCCCAATCACAGGATGCATTTTTAAAATTTAAAATTTAGAACTTGGGATAATTGATTTTTATTGAGTAAATTTAGGAGGACTCAGCTCTTAGAGTTGAAACAGGGAAAACTATTCAATATATATCAGAAAAATTGACTGAGCAATACCACCTGAGTCTTTACCTCCTATTCCTTCTATGTTGCTAAGTAAGTATCTGGTCCAGGTTGCAAAGAACCCTTGCGTGACTAGTCTCTGACAACCATACTGATTAACAAGCTCATATTGGGTGACCCTCATATTACGTTGATTTATCAATGTCAGTTTGAAAGGGGAAGCTGGTTTCAGCTGGCAGACTGGAGTAGCTGTGACCCATTTTCAATCAACCATTTGGTTTAAATCTGTTAACTCAGTTAATTTCAATACAGGTTTTCCAGCCTTCTGAGCCTTCTTACTTGGACGGACAATACCTGGCATTATGGAGTCTACCATGACAGGAAGGGGCTCAACAATGTTGAGGGCCCACTGCTCAAAGGATTCCATGGCCTTAATAAGTAAGACAGACTTAGAAGGTCAGGTTTAGACATGTTTTTTTTGCACAACACACATGTTTTGAGAAGGTCCAAGATGTCTTAGCTCATACAAGGCCATCAAACTTTACGCTTCATAATTTTGAAGAGGTTATGTCCTCTGATGTGACCCAATGTGTGGTGATAGTGTATTATGGTATCCCCTTGCTATGTGGTGGAATATAATGTGTCTTCTCACTTGTCTCTGCCCGGCAGTAGACATTACCAGTATCAGTGGTGAACCAGATTTTGTTGTCCTTCAGTTTTTGAAATAGCCACAGAATTAAGACCTTTGTAACAAGCAGCCTCAGGACGTAGGTAAAGCATGAGCATTCTGAGTCTAAGCTTTCATCTCCTGTGATAGATGCTACATACAGTCTGAAGAGGGCGTCAGAAGTGACAAGCTCCTTTCCAGGCTTGTATTTGATGTGTAGTTGGTAAGGGGACAGGCATTTGACCCAGCCTGCCTGCCGTTGTGTCAAATGGGACTGTGTATTGAAGTACTGGAGTGACTTGTGATCTGTCAGACACAGGATGGAAAGGTAGCACCCTCTGGGTAACAACACCATTTCTTGACACAGTGCACAATTGCTGCTAACTCTTTGTCATGTATGAGATAGCATTGCTATGAGTTAATAAGCTTCCTGACTCATAGGCCATGGGGAGGAAGACACATTTGTCTGTTTCCACCTGTAGCACACTGTTATGGCTCTGTCAGAGGCATCAGTCTCAAGTTTGTATTGGTAGTTCTGATTAGGGAATCACAATTGAGTGCAGTTGTAAGTCTTTGCTTCAGAGTCTCAAAGGCTTGGTCTCTGGCAGGGGTCCAGTGGAAGCACTGTTTTGTGTTTTAGAGCTCAGTGAGGGGTGAAATTAGTTCTCTGTAGTTGGGGATAATTTTTTGCATATAAGCAATCATGCCCAAGAAGATACGCACCTGACCCACATCAGTGGGGGTGGCATGCTTGTGATTGCCTTAATTTTGGCAGGTTTGGGCTTTATCTCTTGTGCAGAGATGGTGTGCCCAAGGAACAAGAGCTCTGACCCAAGGAATTTGCATTTGTAAGGTTTGGTCTTCAGCTGGTTTTTACAAAGGGTGTTGAGGACAGCACAAAGGTGTTAGAGATTTTGGTTTGATCTTGACTGAAGACAATAATGTTGTCAAGGTACACAACAACACATTACCCAATCAAATCATCAAATGCTTTGTTTATCATTATGGAAAAGGTGGAGGGAGTGTTGGTCATTCCAAAGTTCATGACACAGCACTCAAAAAACCTGTAGCGTGTGAAGAAGGCAGTTTTTTTCACATCTCCTGGTGCAATGAAGACCTGGTTGTACCCCACAATAAGATCAATCTTACTGAAGACCTTTGCACCCGTAAGCGTGACAAACAGGCTGTCAATCAACAGCAGAGTGTATTTGTTCTTGACAGTCACCTTGTTCAAGGTGCAGTAGTTGGTCACCAACCAAAGAGATCCATCCTTCTTGGCTACAAAGAAGACTGCAGCCCCATAAGGCAAGAGGGAGAGGCAGATGAAGCCCTTGTCAAGTGTGTCCACAAGGTGTTGACAGAGAGTCTTTTCTTCCTTGGGCATCAGAAAATAAAGGGAAACTGCCTTGGGAAGTGACCCTTGTAGTTGCACGGCATGCTGTATTTTTTGAGGAGGGGGCAGTTGGTCCAGCGTTTCACTGAAGACGTCCTTATACTCCTTGAGGAGTGCGGCAAGTGCAGGTGGAAGTGAAGTGGTCAAGGGGAAGCCGCAAGTAGTTTGGCTCAGATAACTTCAACTGAGTATTGGTTAAAGTCAAGTTCCACCCTTGAAGTCATATGTACCTGTATCTGTATCTGTGATTCTGACAAACACAGTATCATGGAATAAATTGCTCATTTTGATAGGATAGATCTGAAACCCCACCCCATTTCTGTTAAGAGTGATTACAGACGTATCCCAGTCAAAATAGGGAAAGTTGTGCTGAAGCTAGTCAAGACCAGCAATGAAGTTGTGGCTGAGCCCTGCCATGATTGGCCCAGAGAGCTTGACCTGGACGTTTCCATCCTCACAGAGAAGGTAAATGTCTTATGGGTGATTACCACCCTGCAAGATCCAGTTACTGGTACTGCCTTAGAGTGGCTGGGCACTTGGTCTAGCTGTTGAGAATCTGTAAATGTCTGGCCAACCATAGTGTGATTGGCCCTGGTGTCTACCAAAATTTTGTGGGGTTTCCTACAGAAGCAGAAGGAATATGCCAAACAGGTTATTTTATTTGAAGAATGGCTTGCTTGGAGAACGGGGATGTCACTATGAACCTGGAATACATCAAGAATTTTAACATCATTCACATTGTTGAAACAGCAGGATCAACCTGCCAGCAAGGTTCCAACCAAGCAGGTTTGTGACCCGCAATCTGATTAACCAGCCACTCAAAGCCAGACTAGGAAGTCAACTCAAATTTGCCAAATCCAACAACATGAACAAATGATGATCTCTTACGGTGGATACCTTGTTTTGGCGCTTGATTCATTACCAGGATCAAGCCACCCCCTTCACCATCCAACCATGTGATCAACACAATCATGTTCCAGTTATCCTTGATTCATAATGACTATATAATCACTATCTCTCAATAAAGATTATTATCTAGTTTCTAAATAATTTTCTCCTTGTAACACTGCTAAAACAGAACAGTTACAACAACATTGTAATCACAGGAGCTCTTTGTGAGGAGGGATTGAGAGCAAAGGTGAAGTGGGGTTATAGAGCCTATTGTATCTACAACCCCAGGCTTTTCCTGGTTTGTTGGAAATTGCGCCATTAATTCTATTTTGATATGGCCTTCAAATAATGATAAATGCAAAGATTTGACTGGTTTTGCTTTTGAGTTTGTGAATTCCTTGCTTTCCATAAATGGGTCTTTGCTAATATCCACCCATTCCAGAATACCATACCTTCCCTTGTCTGATCCTGGTATGACCTCATCCCAACATGACCCCCTTGGCCACTCTGTCTATCTAATGAGTGATCACTGTCCCTTATCTACTATTTAAGTAGAATTATTTCTCCTAATAAAGACAAGTTTATCCACATTTGCGTTGGCTTTAATATTCTTCAACATTTTTCCTGTCCTTTTTATCAAAAGGATCTTCACATCTTTTATTCCAGGAAATTAAGGTATGTGCCCTTAATTTTGCCCTGATGGCTAACCCAAGGCTAGCTTCAAACCTCAAATCTTTTGTTATAAAGATTTCCCGCCGTGTCCTCCTGGATGTGGTCCCTAGGAGCTGAACACAACATGGTTCCTCAACTTGCACTAATTGGAGCTCTCTCTTGCAGGGACGCTTAACCCCATTCAATTGTTGGTGGGACTGGCAGCAACCTACTAATTGTGGGCACTGCCAGGTGCGGGGCAAGACTGGGGTGGAGCGTCATTGGATCTACAGAAGCCCATTGAAGCCTGGTTATTGGCCTCCACAATGGCTTTGTAGCAGTTGTCAATGGAGGTACAGCGCCCCATGGGAACCAACTTACAGATATGGGGTTTGAGCCCATTGACTATTAGAGTAAGGGGAATGGCATTCCCATTGATGACAGCTTCTGGGGTGGTAACAAGGGCTTGTTGCCAAGCTGCAAGATATTCAGGGACAGACTTGGTCTTTTTAATGGCCAGGAGGGAAGTTCCCACCACAATAGGTGAAAAGGTTTCACTGTAGCGGGATTTTGCAGCGTTCCTGAACAACATCAAGTGAAATCTACTTCCTGGCTGGCCCAGTTGGTAAACCACACCGCAATAGGCACTATAAGGCACCCAGAAGCGGTGGAAATCCACATGGGCTCAGGCACTTGACAGATACAAAGGCAGGTCTTGGTAGAATGGAGCCAACTGGCAATGTCAGCTCCTTTGACACCACCTGCAAAAGACCCAAGTTGGAGATTTAGCATGCATTGAGAAAAATATGATTGGGGCAGGGTGACACTTGCATTGTGCTGCCCAAGGCAGAGTCAATTATACAAGCTTGTGAGCACCTTCTGGTCTTGGTAGACAGGATACCCCTTGGGGATGTCTCTCTTGGGAATTGGAAGGAAATTTTCTTGATGGGGTGTAGCCATACGGCCCGTACTACATCTTTTCTTGGGGGATTTTTCTTTTAGGTAGGTTGTGAACCTCCCTATGCTACCACTATTACAACTGAACCAATGAGAGTTCAGTATTTGAATTGGGGAAGACAACAGTCCAATAGAAAGGATGAGAATGAATAGAATAAGGTATTGTTTATTGTAGAATATTGTGATTAATATACTATATGAGGAAAGCCACTAGGCCACCAGGGGGTGGCATAGTGGCGTGTTCCATGTAAGGTTCAAAGCCAAGGAATAACTTGTGCAGGGATCAGTGAAGTCAAATTGGCAGTGCTCCTAATTAGGAGAAAGTACCCACAGGTCAATATTGCCATCAGATAGGTCCATACCATTAGATATGTCAAGGGGCAACTCATTGAGCGCCCCCTGTGTATTGTAAGATACATTGGCAGGCAAGGTGGGAAACTTGGTTGTAACAGTGGCATCATCCTTTGGAAACATCCATCAAAGGAACATATAAATCCTGATAATCAACATAATATTAGAAAGATGAAGCTCAGGTAATCATTGATAATGAATAACTTGATAAGCATATGAATGGAGATATGCATATTTTCTTCAGCTACCATAATTTGTGTGATTCAGGATCTTTTGATTTTACAGAAAGTTGTCATGATATGTGCAAAGATCTGAATGGGGTTTGCATTTGTGTTCAATGGTTGGCTAATTTCCATAAATGGTGGCCCACTAATTTCCATACATTCCAGGCTTAGCCACCTGGCATGTTCTGATCCTAATACCATACCAGGACTGTTCCCTCCCCATTCTTCTAATAATTGATTGTTGCTTATGATGACTGTATAGTATTTAGTTCCCTAATAATGAATATCAAATTAACCTACTCTTTGTTGGTTTATATTTACTTTGGAACATTATCCTTTGTTAAAGGAAAACATTTTACATACTTACTCTCCCAGGGTATTAAGGTACCAATTCTTAATTTTTCCCAAAGTGTTGTGAATTTGGCCTTGAGGACACCTTTAGGGTTGACATCTAGGCTGCTGGATTGTAGAGTATAGCTTTAAGGCCTAAACAAAAATTAATACAAGTATAATGCCTCTGTAGTCTTTGTCTTTTATCCTAAGGTAACAACTGAGTAGAGTTTTAAAGGCAAGATGTAAATGTGTAAAAGTATATTTTATTGAGAGAAAGAAGGGAAGTTATATACTATCATGGCTGCACAATGGCTGAAGAGGTGTTATTAACACATGTACTATTGTTTGGAATATTACATCATCTTCTTAGATCCACCAGGCTCTTTCAGCTGCGTTCCTTCCTGTTATGAATTGGGCCTTGGGGACGCCTTTAGGGTTAACGTCTAGGTTGCTGGCATGTAGAGTATATTTGTAAGGCCTAAACACAAATTAATACAAGTCCAATGACTCTGTAGTCTTTACCTTTTATTCTAAGGTAACAAATGAGTAGAGTTTTAAAGGCAATATGTAAATGTGTAAAAGTATATTTTATTGAGAGAAAGAAGGGAAGTTATATACTATCATGGCTGCACAATGGCTGCAGAGGTGTTAGTAACACCTGCACTATTGTTTGGAATATTACATCATCTTCTTAGATCTACCAGGCTCTTTCAGCCACGGTCCTACTTTTAGAGATGATTTAGACAATCTGATGAGGCAGAGTAAGTGCACATTACTCTGAAGTGGGCTGCAGTTGCAGATGCTCATTATGGCAATTGTTAGCAATTCCTGAACCTGATCCATCAGGATGTAATGGATTGGCCAGAATGCTGTAACATCCAAATTCAGTTAAGGAATGCAAATTTGTTGGATCTGACAGATTTGAGTGCAAACTGGAATATAATTGACCATCAGGATTAATTTCATTGATAGTCTTGACCATTCTATTAATGCAATCTAATTTACGGCATTTCCTAGCGCTATAATGGGCAAGGGGTATAAATAGAGGCACCAAGTTCAAGTGCTGCATATGTCAGATAACAATCCAATCAACACTCCAACTAGATCTTTCAGATTGTCTACCCTGAGAGACAGAGCAGCAGCTAGTAAGGCTTTCAGGCTGGCCAAGAAGAAAAACGTCCAAAACAGAGCTCAGAAGAGGGCTGAACGTTTAGTGAAGCAAATCCAGACCAACTAAGAGCAGGAAGTTGTAGTGCAATTAGAAGCTCAGCAGAAAAAAGGAGTCACCTGGTTTAATCTCTCCAGTGTGCTGAACAGGAAGGATGCTGTTGAGGTTAAACTTGTAGACGTGCCTCATCTCCATGCTCTATTATAAGAGGTGTTGAAGGAACTGTCCACCATAACTCAAGCAAAGATCACGGAGGGAAACTTCTACCATTTCTGGGTTGAACAGGAGGTAGTACTGAGATTTGCTGAGAGTCAACTTCAGAACTTTGAGTGGCAAGGGAAGAAGTTTGACCTGGAGGAAATAGACCTTGTTCTGGCAGTGGTCTGGGGAATCATCAGAGATTGGTGTCATAAGGGGAAAGTGGATCTGGAAGTAGCCAACTAAATTGACAAGGATTGGAGAAACTTCTGTATCCAGCAGGTAAATGCAGGTCTCCTTACATCCCTGAATCTTAAGAGCAAGGATATGTATATCATATTAGTCCTACTAGTGAATCTGTTCACTGTTCCTTCTGATAAACCAGCAGTGGCTGAGGTGGAAGACGTTCTCTTGCTGTTTGAGGAGCTCATACGGGAGTCTATAAGACTGACATTGCATTGAACCAAAAATACTTGAACCAAGAGCATCTTTTCTGGGATGCTCTGGTAGTGGGTACTGGGTTCCCAGTCTGGATGGGACTTAGATGAGCACAGGCTTGAGACAAGTATCCTGACTACCCAATCTTCTGTCTATGGCACTTCAAGGAGGATTATGCCAAGGAGTAAATGGCAGCTTGTAAGGTTCTTTTTAAAATGACTTGCCACCTGAAGGTAGTGGTTTCAAAAAACTACAAATTCTAATAAAGTATTTCAATTGTATATTGACTTATTCCTTTCTTTCTGTGATTTGGACAACAACCCATGGAAATTTTTATTAGCTTTTTCTTTTTTTGGATTTTTGTCCTAAATGGTAATTACTCCTTACCATAGGGAGGCAAGTTTGCTTTCATGTCCATAACCTCTGTTGCTATAGAAGTAAACTAGATCTCTAATCTTATAGCTAGGAAGAGGAGGGAATTTAGACTGGACATGCTTTACATTCTTTTGATTAGTGTTCAGATTGACAGTAAAAGCTTCAGCCTGTATTCTGATCAAGGTCTGAGCCAGCTTGTGGAGGTAGACATCTGGGGTGACAGCAGGGCTGGGTTTTAACAAGAAGTACAAGTGGGGAGGTAACCCAGGATGGTAACCATACATGAGTTGAAAAGGAGTTTTTCCTGTTGCTCTATGATAGCCAATATTGTAAGCAAAGTTAGCTGCAGGCAGATACATGTCCCATTCAGACTCATGTTGGTGTGCTAGTTTCCTGAGAATCTGTACCAAACTTACATTGGTCTTGATGAGGAGCGCCTTTTGGGGAAGCTTCAAATATGGAATTGAGAAAGAAGAGAAGTATATTTTATTGGATAATACTTTAGACTTATATAGCTTTGGCTGTGGAGGAGATTTAGTTGGATTGAACCTAGGGGTTGGTCATGTGCTAGATGGGTTTGAGCCACTGGATACTTGGAAATTCATGTGATATTGCTTGGTTGCCATTTCTGGTATGTCAAACTGTATATTGGAAGGGCACCAAATTGGGCAATGACTGGATGTTAAGTAAGTTAGCGGTAGCCAGAATACTTTTACATCAGATCCTTGACACCCCCCTTAAGAGTTACTCTGGTACATCAGGAGGGGGCTTTGTATTGACAGCTGTTGCCTGATGTTCCTGGAGTTGTTAGCTAGTTGGTACCAGTTGGGTTGAGTGTTATCCATTACTAAGGCAGAGACAGGTTATGTGGTATTTCTTGACAACATGGTTTTTAGCTCCTTGGAATTTCTCTAGATAGGTGTTTCTGTCTGGTCTGTACTTGATGATTCTTCCTGGTCCTCTGTGTACTGAGTCTAGCTTCTTTCTGTTTCCAGCCAGGACCCAGACAGGGGAGTTGATGGGGAGTGGTTCTTCTGTAGAGGTTACCTTTTGTGTTTTGAGCCTTTTTATTTCTGCTATTTTAACTTTGAAGCATATGTATTGTAGAGTTGGTACTTGTTCTACTGTGGGGGGTTTCTCTGGGGGGATCTTTACATATGGTTGCTTGTTACAGGTAACTATCTCTGGTTTGTATCTGTATTTTAGTCCAAAAAGTGATTAGCCTGTCCCTTGATTGGTGCGGACCTGGGATACTAGTAATTTATGTTTCACGTATAGTGGCCATGTGTCTTTGGCTTTGCCATCCATCATTTTCTCTAGGGTTCTGATAAGGCTGCTGTTTAGGCGTTCAACTCTACCATTGACCTGTGGCCTGTAGGGCAAGGCTGTGGAATGTTTAATGTTTTTGGATTTTAAGTTGTTGTTTAGTATGTGACCTGATAACTCTGTTGCTCCATCAGTTATGATGTAGTCTGGAGTGCTGTAGTCAACTATGATTGCTTTGTTAATGAATTGGCTTATTGTTTCTGCTTTGCGGTCCTTTGTTACCCAGCAGATGGGCTAGTGTGTAGCAAAGTCAATGGCTACAATTAGGAAACATTGATTTGTCTTAGTTTCTGGGAAGAGGCTCACTACGTACAGTCCCCAAACCTTGAGTAGTTCAGGGTCAGGTACTGGGTTGACCATTGGCTGGAGAGCCTTTGTGCTGCCGTATTTCTTGCACACTGTGCACTTTTTCAGAACATCAACTATATCTTGTTTGAGATTGGGTCACCACACTATCTCTTTTAACGTGAGGTATAGACTGTTAGCCTTTGTATGTCCTAGTAGATGGTGATATCTTAATATGATGTCAACTCTTTGTGCAAGCGTGATGTAGGGGACATGTTTGCTGTTAATGATTCAATATACAGTGCCATTTGATACATGTAAATACTTTTTGTTCCTTACTAATGTATTGTGGGTCAGTTGGTGTGTTGAGGGGTCTTTAACTTTGGTTTTATACCCAGTATTACATAGGTTTGGGCAGTCAGGGTCCAGGTGGTCAGGATGATCCTTTCTTGGCTGACATAGCCTAGAGAGAGCATCAGATTTGACCAGCTCTGCCCCCTTTTTTATTGGATGTCCAAATTTAGCTGCTCTAGCAGGGACATCTATTTGGCTTGTTGTTGTGCAAGTGCGTTCTGAGTTTTAAAGTAGATTAAGGATTTATGGTCAGTTAGTACTCAGACGTTTAGATGTACTTCTAGATAAAATCTCCATTTCTTGCATGTATGATATATTGCTAGCAATTCCTTGTCATGTATTGGTTACCTCTGCTCAGTGTTGGTTAGTTTTCTACTTTTGTAACATACTGGCAGGAAGTCTTGCTGCCCTGGCTGGAGGATTTGTAGGACTGCGTCAATGGCGGTGTCACTGGCATCTGACTCAAGCTTGTAGCACCTGTTGTTATCAGGGTAATGAAAGATTGGTGCTTCAATCAAAGCTTGTTTTAATAATTGAAAATTCTTGTTGCATTCTGGTGTTCAGATGAATTTATTTTTGGCATTGCTCTTGGTTAGGTCATTGATTGATGCGGTGAGCTTTCTGCAGTCTTTGATGTATTTCCTTAAGTAAGCTATCATTCCAAGAAAGCATCTAACTTGTTTAACAGAGGTGGGGCGTTGCATGTTATTTATGGCTTTAATTTTGTCTGGATCTGCTTTGATGCCACTGTCAGAGACAATGTGGCCCAAGAACAGGAGTTCCTTTTCCATAAATTGGCACTTACTTGGTTTTGCATAAAGTTTGTGCTTTGCAAGTTGATCAAGTGTCTTGCAGACATGCGTGAGGTGTTCCTCTTTTGTTTTTGAGAATATGCTGATATTATCAAGGTAGCAAAATGTATTTGAGAGGCCATTTAGTGCTTGGTTCATCATAGTGACAAACGTTGCAGGAGCATTGGTCATCCCAAAGTTCATTACCCTACACTCAAAGGATCCAAATTGCGTACAGAACACAGTCTTTGATATGTCCTTTTCCTTTACTTCAACTTGGTTGTAACCTGAGATGAGGTCAATTTTGGAGAAAAATTTGGCTCCTGAGAGTCTTGCAAACAGATCTTCTATGAGTGGAAGGGGATATTTATTCTTTACTGTGATTGCATTTAGTGCTCTGTAGCCAGTTACTAGACAATAAGTGCCTTCCTTTTTTTACAAAGAACACTGCTGTCCCTCACAGGGATTCAGATGGACAGATGAATCCTTTGGCTAGGTTGTCCTCAATATGAGTTTTGAGGGTTTGGGTCTCCATGGGGAAAGAGTCTGTATAGAGGTGCAGGTTTAGGCATGGCTTTCCATAAGTCAATCCCATGTTTGAACTCCTGTTTAGGGGGCAGCTCTTTTAGCTCTTCCTTAAATAACTGGGTGTATTCATTTAGGAGTGCCGCAAGTTCTGGGCATTAAATTTTGATTGTTTGTATATTATTAAATTTAGTGTATCTCATTATGTGGAGGTTACTGTCTTTGGTTAGATGCTCTGAGTTGTCTTGGTTTATGACCTGGACAAATAATGTGTCTCTTAGAATGAGGTTGTTGGGTTCTTTGAGAATATTAAAATTGACTCCCTTGCGTTTTATGGTCATGGTTTTTGTTTTCCAACATACAATGGGATTCAATTGGGTAAACCTGTTCATGATTGCTTCAATGTTGTAGTTTATGTTGTTTATGACAAGTCTTTTGATAGACTTTTGGATGCCTTGGAGGTCAATTATGAAGGGAGTTATTTTGCCTTCAAGTAGAACCTTAGATTTGTTTGCTATTCTGGCATATTTGAAGTTGGATTTGACAACTGGTATTTTGTATTTGGTTACAAATGGTTTGCTAGCCATGGTGTGTTGTGCACCAGAGTCAAATAAAATTTTATGTGTATGAGATTTATAAGTGCATGGGTAGACAAGAAGTTGTGAGCAATCTTTAATTTTTATGTTCATAAAAATGGAGATTGCAGGACACATGGGATGCAAGCAGCAAAGTATGCGCCTTGGTACAGTTTCTTGTCAAGTTGGGGGGGGATACAGGGGCACTTAAGCCTGTTCCCCCTCTTCTTTTCCCTGTTCCTCTGTTTTGAGACCTTCAAGGTCAGAAAATGTGGGGTCAGATTCATAGCAGGTTGCTGTTTCAGCATTGTTTACTTTGGCAATGTCTGTCACAAGTGACAAACTCCTATTGATCATGCATACTGGAAAGCCTCAACTACAGGATTCAAACCCTGACACCCTGCGGGCTGGCGGCCCGCAGGACCAGCAGCCCGGCTGCCCGCAGATTTTTAGGTTTAAACCAGAGCAGGATTTGAATTCAGAAAACCCTCTAAGGCTTGATGAGTCAAAATCACCCACATCAACACTCCCCACACAGAAGGTTCCTGTTAACTCAACCAGTCAGCAAGCGGGCCTAGCCATAGACCCTGAAATAACTTGGGCCATCACAGAAGGGGAAACAAAGAAACTTCCTATAGAACACGGGCAGCCCAGAGATGACCAATCCCATGACCCAATAAGGAAACTTGAGTATTCTCAGTTCAAACCAGCCAATAAAATAACTCCCGCAATTAATGCCACCAAGGACAGGAAAAACCTGGTAAATAGTAATACCTGGGCCAAAGAAATTGGTAAAAGATTTCCCATGACAGATGGGCATACTTATACCCTGGACTGCCAGGAAATTGCCCATTGCTATTCTTGCAATAAAGTGACATGAGCCTTTGGTTCAAACAGGTTATTCCATATTTGATATTAGTTCTATTTCATTTACAGTCTACCTCCCGCGGTTCTGCACCTCACACCCAACAACCCTAAGAAACCGCAGACCAGCCACCTGATCTTTATTGTCCACCAGGAGCTCCCTACGGCCTTGTACATTTCACCAAGTACCCTCCTAATCCTGCGTATTCAGAGTTCACCCTAGAGGAAATCCTAATCTATGATCCAGAGGCAAGAATTAGAGAGACCAAAACGTATACAGGGAAGGCTGCAAGATCACTATTCCTCCCCTGCTATTTCTCAACAAATACAACTACCTGCCCGCGTATTTGGTCCCCATGACTCTGCCTCTCACCCCGCGGCCCAAACAACCACAAGAATCTGTTGCTGCCAATGAATCCACCTCCACTCAAATATTTGGGGGTGATGTACATCACTCTTACCGGCTTGATAGATTCTATGGTACCTGTCAGTGGACCTTGGGCCCTCCTGGGAAAATTGTTATCTTATATTGTAAAGTTAACTCCAATCTTGTGGTGGGCCCTCCTTGCTGGGCCTGCGGGCCATCCACCTGCAAGTTATCAGGAAATTCCCAACAGGCTGGATCCCTGACACCCTGGTTGGTCTTGGGGTACACCAGCATCTATTATCTCCTAAACCACTTTACTCCCTTCTTGGGAAGATTCTGCCTATTTAGTAACCTTCTACACATGTCAATGATATGGATTCCAGTAGGGTCCACTCTAGTCAAATTCAACTTTGGAGCTCTCCTTCATTTGATTGGAGAGAGACTTCCCAATGAGTGGATCCCTGACATGGTACAACCAAAATAACAAAAGAAACAGTCATCAAAAAGAAACACCTATTTGCTGACGTGTACGGGACCTTGCACAGGAAAATGTCCAACAGGACCACCATCCCTTATATCCCCACACACCAGCAAGTGGACACCATCCTACGTTATCACAGAGATCTAGGACACATCAAGAGCCACAACTTATACAAATTCCTTAAACACAAGGACTGATAGCCAAACCTGTATTGTGACGTCCAGGAAGTCCTAGATCAATGTGAAGTATGCGAGAAATTTGCTAAGAGCAAAACCCCTCCAAAATCAGTACTACCCATCCACACACAACTATCCTTCAAGGTGTGGGCCCTCAGCGTTGTTGGCCTCATGCCAGGGAAACACAACAATAAGAAATACATCATCACTACCATAGACTCTGTTACAAGATGGCCAGTAGCCCAAGCAGTAAAGGCGCACACTGGCAATGTCGTACAACAATTCATAGGAAGAGAAATAATCAGCAAGTTTGGAAAGCCAGAACTCCTGATAACCAATGGAGGGAAAGAATTGACCTCCAAAAACATCAACGTATACCTTGCCAAAAATGGGGTCAAACATACAGTGACAACACCATACCACCCACAGACCAATGGACGGGTAGAGAGGCTAAATGTCAGCCTTGTGCAAGCCTTAGCCAAACTCACTGCTGGGAGATCTGAAGACTGGTATAAGCAGCTACCAACTGCACTACTTGTGTGCCAAACACAAGTGAACAGATCCACCAGAAAAAGCCCTTTTGATTTGTTATACAGCACACAGACAAATATCATTCAAGCATTAACAGGACCCAAACTGGAAATTCCAAGTAAAGTCCCCCCTTGTTCAGAACCTCAAGTGTTAGAGGCCAACAGTGAGCAAACAGAAAGTGAAAATGAACATCTTCAAAAAACCCTTGTCCCCATCAAAGATAGACATGAAGTTGGGGACAAAGTTTGGGTCATGAACGTTGATAAAAGCAAACTACAACCCAAGAAAATATGCCCAGCAATCATTCTAAAGGTAAACAAAAATAACACTTACCTTGTACAAGGACTTGTGAAGCGCAAAAAAGACAAGACCCTACACCATGATTGCCTGAGACCCTGAAAAGCAAGACAAAAATAACGCACTCTGCCCTGCCTGCCACAGAACAACAGCTGGTCCAGTATGGTGCCCAGGCTCCTGACAACTTCCCCAACAACCTACCCTCAGGGGAGGCCAACCTTCAGTCAGGGGGGTGTCAAAACAGCAGGCTCAACCCACCAACAAGGTTCTAACCAAGAGGGTTTGTGACCTGCAATCCAATTACCTGGCCACTTGAAGCCAGACTAGGAAGTCAACTCAAATTACCAAATCCAACAACATGAACAAATGATGATCCCCTATGGTGGATACCTTGTTTTACGCTTGGCTCATTATAAGGATCAAGCCACCTCCTTCACCATCTAACTGTGTAATCAACACAATCATGTTCCTATTATCCTTGATTCACAATGACTATATAGTCACTATCTCTCAATAAAGATTATTATCTAGTTTCTAAATATTTTTCCCCTTGTAACTCTGCTAAAACAGCACAGTTACAACACTATACTTTGAGGTTATTTAAGTGATCAATTCTTATCATTATTACTTGTTCCAACAATAAAGAATTATTTATACTCTACTCCTAATCACACTTATCCTCTGATTTCTCATTTTGAAACCATAAAAGGAATTTTATTCCTGTTCTGGTTTCTAGTCCTTCTGCTTACAGGTGTATTAGGTCTTGAAAACCCTACTCCCACCACTGACTGGCACAACTCCTCCAACAATGATGCCTACCAGAAGGATTCCCTGGCTAATGGGTGGTTCAAGTATCCCCCAGGCCACTGGGGAAGAAAGTCTCATTATGGTCACACTATCCCTCCTCCTCCTCCAGTTGAACCCTTGCTGGTTAGACCCAACACATCTTTTTACCTGTTGACGTAGTTGGTAGGGTATTGCCTATTGAATTGGTTCAGCTCCATGATGGGTAGATTTGCCTATTTGGGCCACTTGGGCCACCTTGCCATGGTCACAGTACCCATTGGTTTGGTCATTGCAGGACTTAACATAGGGACTTTGGCCCACCAGATTGAGGGCGGCTCCCCTCAAGTGGGTCCCTGACAGTTTGTTGGAACCTATCTTGGGCTTCTTGCTTAGAAGCTCAAAAGCAACCCCTTCAAGTCACCTGCTTTACACCGCACTCATCAAGAGCCTGGCAGTTGCCTTGATTATTGCCATCATCAGTATTACCATCCACCATCTTGTTTAACTCTTCACTCAGGCAAAGACCTCCATTGCCTCCAAGGAATCCTCACCTCAACAGGTTCAAAATCAGACAGTGGTACTAAACCAGATTTTGGAAGTCTCTCCAGACAGTGACAAAGGAAATAAGATACTTATGCTCCTTGCCTTCTCCCAGTCACTCTTTGAAACATCCCCCGCTCAGTATCAGACCAATGCACAGAAGGTACACCATGTGACTGAAAAGCTCACTGGTAAGGCCTGCATCTGGTATGCCAAAGTCACCCTCCAAGGGGAGAAACTCCTGGATAACTACCTGGCCTTCTGCAATTCCTTATTGTCTACTGTAGTACCAGCACAAACAACCAAAGAACTAAGAGACCATATAATGAATCTATATCAAGGCAGAATGGCCACCAAGGACTATATTGACAAATTGTCTTGTCTTAAAGAAGCTGTTGGGATGGCTGATTCCAAAGCCTGATACCTTTTCCAGAAGAAGCTGTCTCCTGAGCTCAAGAACTTCTTTTCCCATCACTTACTGCCTGATAAGTTCTCTGAACTCATCAAAGAGGTCTTGAAATTGTCCTCCAAGGTAAAACAGCTCCCCTCTTGGAACAACACCAAGACTCCCCCCGCCCAAAACTCACCATCCCCTGCCAAGGTTCCTAAGAAATTAGTCCCAAAACCCAGGGGAGATTACCAATTGGCCTCTGAAGAGAAAAAACATTGAGTCTGAGAAAGACTGTGCCTTTACTGTGGACAATCAGGGAATTCCTCTAAATACTTCCAGGCACTTTCCAAGGTACAAACTGCTTCAGGCCATCTTCTTTCAACCACAGATCTCAATAAATCTTCAACCTAGTCTTACACACTTTTGCCAGTTTTTCTAGACCACAAATTTAGAACTACTTCAAGCTACGCCTTGATTGATACAGGAGCAATGGGAAACTTATTGATCAAGATCTCTTGACATTCTTAGGGTTCAAGAAATCAGGACTAGCCTCTGTAAGACTGGCCAAAGGCACACCTGCCCAAGTAGGACACCTAGTCAAACCTCTCTGCTCTCAAGTAGGGAACAACTTATACCGCCTAATCACCTCTACTCTCTCTAATCTGGCCTTCCCTTTAGTTTTGGGATTCCCCTGGTGTCAAGAGTCAAAGTTTCAGTTCAACTGGGATACAAATTCAGTCACGCTTCACTCCCACAGGAAGCCAACTACGGTGCCTCTCAAGAGACCTTACCATCAGATACCAAAGAATTTCACGGCCTACCTGAACTCCCTACTTTTTATGGAGGATCAAGCACATGACTCTATTGCAGAGGAAATCCATGACTTGAAAGAGAAATTTGGCAAGAAATTCTGTTCTGTCATCCCTGAAAGAAGACCATCTGATCTGAGAATTGATTTGATACCAGGCTCCTCCCCTACCTGGGGGAAACTCTATCCCATTAACCAAGCTCAAGGTATTGCAATGAAGGCGTACCTTGATAAAAACTTAGCCAAAGGATTTTTGCGGTAATCCAATTCTCCATGTTTGTCACCCATGTTCTTTGTAGGGAAAGCTGACCGCACCCTTAGATCAGTTGTTGATTTCAGCAAGCTGAACACCATAACTATTAAGAACCAAAACCCCTTACCATCTGCAGAGTCCCTGACCAACCAACTTACTCACGCCAAGGTTTTTTCTAAACTAGACCTCTGCAGTGCTTATAATCAGATAAATATTGCTGAAGGTCATTAATGGAAGAAAGCAGTTTGCACCCCCTTTGGGCTCTATGAATACCTTGTGATGCCCTTTGGGTTGAGTAACACCCCTGCAGCTTTTCAAGGCCTAATGAGTGAGGTACTCTTCCCTCTACTTGACGTCTGCGTGGTCGTCTATCTTGAAAATATTTTGGTATACTCACAGGACAAGGAGGCCCACACAAAACACCTACAAGAGGTCCTCCAATTACTCATTGACAACCGTTTGTTCTGTAAGCTTGAAAAATGCAAGTTTTTTGTCACCGAGATTGAGTTCCTTGGGTACAAGATTAACCCAGGAGGTTTTGCAGTTGCCCCCTCCAAGATACAGGCAGTCTTGGACTGGCCTAGACCTACAACACGTACCAAGCTTTGCGGCTTCTTAGGCCTGGCAAATTTTTGCCACAAGTTTATCAATGATTTCTCCGCTACTGCTCTCACTCTCACTCTCACACACCTGACCTCCAAAAAGGTTCCCTTTGTCTGGTCTTTGGATGCTGACCAGGAATTTGAGACCCTCAAGAAGCTTTTCACCTCAGCTCCTGTGCTTCTCCGCCCTGACCCTGAACACAAATTTTTTTGGACACAGACACCTCTGACTTTGCCCTTGGAGGGGTGTTGCTGCAGCTTGGGGAGGATAGTGAACTCTACCCTGTGGCGTTCTACTCCTATAAGCTGCTTGACCAAGAGAAAAATTACCATGTGTACAAGAAGGAACTATTTGCCATTGTCAAATCCTTGGACCACTGGTGTCACTAATTAGAAGGAAGTAAATTCCCCATTCAAATCAGAACCAACCATAAGAACCTACTCTACTTCACTGAGAAGAGAAAGGTTAGCCCACGTCTGGCAAGATGGGCTATAGATCTGCTTGCCTTTGACTTCAAGATTAGTTACACGCCAGGACACAAGAATAAAGTACCTGTTGCTGTCAGTAGACAAGAGGACTTGGATGAGCCAAGCCAGTCCTACATTAAATACAATGAATGTGCTATACTCTCTGAAGATCAGTTCCTCTCCCACATCATGACCTTATCTTATCTATCTACCTTGGACCAGGACATCATAGCATCCTTAATCTTGGATAAGGAGAACGTCCCCACTGGGCTTACACTAAACAACGGATCTTGGTCAAAGAATGGAAGCCTTTATGTACCAACCAATGAACACCAACAAACAATCCTGGAAAGCTTCCATGACTCCCCTCTCACAGGACATGGAGGTATTTGCAAAACAGTCAAGAGAATACAACAAAGATACTGGTGGCCTAATCTGAAGAAAACAGTTGCCAAATAAATTGCCACATGCGTGCTGTGTGGCCGCAACAAACCCTCTACCATGAAGCCCCAAGGACTACTCAAACCATTACCCATTCCTCTGCGTCCTTGGCATTCCATCTCAATGGACTTTATTGTGGACCTTCCAGAGAGCAACAACATGACCAGCATCTTTGTGGTAGTAGATTGGTTAACAAAATACACAATCTTTACGCCCTTCAATTGCGCAATGGCAGAAAACACTGCCAACATGCTCTTGACTCATGTAATTGCCAATCATGGAATTCCCAACAACATCATCTCAGATCAAGGTACATAATTCACATCCAAGTTCTGGCAGCTCTTAATGAAGGTGTTATGTGTTAAAACTCTTATGTCCACCTCTTTCCATCCTCAGACCAACAACACACAGAAAGTGTTAACCAAGTGCTGGAAGGCTTCCTTGGGAACTATCTAAACTTACAACAGGATGATTGGATATCCCTACTTCCCCTCACTCAACTATGCTACAACACCAATCATCATGATTATATTGGAGTATTCCCCTTCTTTGCCAACTATGGATATAACCCTGAAGACCTTTCTGGTCCTCCAACTGAAGTTACTATTCCTTTGGCACACCAATGGGCTGCCTTGCTACTCAAGAATAATCAGTACCTCAAGGTACAACCGGAGAGGTCCATCCTTCAGTACAAGAACCAAGCTGATAAGCATCAAAGAAATCCTGAAGACATTCAGGTGGGAGACTATATGTTTCTCAATTCCAAGAACCTTAAACTTGACATTCTGGGTCAAAAGCTAGGACCAAAGAAGATTGAACTACTGGTGGTCATTGAGCAACAATCTGATATTAAATTATGATCCAAACTCCCTGCAGGTTCCTCCGCCCATGACATATTTCACATCAGCCTCTTGACCAAATTCAAGGGATTGCCATCTGACATGAACCACAAGGACCTTCCTCCTGTCATCTTGAACCATACCCCTGAATGGAAAGTAGAAGTCATCCTCAATCACTGCATCTCTCAAAGCAAATGTCAATACCTTGTAAGATGGAAGGGCTATGAGGTAGAATCCAACTCCTTAGAACCAGAAGAGAGCCTAGAGAACGCACCAGAAGTCCTCTCATGCTACAAAGAGACTATGGAAGGGAAGGGCCTTCCTGGGGAGGATAGTGTCAGGTAATTCTTTCCTGACTACATCAATTGCATTTATGATTCAAAATATGCATCTTTATTCCAAACAATGGGTAACAGTGCCTTGGATAACAAGGGTGGTGAGCAGGACAGGGATCAAATCCTGGACTCTAAGAACAATCCAAATGTTAGGTTAATGTCAACTTATTATTAGGGCCCAGAAAGCCCTGGACAATCAGATGGCCTTCACAGAGGCAAAAACCCCCACAGCTTGGGAACCCTTAACAAGTATTCCCCAGAGCCCAAAAACCAATCTTTTGACTAACAGATGGCCCAGGATTTGAGAGGCACACAATCCTCAAATCCCTGAATTTGATTCTATTAAAAAATTTGGGTTTCTCAGCTATTGGGAAATAGCACATCAGGAGTGCATTTGTTCAATTGCGCAATTGAGCACTCATTTAATTGCGGGAACTATAAATAACTTTGGCACTTTGGCATGCTGCAATGCAAGAAAGGTTCATGTTATAGCAACCAATGAGCTCTCACTCTCTTGCCCAAGTACACAAATTCCAGAAAAAAATTGTAAGTTTTACTGAAAATGATGCCACCAGTTCTCTGGTGGCACAAAAGGACACAGAATATCCAGTAAGTATAAGTAGTGAGGGGAAGAAGCTCTCCTCACTTTTGACATCTTAATAAAGCGAGTTTATGTCCAGAAATCATTATCTTATTGCAGGAATTGTCTATTTTTGCTCAAATTTAATTAATCTCTTTGCATCTATTTGTGAATCCACAACACAATACAAACTTTAATATCCTTATCCTCTTGGATACACTCCTGCTGCTCCAGTCAAACCACCCTGCACTCTTGACTTGGAGTACTTCCATCCCCATCATCTGGATCTGCTGTCTACTATGAAGGAGATTCCTACTGCTCATCCCCTTCCCAATGCGCTTCCTGCCCAGGACTTCAGTAAATTGGGGTTTGCCTAAATCATAGTATTGGGGCTGGCTGACCAAGTTGTGCCCCATACTGGGAGTTGGCGCCCCTTAGCCACTGCTCTCAACTACCTGGTCCGTATCACGCCTATTATGTACATGGTCTTCCAGGCCCAGCCTGCCTCCCCTGTGGGAGTCCAGTCAGAAACTGGTATGAGCTGTGACACTTATCATCTTAGTTTACTTTTTATATTGATTTTGTGCTTTCAACTTTTTCTTTGTCTTTCAAACCTACTATTGAAATCATTAATGGATTAATCAGCAACGTCATATACCACTTGCGTTCTGATTGGCTGCATTCATCTTCCTTGTTGCTCTGGAATCCGCTTAGCCTATATATGAGCATGGCTCTGCACTTGATTTTCTATGATCTTAAGCTGGTTAACTGCTTAATTTTTTTGCAACTTGGGGCTGTTCTTTGGTGCCTCTCCTATACCTATATAATATTATATAGCATTAAGCCACTAATTGATGCCCATTTAAAACAGGTATCTATTTCAATCATTAGCTTAATGAAATTCCTTGGTGAATCTCCTCATTTCCTAGGATCCCCTTAAATGTTCCAACATATATTTTGAGGGTATTTAAGTGTTCAATTCTTATCATTCATACTTGTTACAACAATAAAGACTTATTTATACTCTACTCCTGCTCACACTTATCCTCTGATCTCTCATTTTGAAACCACAAAAGGAATTTTATTCCTGTTCTGGTTTCTAGTCCTCCTGCTTACAGTTGTATTAGGTCTTGAAAACCTTACTCCCACCACTGACTGACACAACTCCTCCCCCAGATAATGCCCCATAGAAGGAGTCCCTGGCCAATGGGTGGTTCAAGTATCCCTCAGGCCACTGGGGAAGAAAGTTCCATTATGGTCACACTATTCCTCCTCCTTCTCCAGTTGAACCCTTGCTGGTTAGACCCAACACATCTTTCTACCTGTTGAAGTACTTGGTAGGGTATTACCCATTGGGGTGGTTCATCTCAATGATGGGAAGATTTGCCTATTTGGGCCACCTTGCCATGGTCACAGTGCCCATTGGTTTGGTCATTGCAGGACTTAACATAGGGGATTTAGCCCACCAGATTGGGGGCTTGTTCCCCCTCAAGTGAGTCCCTGACAACATGGAAGGGATAAAGGTCCTTCTTAGTAATGGAGTTCAGTCTTTTATAGTTGATGATCCCTTGGTTTGAGACATCCTTCTTTTTTACAATAAGAAGCAAGAAGACCAAGGGCTTTTTCTGGGTACCAGTAGTCTAGAGCTTAATAGCTTCTGAAGCTTTTTGTTAGCAATAGCCTGGCTTGCTTGACTACGGCAAATAGGACAAGATAGGATTGGAGGTTATCCTTGGGTGTTAGTTGTTGTGAATGCCACCAGTTGCCATGTTTTGATTTTGCCTTTGTTGGGTTATTTTGAGGACAAATCTCTTTTTTTTGCTTTTGCCCTTTGAAATGAGGCTGGTTCTGCATTGGGAAATACAATTTTTCAGTTTCCTGATCCTGCGCAACTCACTTGCTCCACTCATGCTTGTGGCAAGTGATCCTACTGTCCTGGTAGTGTTTTTTGGTATTACCAACCACTATATATTTCCAATCTTTATATCCAATAAAATTAAGTTCTATTCACATTTTTCTCTCTGTGTCTCCACATAATTTGGCACCTCTTTAGCCACGTCTAGTATATATTATTCATTCAGGGCCACAAGGTAATTACATAGCATTCCCTGCCATTCTGACCAATACTTAGTACAAATCCAATCCTAAGATTAGGGTTTCTTGTTGTGACCCTGTGCCACGCCTCAGATCACAGCAAAAATGGTGCTCACTACAGGGGCTGTAAGCCCCTTGGTTACCCCCTTTGCAACTACATTTTCAGGACCTTTGCCTCCGCCTATACAAGAGCCAACTTTACCTGAAATAAACCAGTCCTCCTATTTAGGAAGACATTGCCAACCTGCCTATTGTCCCTACTATGCTGAACCTTGGGAGTGGTTCCTGCCTAGTGGCCTACCCTTTGGGTACCCCTGACTTGGAACAAGTCATGGCAGTAGCCCTTGGGAAAGCCTGTGAGGGGGCCATCCCTTGCCTCCAGCTTCAGTTCAACCAGGCAGAATACTACAAATTGATTGTAGCACCACAATTCCACCAACATCTCCTCTCAGCGGCTGGCTCTGCTGAGAACTTACTATTGTCCTTTGTGCAGCCTGCTTTAGCCCACTATCAGATGGTGTTGGGACTCCATGTCCAAGAAATCTTGTCTCTGCAAGCAGCAGTTACTCATCACTGGGACCAGTTTGCGGCCTACCAGCAGTGGATTCATTTCCTTTTTTCCTTAGTATCTAACAATCAGCGCAGCTCTGTCACCTCCCAGTCTTGTTTGGTCACATCCATCTAAAGAATGCGCCAATCTATCCCTGAGTATGTCAGAGAGCGCCTTCATGAGTTCCACTAACTGGAACAGCCTTGGTGTGCCCAAGTAGACTCTACTTTAAACGCCTATCTCAACAACTTCAAACAACTTTTGCAACAACTTAATGAGTACAGTGCTTATTCCTTTGACCAATTACAGCAAGTAGCAGTCCATGCTACGAAAGGCCTCTGCAAACTTGGTGAGGACTTTGATCAAGAAAGGGTTGCTACCGCCGCCACCATTGCCAAACTCCAGACTCAAGTAAAGGAACTGTCTGCCTCCAAAGTGGATACCCCGCCTTCTCCTCCATCTGATGAGTTAACAGATAGAGAAAAGAGGCTCTGGGATACTATATGAGATTTAAGAGCATCTACCTACAGTCAGGATAGCCCCCCTGAAGTCCCTCAGCCTGACCCTCAAGTGCTTGCGCTGACGGCTTAGGTTGCTGAATTACATCAAGAGGTTGCTACTTTGTGTGTGGTGATGGTGTCTGTAGTTAGTCCACCTGGGGTTGTTAATAAAGATGTCTTTTGCTATGGCTTGTCAAGAGCCCCCCACATTCATTGTGCTAGAGAGTTGATAGCTCTAACCAATGAAGTGGACCTCCTGAAGCAAGGTCACTCTGAGCTTGATAAAGACGTACAAGAACTAAGTGAAGTAGTTGATTCAGTAAATGACAGGTTCACCCCTTGCCTTTTGGTAGGCCTGTCCCTTACTTCTCAACTGGCTGAGCTTTCTGCAGTAGTAACTACTCAGGGTTGGCGCCTGGATGTTACTGAGCAACAGACCACCCTTGCTAATAATACAGGCACCTGTACTGCTGACACCTTGACTACCCTTGAAGATAGTATTTGCCAGTTGTGGGCCAGGCAGCCCCCCACCAAGTCATAAGCAGAATTCTCCCCGCACATAAACATACTTGATAGTAACAATGATGGCCCAACTCCAGAAGCACATTTAAAGCCTACCTTTAGGCAAGTTTTTGACCCCCAAACCTTGACCATTGCAGCTTTCCTAACTATCTATGAAACTGCCATGAGAAGAGCCTTGGATAAAGTCAAGAAGAAACACATTCTGATCTGTCTACATATGACCTGCTAAGAGGTAGTTGTGCCAGAACTTCCCACCATTGAGACCTTGAAGATATGAAGCAGCTTCTGATTGACAAGTTCAGTGGTGACCTGCGTCTGGAGGTGAAGAAGGACGCCTTCATGCACATTGCCTTCAAACCAAAGGAGACCATAGCTGAATTTGCAGATAGATTCTACCTGGAAGGACAACAACTGATCACAAGCCGCCAGTTGACCACACATGAAGCATACATGGCTTGTGCTCAAGCCCTCAAGGTTATCCAGCTCCTGTGTCTTCACTTCAAGGCTCATAAAGCCATGCTTTATTTTGTGAAGAGCATAATGACACCGCTACAGGATATGCAACTTACCCATTCTGGAGCAGTTGTGCAGGAGGATTGTACTGCTTCTACCTCTGGTTTGTCTTCATGTGGGCCGCGTATCCTTACCATGAACTTGAAGAATCCTACTTGACGCCAGGGTTACCATAACTGTGGGCAAATAGGTCATCATTCCCAGGTCTGCACTAACCCTTGAGTTGAAGGAGCTGATTCCAAGGAACAGGCGGGAAAAGAACAGTCAACCTAGAGGCAGAGACGCTCTTGGTTGACAATTCTTCCTTGTCTCCTCCAGTTCCCCCTTCCATTGCTGACTCTTAGCCTGCTGACAATGAGGCTCCTCCCATCCTGTTGCTATTCCACAACATATCTGATGACTCTGACATGGACAATTCTGATGTAGAAGATCCTGATGCCTATGGGTATTCTGTCCTGGCTGTCCCTGATACTATTACAGTCCCTTATAAGCTACGTTCTTGGAAAACTACTACGGCCACCAAGCCTCTCCCTAAAGCCAAGGAGGTTGTCTCTTGTCCTTAACTCTCCCAGGCCAAGAGATCTCCCGTGCTTGTTGAGTCTTCTGAAGAAGCTGCTGAGGTTACTGATGCTGTGTTCAAAAACATCTCCATCTTTCTCCCTCTTCAAACAGTCTATAAGGAGTTCCCAGGCCTCAGATGCATGATTGAAAAGTGAAACAAAGAACTAACAGAAGCTCAAGACATTCTGGCTGTCCTCCCTCCCTTTGGTTTCACCACCACTTGTGTTGAAATATCCATCCAAAAGTTGAAAATTAAGGCTGTCTTAGACACAGGGTCTCCAGTTAATGTTGTCTCGTCAAAGCTGGTAAAAAAGCTCAAACTTGCCCCTACCTTAACTATCATCAATTGTATGGAACAGCTGGGCTGTCCATGACTTGCGCTATAGGAGCTAATTCTGCTCTGCCCATGCAATTTGGCAAGCTGCTCTTGGCTGTGCCTGATGTTGTCCTGGAGAACAAGAGCTATGACCTGCTAGTTAGTACTTAATTCCTTAGGGAATATAATGGGATCATCAACTTAAAGAACAGCTACATCTCTATCTTGGGGTACAAAGTCCCTCTGATCTTTGAAGAGACAGTTAAAGTTCCTGGGAAGCATCTCAAGACATGTGCCTTGGAATATCCCACTGGTGTTTTCACTTTAAAATACCAAACTCATTCCTCCAATATGAAGTTTCCTCCCATGACTTGTCCTGCGTCTGAGGGGACTCCTCTCTTGGCCACTTCTGCTGTGACTATTCTGCCTGGGTCTCAAACTATCCTAGACTCTCAGATATCATATGAACTTCCCAAATGTAAATTCCTAGAGTTATACTCTCCTCCCTTGCTAGGGCGCAATGAACCCTATCTCTGTCCAGGGATTTTGGATGTCTCCCATAAAGACCCAGTTCAACTGCTAATTGCCAACTTGACTTCCCTCCCCATACATGTGTCTAGAGGGCAGGTTGTTGGCTATGGCAAGCTATTGAATTCTCCTGACGTCCTATGTCTCAATCCCTTTGGTACGTTCCAGGACTTCAACTTACCTGAGGATGAGCCATAAGTCCTATCATTGTTCACTGCCCAAGACTTTTTGCAACTATCTCCAATTCAACAGAAGGAGGTGCTTGACCTACTGGATCAGTTTTTGGATATATTTTCTAAAGACAGCACAGACTATGGGTTAGCCAAGGGCATCATTCACCAGATTGATACTGGTGATGCTCCCCCTTTTGTGCTAAACCCTACTGCCACAGTCAAGTAGAAGATGCTCAGGTGTCTAAAGAGCTTAAGCAACTTTTAGATGCTGGAATGCTTGCTCCTTCCCAAAGTCCATGGGCCTCTCCATTGCTCATACTGAAGAAGAAGGATGTAAGGCCATTGTATTGTGATGGACTACCAATGCTTGAATTCTTTAACCAAGAAGGACTCCTACCAGTTACCTCGCATTGACAATGCTCTCTGCCGCCTTGGGGGCTCTAAGTTCTTCTCTGTCATGGATTCAGCTTATGGATACTGGCAAGTTGCTCTCTCACCCAAAGATAGACAGAAGGCTGCACTCATCACTTTGGAAGGATTGTTTGAGCCCACTTAAATGCTGCAAGGACTCTATAATGCTTCAGCTACCTTCCTATGAGCCATGGATTCCATTCTCTGGAATCTGAAGCTCTCGTGTGTTTTAGTGTACTTAGATGATATAAATGTCTTCAGCGCCACCTTCACTGATCACTTGGACCATATCAAGGAAGTGTTCATAAAGATTTGTGAAGCTGGACTTAAGTTAAAGCCATATAAGTGCATATTCTTCAACAAACACCTTGAATTTTTGGGGCATGAGGTGACTCAGACAGGAATCTGCCCCATGACTAAGAAAGTTATGGTCATTGACACAATGCTTCTGCCCAACAACCTGCAATAATTCCAAGTCTTTCTGGGCATGATGTGATACTACAGACAATTCATCCCTGATTTTGCTGACACTAGCAAACCCTTGGTCCAGCTGTTGCGTAATGTCCCTTTCAAATGGACTGCCAGCCAGCAACAAGCCTTTGAAACCCTCAAGCAAAAACTCAAAGAGTCTCCCATCTTAGTATATCCTGACTACAATAAGGAATTCATCTTATATACTGATGCTAGTGACCTGGCTGTTGGGGCTATCTTGGCTCAACTGGATGACAAGGGTTTGGATCACCCTGTAGCTTATACCTCTTGCGTCCTGAATAAACATGAAAAGAACTACAATGTAACCAAGAAGAAGTGTCTTGCTGTGCTACACACTGTCAAGCAGTTCTGCCTTTATGTGTATGGCACCCATTTCACTGTGGTTACTGACCACTCTTCACTCAAAAGGCTACAGCAACTCAAGGAACCCAAAGGACAACTAGCTAGATGGGCTCTCCATTTGCAAGGGTATGACTTCACTGTGTTGCACCGCCCTAGGATTCAACATCAGAATGTGGATGGCTTGTCCAGAATGCTCATCCTCGCTCTACACCCTGCTGAAGCTGACCAGTTGTATGAACTAATTGGATACCCTTCATCATGGAAAAGCAAGACTGAGGAAGTTTGAATTGCCCTTGCTAAGCTATCTGAAGACACCCTCATTGGTGACAATCAACTTTTTAAGAAGGTATAAGACCATTACTTGCCCTATGTAAGGCCTAGTCTTTGCCTTTTGTTGGTGCTGCAAGCCCATAAGAAGACAGGACACAGAGGAGTTGCCAAGACCCATGCCTGGCTTCAAAAGAATTACTTCTGGGAAAACCTTTGCTTGCTGATCCCAGATGTTATTGCTAGTTGCCATGATTGCTAGCTCCAATGTCCTAAAGCCGCCACTCATGAGTTCAAGCTAGTCCCCCCTTAGCATGCCTTTCACACTGTTAGTAAAGACGCTGTAGGGCCTCTCCCTTGATCCTGCTCTGGATGCTGCTTTATCCTAATTGCTGTTGATCATTTTAGCAAGTGGGTAGAGGCTCACCCTACTAAAGACATCACTGCCAAGACTACTGCTGCCTTTCTGCTGCAAGATGTATTCTTCTGCCATGGTTGTCCTCAGATGTTGTTATCTGACAATGGGACTAACTTCAACGCCAAGTTAGTGACCTCTGTTGTTGAAGCCTTGGGGTCTCACCAGTCTTTCTCTGCCCTCTATAATCCTTTCACCAATGGGGAAGTTGAGCGCGCCAACTCAACTCTGGTTTCTATCATGAGGAAGCTTACTTACTCTGACGCCGCCAACTGGGATCTATACTTACTTGCTGCTCTCTTTGCCTATTGCCTTAGCAAGCATTGTGTCACCAGGTACTCCCCTTTTGCTATGCTCTATGTTTGTGAAGCCACTACCCTGTCACTCCTGGGGGCCCCCTACTCTCCTCCAATAAGGCCATGAACCCTGATGAGCACATCAAAGATCTAGCTAACCAACATCATCTATATACAGGCTACTGCCTACATGTCTGCCTATAAGACTAAGCTGCTGGAGCTCTCCCCTGACAATGCCGGGAGACCCCCATGCCTGAGTTTGCCATTGGAGACCACATTCTGTATTATCAACACAGAGTGGGAGGACAAGCTCATAAGCTAGACTTGTTTTGGATTAGGCCCTTAGAAGTGACCTTTAAGCAAGGATCAGAGTATAAAGTAAAGCTTCTCTCTAGTGGTTGACCTTTTGCTCAAGTGCATGCTAAGTTCCTCTGCAAGTATCACCCCCTAAGGCCAATCTAGAGGGGGGCAATGTTGTGAATGCCGCCATTCACCATGTTTTGATTTTGCCTTTGTTGGGTTATTTCAAGGACAAATATCTTTCTTTTGCTTTTGCCCTTCAAAATGAGGCTGGTTCTGCATTAGGAAATACAATTTTTCAGTTTACTGATCCTGCGCAACTCACTTGCCCCACTCATACTTGTGGCAAGTGATCCTACTGTCCTGGTAGTGTTTTTTGGTATTACTAACCACTATATATTTCCAATCTTTATATCCAATAAAATTAAGTTCTATTCACATTTTTCTCTCTGTGTCTCCACATAATTTGGCGCCTCTTTAGCCACGTCTAGTATATATTATTCATTCAGGACCACAAGGTAATTGTATGGCTTTCCCTGCCATTCTAACCAGGACTTAGTACAAATCCAATCCTAAGGTTAGGATTTCCTGTTGTGACCCTGTGCCACGCCTCAGATCACAACATTAATGGTGTGTTCTACCACAATGGCTTTCCCAAGGTCCAAGTCATCTTAGGCAAATACTTCCTTGTACTTATTGAAGAGAGCCAGGACTTTGTCCTTATCTGGTTCAGTGAGGCTAACTAGAGAGTCACAAGGGATCAAGGGCAAGGACAAAGGTTAGTTTACAAGAAGTCCTAACTCATCAAGTCCAGCAAAAAGTAAAACTTGGAGCAAGTTGGCATGTTCTTCCAATCTAAAATATCCCAAAATCTGGTTCTTCTTCACAGTAAAAGGGACAGGACTAAGGTTGGTCAGAAGGATCTGAAGCTCTTCAGGTCCAGGCAGACTAGTCCAGGGCAGATCCAAAGTTCAAGACAGGACAAGTGCCTAAAGTTGAAGTGTGGAGAACAAAATCTCTAAATCAATAGATTTTTTGATCCATGCACTTTTTTCAATAAAAAATTCCCCAAAAAATTTAATATTTTCTTAAATTTGACTTTTTAAAAAAAAATTACTAGTAGCTAAAATCAAAAAAACCAAGTTTGAAGTACCCAAATTGATGCAATATAAAACACACCTTAATTTAATTTAGCTTTTAAATAGAATTTAATTACCCTTTGAATAAAGGGAAAAAATTGAAAGTGCAAAAAACAAAGTGCAAAAAATTCTTCAATCTAATATATGATACATCAAAATTAAAAAAAAGTTAAAATTTAAAAAATTTCTATATGTAAAAAAAGAAATAAAGAGCTAAAAAAGCTTTTTTAACTTTAGGAAATTTTTTTAATTTTTTTTGTTCAAAAATTTAATAAAAATGCTATTATAAGCTCTTTATTTTTAAAAAATAAAAAAATTTATCATAAAAATTTATGTAAAATGCTTAATATAGTTTCTTAATGGGTGCAGAAATTGAAAAGTAGTCAAATCAAAATCCAAAAAGGTATCAAAAAACTAGGACCACTTAATATTAAATTTTTGCAAAAAATTAATTTTTTATACATTATATTTTATTAAGTTCATCAAATCAAAAAGTGAGTAAATTAAAAATTGATTTTTTAGATTTAGTCACACTTTTTATAAGCTTATAAAATTTTAAAAGATTAATAATTTTTTTTGAAATTTGTCATTTAGATTCTTTAAGACCTGATATTTAAATATAAAAAATAAATGAAGTTTTTTTGGGTTTTTATTTTATTGCAAGGTTAATAAATTGGTGTGTTTTGGATGCTATTTCAAAAAATATTAGATTAATCTAATTTTGTACTATAAATTTAGAACCTGAACGTAAAAATGAGGGATTGTCAAATCCTTGGTCCAAATTTTGAATCACTTTTGCGGGATAGCCTTTTTTGATTAAATTGAATCTTTTGTATTTTTATTTGGATTTTTAAAAATGTGGGAACTCATAGACACTTTAAAGATTTCAAATCAAGCTGCATACTTCAAATGGACAAAATAAATTAACTGAAATCAGATTTGAAGTGTTCAAATCCATCAACCATTTTCATTAAGTTTGCTATGTTTTTTGGAATTGCAGGATTGTCAAATCCAAGAACCAAATTTCAAATCACTTTTGAAAGCCACTAGTAAACTCAAATATTAATTGCAGGAACTGGAATCCAAATAGAATTTACAGTAAGAACTAGGACAAATCAACCCAAATCAAGAAGTTCCACTCTGGATAAAATCAAATGAAAAATCCAATCTCAACAGTCATGTTTAGACATGAAATTAAGTGAAATGTAAAATTGTCTAAACTGGAAATGATGCAATATTCTGCACTCTAAATCACCAATATAGAAACCATAAACCCATATAATGATATATGAGCTACCCTTCTGATGACGCAGAAATTTTTAAAAAAGTTTGGCCTCTGGCTACGCCAGGGGCCAAAAACTTTGTTTAGAGGAAGGAAGTAGGGTGAGAAAGATAAACCATCAGTTTACTACACTATGTATTCATGTATTAGTATTAAGGATACTTGATTACAGTAGATTTCAGAAAATGCTAATAATAAAAAGAATTATATATTACAATTTATTTTTATCACACTGGCTTTTACTTGGTGTGTTGATAGTTCATTTGCTGTTGATAATGTGCTAACATTTAATTTGATAGTTTCACCTCCAGTTGCCTCTGCAACCACAGCTGGTCTCAGGGAGGCAACTTGACTTCCTATTGCCAAGGCTAATGGAGGTGAAACTATCAAATTAAATGTTAGCACATTATCAACAGCAAATGAACTATCCACACACCAAGCAAGGACAATGTGATAAAAATAGATTGTAATATATAATTCTATTTTATTTTTAGCATTTTTTAAAATTTACTGTAATCAAGCATCTAAATTTTAGCTGTCCTAAAATGGAATAGGGTGCTTTTTGAGAATGCCTATGATTCCTAAAAGAATTTTCAAAAATCTCCTCTAGATCCTTTAGCATCCTTTTTGAGACACCCATAAATTATATTTATTTCAAATTCACCCCATTTTTTATTTGAAATTTGGTTCTTGGATTTGGCAATTCCGCAATTTCAGATTTGTTAATTCTTACATGGTGAATATGATTTGTTTGACATACAGTAAGTCTCAAATTGTACATTAGAATCCCAAATTTCTGATTCATGTATCCTGCATTTGTTGCTGTGTTTTGTCTTTTGTTAGTTGAGTTATCTGCTCAAGGGATTTGAAAATTTCCAATTTAAAAAAATCAAAAAAAGTCAAATTAAATGGTTAATTTTATTAAATATTTTAATTTTCATCCAGCTTAGTTGCCCGCAAAAGTGATTTGAAATTTGGACCAATGATTTGAAAATCCTGAATTTTTACGTTTAGGTTCTGAATTTACAGTACTATGGTTCCCTAAGTTATTTTAGGGGACTTTCAGGGATCCAGTATTGGGCAGCCAGCCCACCGTTTTCAGGGGTAACTTGGGCTGGGTTTTTTGCGGGTAATGCCCACCACAAGAGAGGAGCTAACTTTAGAAGGTAGGAAGCAGACTTTCCCACCCACAACCACAGGCTGGTAGCCAGTATGATGATGTCAATCACCCCTTTGAGGGTGATGTACACTATAACAAAAAGTTTGCTGGTATGGTTGGTTGGAAGATCAGGTGAAGAGGCTGACATTGGTTTGGGTGTTACAAGCGGTTCCATGTAGATATTGTAGGCCAGGAGGTAATTGAATTTTTCTCTAAATAGTTTTGGTGTAGGGAATATCCACAGGCCTTGGCGGTTGTATCTAATAGCAGATTGGATGCAGGCTAGCAGGTCAAGTTCAAGGATTTTCTCTGGTGTATAGTCCTTGTATTTGGGCTTCAAGGGATAATAAGTGAAATGAACGGGTCCAAAGGGTGCACCTGGTGGGCAGAAAACTGCAGGAAGTGGGGCATGAGGGCTGGGAGATCTTGAAATGAATTGGTAGACAACAAATACAAAGTATGGCAAAAGCTGTATAAGCCAAAGTAACATAACCTTTATTCAAAAATGGCAATAAGTTTGGAGCGAGGGGTCCTTGGGTCTATATAGCACCCCACCTCCAAACTTAACATTTTCCATGAGGGGGATCATCAGAGCATTGGGAAAGGCAGGGCCGGGGGAATTGGGTACTTGGGTCTAAAGGCAGCAAAATGGTACTTGGCCCGGGAGTTCTTTCATTGGTTGAGACTCCCAATTTAGCTACCTGATTATCTTGCTCTAGTGTTGTGTTCATAGGGCCAGGTTGCGGACCAGTGCCTCTATCTTGGGTTGGCTCTTGATTGGTTGCTGGTGTAGACTTCAAACTCATGAAGCTAATGGTTGCTGCTTTGGCACCTCCATTAGGTGCTGTGATTGGCATTCCACTCGGTGCAATAATTTCCTCAGCGTGGTCTGTTTCACTACATGGGCCATCATCTTTAGCGTCAGCTTGCGGGGGCTTGATCCCAGAAAAATGCGGGCGGTCCTGCGGTCCATAGGCCTGGTGGCCCAGGGGGATCCAGGTTCCAGGTTTGATTCCTGCTCTTGGGCCTGGGGTTCCAGAGGGGAAGAATTGTCAATCCTTAAAGGGACAATATTGAAGTGCCTAAATCAAAGTGAACAAAACAAAGTGCAGAAATTGAAGTGACTAATTCAAAGTGCAATAAGCTCTTGGTTTTTTTGAAGTCTTCTATTTTGAATTTTCTCCTTTCCCACCTCTCCTTTCCACCTCTCATTCCTCCTTAATTTTTTTTAAAAGTTTGTTTGGCCCCTTGGCTGTGGTGGGGGCCAAAAAACTTTTAAAAAATTTCTGCATTGTCAAGAGGGTGGACTATATAAAATCTGATATCTAGTAGAAAAAACTTTTTTCTTTCTTTCTTTTCTCTTCTCCTCAATTTTATTCTATTATATCTTTTTACTACATGTATTAAAGTAAAATAAGATTTATAAAAAAATTTCTCTTTGTAATACAACTTTAAACTATCCATATTATTTTGGTGGAAGTACAGTGTTTTTAACATAAAAATATTCAAGTCTTCATTTTATGATATGTAAGAGGCAGATTCTTGATATCTTTGAATATTGTGACTTATAAATAAGATATAAGACTATATCTTTTATTAAGTATAAAATTGTATATTATAGCTTTAATAAGAAAGTAGTGCACTTTATATTATTTTAATGATAGACTTCTATAACTTTTATCATTAAAATAAGATCACAATTCAACTAGAATAACTAAAATCATATGCTTGTATCTTGTAGGAAAAATACTTTATTTTGCTTATACTGAAGAATTATTATAGCTATGCATAAGCTGAAAATAAAATTAACTTTTTTTTTATTAAAAGTATAGTTTATAAACCAGTTTTTTGTGTAATTTCATGTTTTATATTCAATTAAATACAGTTACATATAAATTCTAGTCCAATTTTGCTTTTGAAACAAAATAAACTTTCCTTTAAAAACAGCTAATATAAGAATTTTTTATTATCTAGAATATATTTTTTATCAAAGAAAAGAATTCATTGGGATCTCTTTAGTGTATAATAGATTTTAAAATATATAACTTAATATTAAAAACTGTATTTTATTCTTCTTCAAAGTTAACCTCTGGAAAATCAATTTTTGCACTTTGATCTTTGATATTTTTGATTTTTCACCCTACATAGTGTTTCAATTTTTGCACTTTTTGGGGGTCCCATTTTCGATTTTTGAACTTTCAACCTTAGAAACTTTGATCTAAGGAACTTGCCCTCCAGACAGGAGGCACCATGGTGATCAAAAACTTCCCCATGTAAGCCAAGGGGAATCTCTAAGGATAGAACAGTATGATGAATCACTTGAAGCCCAGAAGAGAAGGTGAACCCTGAAGAAGCATACAAGGGAATTAATTTGTACTCCTTGGTTGACAATGGGAGCATTCTGAGCTTTCTGTGCTGTAAGGTATAGACCACAGGGATATCACTGTCAGCATATCCCATGTTGATAAAGTGAAGATTTTTCTTGGGAAGGTCAACTGCTTTGGAACCATTGTAATACATAGGGCTAGTCTGACCTAGGATCTTGAAGGTATCATCACCATGGTTGGTGATGGTCCCACCTTGTCATGAATCCTTTACCAATGAGGATACCATAACTGTTGTTATTCAAACCTATAGCAGGGGCAGTTAAAATCAACTTCCTAAACCAAAGGGGCAATGACAAGTAAGCACCCAATGCCTTAGTGATAAGTAGGACAGCAGTCCCAAATACCTTTTGCTAGTCCAAGTCTGGAGCCAGCTTCAGTTTTTGACCAGCTGAGAGTAAATAATGCTTCCTGGGGTACCTTAATCAATAATGGTCCAGACTTTAACCTTGTGGACAATCATTTTGATGTAGGTATAGTCTTTATATCAGTTCTATTGCCCAAATATGTTACCCAATAGACATCAATATCCTTTTATTTACTAAGAAATTCCTCCAAAGCTGTGCACAGGGTGAGGCTGAACCCCTTGAGAGTATTCATAGAAGTAGAGACATTGATGGATTTGAGGATTTATGCCATTTTCTTAGCACTATCACTCTCATGCATGACTGCTGTAGTAGAGAGAGTCAACTGCTTGGTGTAGGGAAGTGCAACAGTGTCAAGTATATACTTATGGGAAGTATAATAAACAAGATAAAGCGGAAAATTAAGAGGAGAATTATACTTTAGTGGATATGAGTATATGATAATACATAGTATCACAGAAAGCCACATACTGTCCATGTACGTCATTGGAGTCATGCGGCTTATCTGATTAATGTTACTATTAAGTCACAAGGCTTATTCAAGTTGTGTTCCACTTAGGATCTGGATTGTTTGATCCCTGTAATAGATGGCCAAATAATAGTAGTGCCACTGACTCAATAATTAGTTGGTGAGACTTTTGGTGAATCATTTGGTGAGTCACTTGTGTGTTAATTCCCCAAGAGGTTGTAATCAAATATGTTGCAACAAAAGTTTCCCAGGCTTCAGGGGTTATCAGAGGTTCCTTCTTTACTCTTCTGCCTCTGGAAAGAGCGTTGATAGTAAGAATTCTATCATATATAACCACTTGAGTTATAGGAGAAATTATTTCTATATGTTTTAATCAGAAGAACTTACCTATTTTTAATTACAATAGTGGCTGAAAACAAATACAAGGTGCTTATATTTCAGTTTGGTTTGCTGGACAATGCTGTCT
The DNA here is from genome assembly GCA_014839935.2 of Entomophthora muscae. Lineage (NCBI taxonomy): Eukaryota > Fungi > Entomophthoromycota > Entomophthoromycetes > Entomophthorales > Entomophthoraceae > Entomophthora > Entomophthora muscae. The sequence continues at coordinate 85,164 of QTSX02003638.1, forward strand.
CTTGAAGGGGTTGTTAGACACTTTGAAGTGTCTCACGGCATCCCTACCTGCAGCAGTATTAATAAAAGTAAAAAATATATAAATGGACTTAATTTAGTCCTGTTTGCCTAAAAGGTAAGAGAGTCAAAAATGATATTAAACTTTACTAATAATGATTGAAGCTTAGAATGCTTTCATCAACTATTATTGGTCATCCCATCTATTTCTCTGCCAACCAGATAAGATTAGATTTACTAAGCCAAAGTAAGCCATCACTAAACACAGTACTAACTTTTCAATTTTAACACTGCAAATTTACTTCAAAATAAAGGTAAGCTTCAAAATCACATATAATATAAACGGTTTAAGCATAGTAGATCAGGGATTTTAAAGATAATAATGTTTTTAAAAGTTCAAAGCTAACATTAATTTAAAAAGGTATTTAAAAAGGTAATAGGTTTTTAAAAAAACTAATCATTTGGAGATTCAAATCAAAGCTGAATTTAAGTAAGCATTTAACCCAATTTACTAACCTCCTTTTTTAAAAAAGGACCTCCACCCCAAAGAATATTAAGTTTAGGTAAGCTTCTTTAACTAAATTAACTAGCCCAGATTAAAAAACCAGATTTTTGCCCTGAAGTAGATCTTGGGTTGGTAATTATTGTTTGATTAACTAATATTTTTTAACCAAGCTTCATATCAGGTAATCATTTTGCTCCAACCACTAACCTTCCTCTCTTTTAGGTTAAATTATTTCACAGCAGATCTTGGGGTGGGTAAGAAAATTTCAACAAATTTACTAACCTGGATTAAGAAAACCCAGATTTTTGCCCTGAAGCAGATCTTGGTTTAGTAAGTGAATTTGCTAATTACTAGTATTTTTTTAAAAAAATGCCCAGCTTTCACTGCAGCAAATCTTGGGCTGGGTAAATTTTTTACTAACTTACTAAACTTTTTATAAGAATGCACAAAATTTCCCCCTGCAGCAGATCATGGATTAGGTAAGTCGTCTTTTCCAAACTACTAACCTTAATTTCAAGCTCCAGATTTATTCCTACAGAAGATCCTGAGGTGGGTAAATTTTTTTAGATTAAACAGATATTTTACTAAAAACTGTTTGTCTAAATTATTTTTTTTGATCCAACTAGCTCTTTTTTACCCAAATTCAACTTTTTACTATTACAGTAGTTTTAAAAGCTATGGCAACAACCAAAAATACCTCAGATTTAAACAAAATTATTTCAGATTTAAACAAAATCCAAGTTGCTCAAGATTCAGGATTCAATTAATTTATAAAATTTCAGTTAATAAATGGACTGTGAAACAAAAAACAAAATTTTACTAACCCATTATACAAAATTATATCAGACATCAAGCGGTGTAGTTCAAACCACAAACAAAATAAACCGACACAACAAGTGAAATGGATGGATGCTGTTCCAGAGTATATTAAAATCCAATCAGGATTCATATGAGGCACCAACAGAAGAACTAAAACAAAACAAAATTTGAGCAATCTAGAAACAAGATTACGCAAGCACAAAACAAAATGAACTCACACAAAATGTGTAGTATGAGAAGCCTAAAATAGAAAAATAACAGTTTAACAGCCAATCAACAGCTATCTAATTTAGGAACAGAGGCATTTTATCCATTTTCATGGCTTCAGATTTGTATGAAAATGTTTTGAGAACCTTCCAAATATGAACTCAAGATTACAATAAAAATAAATCATCAAATTTTAAAACTTCTACTTTTAGTGATTTTATCCTAGGTTTTTTACAATGGTTTTTACAAGCAATATCTTTGACGGCGCCAGCAGCCAAGCCAGCAGCAGCCAAGCCAGCTTCAATGGAGGCAAGGCTCAGAATGTGGAGGCACCTGTTTACACCCAAGTCTTTGAGGTGGGTAACAAGGAAGCTGACCTGTATCTGACCACCAACCCCTATGGCTTTAACTTGTTTGAGAGTCACTTAGTGTCTAGCTCTGTCCCTGCTCCTGTACCCACCCCCGCACAGGCTGCCCATCAACCAATCAATCAGGATGGGAACCTTGATTTGGAACAACTTCCTGCCATCAGCCAACCTGCCTCCCTACAGCCAATCAGGATTCAGCTCCCCCGGCCCAGTGCCCCAAGCAACAAATCATCACTGCCCAAATTATTCATGAAATTTTGGCACTGAATCTACAGGGTCTGTCCTGGGAACAGATTGCCGCCCAGTTGCAATTTACCCAAGCTACTGTCATGCAGGAACTCAACAACCTGATGAGCAGGGGGAATCTGATCAGGACGGCAAAGAAGGCTCCCAAGTCACAAATATCTATGGCATACCCAATCATGCTTGATCTCCTCCAGCGGGATCCCAAGCTTCCCTTGACCCAGGTCTGGAAGCAGCTTGCGCACCATAACACGTGGGTCTCTGAGCGCATGGTGCAGCTCTGGATGTATGGGAAGGTGGCTTCCATACAGGTTCTTACCAATTTTGCCGGCAACCAATGGGATGGCGCTGAGGATTCCCCGTATGACACCGCCATCAAATCAACCCTGGTCCAATGCCTGACTAGTCTAACTGATGATGTCATGTTCATCTCCTATTACTAGCTATCAATAGCTTTTGATGATTTTGGAAAGCAAGGAAAAGACGCTGCCAAGAATAGAAGGAAGAAGGTCAAGAAGGGGACATTCATTGATGCATTTCTGGCTGTTTCAGCCAAGGGCTTTATCTACTAAAGACAAACCCAGATTTCATTGATGGTTACTCATAAAGCCACATCCTTGGTGGATTACTTGACTCCTGGGATGGCTCAAATTCCAAGTACCAGGTTTTCTTGAGACACCAGATGGAGGGTAGCTCCACTGTCCTTGAGGCCATCCCGGGACACAGGCACCAGGCCTCAGTCTACCCTGCCGGCCATGCAGACATCCATCTGGCTGATATTGTCTTCTTCAACATGGGATCCACATTACAGGAGCGCCACCCTCAGGCTTTCAACAACCTCTATCTTGGGGTCCTTGACCACAATTTTCTCTTTGGCTGCCAGATGGTGGCTGACTTGTTTGCGCAAATGGTTTTCCATGTGAACATGGGCAACCAATCACATAAGGATAAGCACCTTCCACCTTGGGCCACTGCCACTTACCAGCCCATCCAGCCAATGACCAATGAGGAATACAACAAGCTTTATATGGCAGCCATCATGCAAAATCCTCCTGCCTCCACCCCTGCCACCAACACCCCTAACCCACAAGCCCAACCCAACCCACCCAATCCCAGACCCCCAGGCCAGCACCGCCTCTACATCTTCCTTCCTGTGTTATTCTGCCTCCTAGGCATAACTCCCCCCTGCCCCAATAAGCCCCTATCACCAAACATTTTCTTTTTATATTATCTTTTTTTTGAATTTCAATTGTTCATGTTCTCTTTGTTTATAGTTGGTTTTATTCTTTATGTTCAGCTTATTTCTATAAAATCATATATTTACTATGTTATGTATCTAGATCCAGAATACAGTTATTTTTAGCAATTAAACATAGCCCCTTGTGAAAATATTAACAACAATTTGATGATCAGCTAAATTTGAATTAGAAAATTATAGTGTTAACTGTTTTTAGATAAAGTTGTTACTGATCCAAATTCAAAACCTTAATAATAAACTTTAAGCCAATCAGGAGCCAAGTGATAAAGTGATTGTTGTGACATAAAGGGTCATTCAATAATTCTTTGATGCATGTGTGCTAATTAATATGATTGGCTGGATCTTTTGCCATTGTACACTATTGCTGCTGTGGCAAGTTGTTGGTGGACTAGTGCCCAATCAGCTACTGGGTTAGCACTAGTCCACCAACAACTTGTCACAGCAGCAATGGCGTACAATGGCAAAAGATCCAGCTAATCATATTAATTAGCACACATGCATCAAAGAATTATTGAATGACTCTTTATGTCACAACAATCACTTTATCACTTGGCTCCTTATTGGCTTAAAGTTTCTCATTAAGGTTTTGAATTTGGATCAGTAACAACTTTATCTAAAAACAGTTAACACTATAATTTTCTAATTCAAATTTAGCTGATCACCAAATTGTTGTTAATAATTCACAAGGGGCTATGTCATGCCAAAAATAATTTGGTAATCAAGGAAACAATGCCAACAAAAAGCAAACAACACATATTGAGATGAGCATAAAACATATACAAAATGGGTAAAAAGATGAAATAATGTAGTAGATGGGGAAAAAAGGAATAAACAAAGAGGCAACAGTATCAAAATAATACAGAATTTATTGGGACAAAAGCTATAAAAACATATGGAAAGGTTATTAAAAAGTCAATGAGAGAATTGGAGAAGCTTCTGAAGGATCTTGATTTGGTAATTGCCAAAATCAAGGACATTGACCGCAAGGTCAAAGCCAAAGTGAAGTCCGCTGTCCTCACTGGGGACAAAATTGACAAGGTGTCCACAAAGGCACTAATGTAAAAAATGCCAGACACCCCAGAGAAGACCATTGAGCGTCTTCTCAACATCCAGAAGACAGTGGTGGAGGGCCTGCAATTTAAGGCATACAATCTTTCTGCGCCATCTGTCTGGGTTGATGACCCAGAGATGTATGAACATCTCAAACCTGCCAAGCGTGCCAGGGCAGAGGATACCAAATTGCCTGTGCAATTGATTGCACCAAGTATGGCCAAGTCAGCTGAGGCTGCGGGCAAGGAAGAAACACAAGAAGGTAGCCTAAAAAAATTAATAAATTTTCAAAAAACTTGCCTTTTTTCTTAGAAAATGTAGACGGCAAACTCTGCCAAGTCCTGGTCCCCTTTGTCCTGGCCACCTTTTATGAAAATTATGCCACTCATGTGGCAAAGAAAATGTATCTGTCCCCCCCTGTTGTGCGGGAGCTGGGAGACTGTATCCACGGGTCCTTTCCAATTAACAGGAGGCGTTGGCAGAACTTACACATGCCAAGGGGGCATCCGAGTGGGCAGTTACTGCCTACAAGGATGCCCAACTGGTCTTCCTGGACCCGGTATCCCTCAGTGGAGTTTACTGTGTAAACTCCATTGAGCTTTTTTGGGACGTCCTGGCATTGCTCCCATTCAAGAATGTACCAGAGATTGTCTGGGCCCATGCGGCTGCTTGCTTCTGCTACCCCTTGGAGCACACAATTTCTTACCTATTGGAGAACTTTGGGCGCACAGTGGGCAAATTGGCTGTTGCAGACGCAACAGCTGTCAAGAAGACATTAATCCTCCTTGCCAACTTTGGGTTGGCCTGGAGTGCTGAAAAGACTGGGCTCCCTGCAGCCATGGAGCTGACCTTTGCAAAGACCAGGTACAACAAGAAGATCAGCGCGGTCTATAATAAACTGTGTGAGTTCACGGAAGCCTTTGCTGGGCAAAGGCTTCATCTGGTTGTTAACCTGGGGTTCCTATTCTACTTTGGGATGGGCGCGTCTGTAGAGGACCTGGACAGGGTCCTTCTGGGAATTGACAAGGCCCGGCTTGCACTTGACGGGAAGAAGGTACCCCCTGGATAAGACTCAGTGGACCATGTAATACAAGACACCCTGGTCCTGGCTGGGATATACAGGTTTGTAGCCCCGCCTGAAAGGCTGCTGCTCACTCCCACCTGACCCTACTGCCTTTCACCAGCAGGAGGAAGTATTTCAATAAGGTTGTATCCATCATTCACAGTGTGGCGGTGGAGGTTGTGCGCCACCTCCATTGCGGGGTGGGTACATACTGAAGAGCCGACTACAGGCGCACACAATAAAAATTTGATTCCAATAAATTTTATTACAATTTATAGTATTTTTTTTAAAAATTTTTTAAAATTTTTATTTCAGCAAACCAGTTTTGCAAAATATATTGCAGAAACAGTTTTCATAAAAGCATAAAACTATACATTAATAAAATAAATTCTAACTTGTATATTTTACGTTTAATTTTTTTAAAACTATTTTTTATTTATTTGACCAAAGGGATTTAAATATTTTTGCGTAATCCAATATTGAGCGTTTGTGATTACCTCAGATGGGGTAATAAAATAATATATAATAAAATAAATAAATTACTTACATCTATTGATGGATCTTCTGAATGTGATTGCAGGAATGGAAACATCTAAATATAAAATAATAATTAATAAATCTTGAATAGTAAATAAGAGAATATAAAAAAATTTGACATGCTAAGCCTTTAATTGATTGTCTGTTTGGCTAGGTACGCAGGGATGAACAAATCAGCATGGCCATAGAATTTGGCCACAGTCTCAGCTGGGAGGGTGTGGATCTAGGCCTGCAGCAAATTAAAGAAGTCCTCAGTCCCAGTTGGGGTTCCTTGCTTGACAAATTGCTTGAGCCACTCAAAGACTTCCTCAATGGGATTTAGGAAGGGCTAAAAGGCTGGGAGGAAGAGAAGGTGTGAATTTGCTGTGGACAATTGCTGGGGGCCCACAGCAATGCTGGTGTCAATCATTGGGAATTCCTTGAGAATATCAGCCACTTTGTGGAGACCAACGTTGTCTAACACAATGACATTGGTGAAGCCAGGGCTTGTGCACCTCAGGTGCTCCTGGACCAATTGGAGAAATGATAGAAAAGTCCTGCTGTTATGCAAACCCAATATCATTTGGTAGAGCTTGACCCCCTTTGGACTGAGGAGAGCCACCATTGAGTAGGCTGTGGCGCAGACTGCAGCACACCAAGCCATCCTGTCATTGGAGCCTTTGGGGACATAGCCATACCCATTGCTCATTGACAAGGAAAATGCTGATTTGTAAATATAATAAAATTTGACTGTCCCCTTGGCTTTGAGGGCAGTGTACGCCTCTGCGTAGTTTTTCCAGACGTCAATGTTGGTTGGGCTGTTTCTGATGTAGGGGGATACCCCAAGCTTTTTCCAAGAAAAAAGTATCCCCTTCACCAGATGGTAGTAAAAGGAAATTGAGGCCTCAATCCCAAAAGTAGATTTAACCATGGCCTGTATATTTACCAGTTCAAGATGGCAGTCCCAGGTGATCCACTGGTGGATTGCCCATTTGTGCTCCTTGGTGAGCATGGTCAAAACACGCAAGGATTTCTCCGTGGCAAGGACACAACCAGTATTGATGAATTTTTGGAAGGTCTTGCTGGCGTACTTAAGATCCACTCCAACAAGGGCCGCAGCCGCCTTGTAATCATCCAATTCCCGCATTAGCTTAAGCAGGATGATGTGTTTGATGTCAGGGATGCGCTTCTGGGCAGGCCTTTTAGCAGTGGGGATTGAATTGTTGGCATTGGTTACAACACAGGGCATAGGTACCTTGGTATAGAAGGCTGCAAACTTTTTTAACACCAGCTGTTCCTCATCAGTTTGATAGAACTCAGGCTCCTTGTCATCCTCCTGCTTGCCATCACTGACATAGGGCTTGTAGCTAGTATCAAGTACAGGCTTCACTTTCTCCAGCATGGCTGACGGGACAAACTCTTGCTGGTACACAACGTCAAAAACATACAAAGTAAGTTCTACTTCCTTGTTTCTAACTTTCTTTGTAGTGGTGACCTTGGTTGGCTTCCAGGTTAGCTTTGGGACCCAAGGGGTTATGCTCTGCACCCTAGCAGCTTGTGCTCCTTGAACTGGCTATGTCAGTGCAGCGTCACTATGCAACTCTCCTCTCCCGTCTCCTCCTTGAGTAGGCACTTGGGTTGCACTAACTCTATTCTTTGACCTGCAAGGGCAACCACAACCGCAGCACAAAACAGGTGTATTGGTACTCTGTTGTTATGTTCCTTCCATTTTAAAATTTAATAGAATATTAAATAAATTTCAATTAAGCTACACCCTAATTTTAATTTTTGCTTTTATCTGAATATGGATATTTAATTAAAGTTTTTCCCACCCAATATCCCAATTATAGCTTTTTTATTTCTTAATTAGTTGTTTTTGGTTTTACAACACCCATTTTAGAATACTCAAAAAAATCCACCCATTTTCCTAGATTTTACTGCCAAATTCAAACACCATACAATTTTTTTTAAATTTATGTTTCAGATCTTGTGTCTTATTTTAGATACCTTGGTATCATTCATGATTATAATCCATTGCACACATTGTGTGAGTGATTTTGTTTAAATAGTGAGTTGCTATTGTGTTTTGTTTTTGGTTTGCATTTTGACACACTTTGCTTGAGTGTATTTTGTCACCAATTTGCATAGTAAACATATGTACGCCAAAAGTCAACTCACACTATTTTGTTTGTGAATCAATGTATTCTGGATTTTATTTTGAATGATTTTGCTTTGTGTGTGAGCCCTTTGTTGCTGTGTTGACTCGTTTTGCCCATTAATGCCAATAAACCCTGTTAACAGAGTGTATATTTTAACCTGAGAGTTGGATTTTTTTAAATCTGAAATCATTTTTTTTTAAATCTGAGGTATTTTTGGTTGTTGTCATAGCTTTTAAAACTACTGTAAGGTAATCTCTTTGACTTTATTGCTTTAAACTTTTATTGGCTATATCTTTGTATTTAAGTTTTATTTTATTTTTATATGATTAATAAATACTTAAATGCATATTTCAAAGCTACTTAGTTTAAGTTCTCTACCAAGAAATTATAATTTGCTTGAAAAACTTCTAATTAATCTTCATATTTTAGGTGCTATTTAAGTTTTGTCTTATTATAAAAAATCAGAAGCGTCCAAGCTCTACTTAAAATCTTTTTCACCCAAATAGAACAATTATAACAATTTTTATTTCACCCCCATCTGCAAAACTCCAGCACCACATAAACTACTTTAAATATCATATATAGTAGCTACTCTAGATCTTTTAACTTTCATCTGCTCATAAAAATAGATGGTTCCTCTTTTAAAAGACCACCATTATTAATTAATTTTCTGAGATAACAAAAATATATTAGAAATTCATAAATAATCAATTTTTAGACCATACTACAATGGCTTCATTTTATGATGTTTTCTGCTAAAATCAAGAGCAATAACTTACCAGAGGGTAATGAACACACAAAAATAAAATTCAATCTAATCAAATGCTATGAAGCTGAAATAACAACACATTAGATTACTAAAAATACCTACAAAATCAAACACTATCATATCAAAAATAGGAAATAATGATATCAAAAATCAGGGTACCACATAGAATTAAAATATATGTAAAAAGAAATTGATATCAGTATGTTAATAAATAAAATATGCAGTCACCAACAAATAAAGACTGTATCTTAGTAAAAAAGTGTACTAAAAAAAGAATATATTAGGCCTATAAACTACAAAATAATGGTTCAGGAACAAAAGAGCTTTTTATAACATGTACTTGATCTTTATTGATATGGGTATTTTAATTTCTATTGGAGTTCAAAATATATACTGAAAATAAAAAATTTAAAAGGGCTGCAGTTTCAAGATATGGATAAAAATACAGTACTTTTCAGAGCTGTTGAGATAGACAACCAAAACAAAGTGCTGAGCACACAGAAGTTAAGCAGAAAACAGATCTTAAGTGGGCTTATTTTATTGTTAACATGTATAAATTGTTAAGTTTTTGTGTGTGTTAACTTGGTGTTCTATGTTTGGGTTTGTCTGTTTATCTCACAAGCTCTAACATTACTGTAATTAATCTCCAGTCTCTTAAATGTCAAAATATAATGCATAATAAAAGATAAAAACCTCTATAAAGCCTTGATATTAGTATAATAGAGTATTTACAAACCATACACCCATACTTATCTAATGAAAAGTATCAATCATAGTAAAGCTATCATTTTTATATTAAAAATTACTTTAGATGTCAATAAATCATCTTTTAACAGCCAGAATAGTAAATAAAATTTAAAAAAGACATTATAACTACCAAAAAAATATTTCTGCTAGAAAAGAAGAAAAATATAACTGGAAAGCTTTACAATAATGGGGCTGAGTTAGCAAGCTGTTTTCTTTTGGTAGCCTGCAAACTACTGAAATTTATATACTCATCAATTTTTAATATTATTTCATTGACTAAATCTAAATAATTGCTACCAATAAACCATAAGAGTGCCCACATCTTTATACAATTTTTTTACCAGGTATAAGACTAGCAACACATACTAGCAGGCTGCCATCACCCATGGGGTTTCACCAAAAAGATTTATGATAACAATTGTTAAAAGCCTAAAAATTTTAATGTTTAAAAGATATAAGTTGACACCTATTTTTAATCATAGTTTTTACTAGCTATGGACTAGAAACATGTACCAGAGGGCTGCTGTAAAAGAGTGAAGCTGAGTGTAGCACAGCTTTGCTCTTTTGGCAGCCAGCTTACACATCTTTCCTTTTACAAGCTATAGACTAGCAAGGTATACCAGCAGGCTGCCATCATTGAACACTTTTAATCAGATACAGGTCAGAAATGCATACTAGCAGGCTGCTGTACAAGAGTGAAGCTGAGTGTACCACAGCTTTGCTTTTGAGGAAGCCAGCCTGACATACCTTTCCTTTTACCATCTATCAGCTAGAAGCACATATCAGCAGGCAGCCATTATTTAACACTTTTTAATAACTATATACTAGAAAAGCATATAAGCAGGTTGCTGTAAAATGATAAAGCTGAGCTTAGCACAGCTTTGCTCTTTTGGCAGCTTGCCTGAAACATCTTTCCTTTTACCAACTAGAATATGAGATAAATATTTTAGAAGACCAATTAATTAAAAAAGGCTTTCAGCTAAGATACCTGGACGTGTACCCAGGTGGGATGCTGTAAAAGGGCAAAGCAGGCGTAGCTCAGCTTTGTTCTTTTGGCATCACGCCTGCCACACCATGCTTGTGAAGATTGTCTTCTTCTATCTCCCGAGAGTCAGAATAGCAGAGTAAGGGGCTAGCATCAGGGTCTATGGATCCTAGGCTAGGGCTTGCAGGTAGTGGGACTTCAGGGCCTGCTAATCCTAAAGTCAGAGATGAGTCAGATGGAGAAACACAGCTGGGGACACCTGGATTTTTAGGTGGGAGGGGGGAAGGTAGAGAGAGGGGAGGTACATATACATGGGCAATTAGGGGTTTCTCCTCATCCTGGCTGCTCAGCAGTTTTTTAGCTCCTCATCTTGAGAAGCTTCTAATCATCTTGGTCTCCTTCAAAGCCATACTTCTCTGCTCCTACATGATGCACCTTGGACACAGGTTTATTGCATTCTCTGGACATGTGTCCAGGATTTTCACACTTGTAGCATGTACAGATGCTATTGATACCAAAAGTCTCCAGAGTGGTTGAGCTATCACCAGTCTTGGGTTTATCAATGAAGGAAGACTTGTTCCTGTTTTCCTGGAATGCTCTTTGTCCCGAGAGGATAAGGAAACTTCAAATTCATCCTTGAAGGTGAGAATGTGGCAAATCAGGTCAGAGACATTGTGAGCCTTGTAAATCCCAGATTTTAAGGCAAAGGAGATATTCTTTTTGGGTTGTACTGCATTGAGCAGAGAAGAATTAACATCAATGAAGGAAGAAGTCTTCAGAGAGGTCAGAGTCTGGGCTTTTAGGTGAATCCTATCAGCAAACTCTTGAATAGTTTCTCCTTTTCTAACGCCTCCTTCAACAAAGTCCATTTTTCTGTTGTTGAGGGCTTCCTCACTTCCAAATTCATCATTAAGGACTTGAAAACATTGGAGAAAGTCCATCAAAATTCTGGTAGTCTGGGAATGATAATGTTCTGTGTCTCAGATTCCAGGCAATTGAAAATAGCAGAGTTCTTCATTGCCTCATCAGCCCTATACATTGTATTTTCATAAAGTCTCAAGAAAATGGTAACATTAATTTTCCTATTAAACTTGGGCAACTTAACAGGCTTAAAGTTAGGGATAACATTGTTAGTGTTGAAGGATCTTCAGTTTGAAAAGCGGTTGCTTCTGGAGGCCTGGTATCTGGCTTCTTAAGCAGCCTGATGTTACTGCAATCTGGTTTGTTCAGGGGTAGCCAGGGGATTGCCACTGCTCTCCAGTACAGCTTCAGTCATCGTAATGTTCCCAGGGACGTTTATTTGGGCGGTATCATCTTCATCATAGCTATGGTAGGATGTTTTATCAGATGAGTGTGCCTGACTTTCCAAGAAGAGTCTACAAATAGACCTAGACTCTTCAAAATTTACTGTTCTACCTCTGGGAGGGGAGACCATTAGACAAGCAGTAAGACAGTCAATTTGATCCTGGAGAGTAAAAAGAGTGGCTATGGTGTCCTTAAGGTATTCTCTGATATTCTGGTTCTCCTTCAATAGTTTATCCACCTCATCTTCCAAACCTTGAATCTGGTGACAAGTAGTCTCAGTGAAAGTATGATTGACCTGTTCTAATGAAGACTGTCTCTGGTGGTCATAGTTGGAACCAGAATAGGTGGTCTTGAGGTCTTTGAGTCCTTCAGTGAGTTGGGCTTGGAAAGTGCAGAGTTATTCATACAAGAATGCATTATTGTTTTGGAGTTCTTGGACATACTTTTACAAGGAGAAGAAGTGTCTAAAGAGTTTCATTACTTCTTTATGGAGCATGTTGGTGTGATTTCTAGTGGACTCCTTGACTGCAGGGGCTGGGGCATTTTTTCCATTTCCTGTAAAATGGCCTGGAAGAGGTTTTTGGAGCCTTTAACATGGCCAGTGACCACAGAGATCCAGTGAGGGTCCATGCCATAGTTGCTCAGGATCTGTTGAATCACCTGAAGAATGTAGTTACAGAAGGATTGATCAATTTTTTCCATAAACTGAGTGGAAGACATCTGATTTATGCCAACTCATAAATCTTCTGGTTGACAAACCAAAATTTGCAGTGATTTCAGAATATAGAGTCTTTAAGAAACTCTGTTGGGCTGCAATCAATTGGCCTTGATGCAGAAGTACATTTCCTTGACAGGCCAGGTGGATTCTGTTATGATAGATAGCAGGGTGTACAAATTATTAAAGTACTCCTTCACCTGGTCTATTGTTTTCATGTCCTTTTTTAGTTGGTTGGGGGTAATGTGGCTCAAGGTTTGGAATTTTTCTCTAATAGGAGTTCCATATACTGGCAGGATTAATAGGCAAGCCAATTTCTCCCCATCCTGGACAGTACCTTCATCCATTCCCCGGATGGTTGAGTCCAAAGTTTAAGAGGAGGGAACTATGTTAGCGTTTACTGGGTTAGGTATTTTAACATTTATGTTCAAGGTTTAATAGCACTGAATAGTTGGAGTTCTTTGCACATTTCCCATAAACTGGCTAAGTTCAGGCAGTTCTTGGGGATCTTGAGGGGTATCATCCTGGTTAGTGGTTTCAAGGAAGGATAGCTCTTTTGTCTGCAGAAGTATGTATCTCAGGTACGCCAAAGCAGAATCAGAAAGAGAATCATTATCTCCCTGGGCTGAAACAGGACCACAGAAGGGGTCCTGCAGGCTCAGTGTTTCTGGTAGGATACATTTTGGAGTGAGCACCAATGTTATGAATTGGGCCTTGGGGACGTTGTGGTGCTCTTTAAACTACAAGTTGGAATAGTTGGTTGGTCAACAGACTAAACAATTGGTGATGAGAGGGTAAGATAGATCTATTAGCTAATTGGTGTAGCCAAATAAAATACCATTAAGAAGCCAGACATGTACTTAGTTGTATTAAGGTATCTGAAACAAATAAACAAAAAATGGTTTTGAGTAGTGGCAATGGCAACTACACAAAATCAACTCCTCAAGTAGCAACTCCTATTCAAGCTAACGGCAATACTGTTAATATGAAAGAGACTAGCCTTTGTGTCTTTTAAATTATACACCCAAAGAAATAATCAATGGTGTAGCTAATAAGTGGGGGTGTAAAAATATATCTTTATTAATATAAGAAGAGGGCTTTATAAACTACAACTTACTTGATGAATCAAGGCAAGTTGGTCATTGTATGGGGTAGAGGGAGGGTGAAATGAAGGCTGAACAGCTGGTGATCAGCAAAGCAATCAGGGGGAAGATGATAACAGCCCCAGCGGCACAAGGGGGTTACAGAAGGTTTAATGTTGAGGAAGTTGGTTGAAACCTGTAGTTGGTTAACTAATTAGTTAGCTAATTAATGCCTAATTAGTGCAAATTCTAATCCAGAAGCTAGTTGGTAGCTTGGGCAATCCAGAATGACTTCTTTATTTGAGACAATCAGGATCTCTTACAATTCTGGAAGTAAACCAACAACAGATCTGGGTTGATTGACTGACTGGTGATAGGTTTCACCACAGACTTCTTTAGGGTTGAAATCTAGGTTGCTGACTTGTAGAGTATAGCTGTAAGGCCTAAAGAAAAATTAATACAAGTCTAATGACTCTGTAGTCTTTACCTTTTATTCTAAGGTAACAACTGAATATAGTTTTAAAGAAAAGATTTAAATGTGTAAAAGTATATTTTATTGAGAGAAAAAAGGGAAGTTATATAATATCATGGCTGCACAATGACTGCAAAGGTGTTATTAACACCTGTACTATTGTTTGGAATATCACACCATCTTCTTAGATCCATCAGGCTCTTGCGGCTATGCTCCTTCCTTTTAGAGATAATTTGGACAATCTGATGAGGAAGAGTAAGTGCACATAACTCTGTAGTGGGCTGCAGTTGCAGATGCCTATTGCAGCAATTGTTAGCAATTACTGAACCTGATATATCAGGATGTAATGGGTTGGCCAGAACTCTGTAACATCCAAATTCAATTAAGAAATGAAAATCTGTTGGATCTGACGGATTTGAGTGAAAACTGGGATAGCCTTAACCATCAGGATTAATTCTACTTATAGCCTTGACCATGCTATTAATGTAATATAATTTAAGACACAAAGCTAGCTGCTGAATAGCTTAAACCTCAAATATTTTTCAATGAGGTTTTATGCCACATTGTATCAAATGTTTCCCAAGATCTAAACACAACATGCTGGTGCTCACAAAAGGAGCTTCAAGCCCCTTGGTTACTCTATTCCCATGTAAATTCCCTAGACTTTCTCTCATGGCTAATTAAGAGCCCAGTTCCTCCAAATTTTATAGCCCTCATTTTGAAGAGGATATCACTATTCTCTACATACATTGGTGTTTTTTATGCTGTCTTCAGGGCCTACTAGAGACCTTTCATGTCCCTATTCAGCTACAATCAATTATGCAAGAATGCTTGACATCTACTACACTCTGGTACAATATCCATACAATCAATCACTGGCCTCTTTTTTAATATGCTACCAAAGACCTATACTCCTTTCTGTTAGACTTTGGGCTCCCATCTAGCTTAATTGAATTCATGGATATAATTGGTGCACTGGTCAGTTATTTCATCCAACCCGTGTTGGTCCACTGCCAGCTGACCTTGGAATTACAAAATTAAATCCTGGCTTCTGTAGCTATCACTTTATCCAAAAATAATGCACATAATATGGCTTAACAAGGATAGGAACATGGTATATTTCCCTCATCTCTAACAATAGTTGGGTCCATTAGCCTTGAAAGCCTACTTGATCACCTTGATCAACAATATATGTGTATCTCTTCCTAGCTACATAAGAGATCATCTACATGAGCTTGGCAGCCATTGTACTGTTTGGTATGGTCAAGCAGATAGAACTCTCTTTCAGCATTTTCAAGTCTGGGAAACCCAAGTGGGAGAGCTCAATCAGTTTAGAGAGTGTTCCAACTTTTATTCTCCTGTTAGGATCCTGTTTGAATTATTGGGGAATTGGCTTTCTGGGAGTTATGAACAGGAAAAGATTGTGTTCTATGATTCATGGGCCATCTTCAAAAGAAATGTATGTCAGTTTGGCTTTCCTTCACCTGGTTTCTCCAACTATCCCTTCAGTGAAAAACCTATACAAAGATCCAAACTCTGGGAGGTCATCACCAAACCTAAACCCACCACCTGCCAGAAAGCTGCACAGGCTAACATTTCTCCAAATAATGTTTAACCTGATCCCTGAGTAGCAATGTTGAAAGCTAAAATGTCAGCCCTATGTGAGGAGTGTGTCTCCCTGTGAGAGCTTGTATTTCACCCTATTGATCACTTCCCAAGTCCATAGAAAGGAGTTTGCTGCCCCGTGTTGAAAGGCCAGCCTTGGATCAATTGTTCTCTGGGATTAGATTATCTGAAAGGTGTTATTAATGATGTTTCTGACCAGCAGGACACACTAGAAAAAGATATCAAAGTCCTTGATCACCCAAGCTAAATTTCTTGATGCAAGCTCACCTCCCTGATCTCTCAGGCAACTTACTTATTAAGTTGAGTTATTGGGATTGCAGGAGCTGTTCTTGTTCAAAGTTAAAGATGGATGATGCCAACATTTTAGCCCTGGGTGGCCACAATTTTGGAGTCCAAAGCACCTATTCCTTGTGTATGTTCAAGAAGATCTTGCAACTCTGATGGGCCAAGCATCCGGATGAAAGTTAAAGCAGAGTCTACCCTACAACCCTTGGCCCTGATACTGATAATATTGACCAGCTTACATCCTCTTCCATCCGCCCCAGCTACAAGCCTACATCCAAGAAGATATCTGATCCTGATCCCTCTAATGTTGCAGATTGTCTTACTATTTATGGAGCAGCCACAAGGCAGAAAATGAAGACCTAAATAAGGGATATACTCTGGTCTGTTTGCATCCTATCTTTCAAGAGTTTGAAGTCCCAGAGCTTCCATTTGTCATCACCTGGGCTGATATGAGTCACCTTTTGAAGAGTTTGGGGGTAAACTTAGCTTGAAATCCAAAAATAATGCTCTCATAAATATTGTCTTTAAGCCCAAAGTGTAAATTCACTGCCCCCTTTGGCTTTGGATCACACTATTTTCCTTTGTTGTACTAAGAAAAACTCCCAAATTACAGCCAAGCCACTTAATTCTTTAGGGGATTTTGTCACAGTAGTGTCATTTTTGCCTAGGATAGATTGCCTAAAAAAATGGGGCAAGGAAAGCCAAAAAACTTTGAAAGTGTTGGATAATTTGAATTTAGTCATTGACAAAAAATGGGTTAAAGCTGCCCCTGTTGATGGTGAAGAAATTAGCTTGCACCTCCCTGAATTTTGCTCAAATAATTATGTGTTGAAGATTACAAGATATCACTACCCAGCAGTGTTTGGCAGTCAACCAGTCAGTTTCTCAAAAATATCAAATTATGACGTCATTAAAGCTTTGGCAGAAGTCTCCAGCCAAGAGGTGAAAATATTTCTGGCTGTTGAATCAGATTCAAGTTTTTCTCTCTAATTTGAGTTATAGTCCTCCCCATTTCCCCTATGAAAACTTGTTTTCAGATAGTTTTACCATCTATCAATAAAGGCATTCCCCAATATATAAAAGCTACCTTGGGGTCAAAAATACCCTCTTCTCAGGCCATGGCTACTGCCTTCTTAGTGTGGCTGAGAAAAGTCTCCACACAGGACCCGCAGGTTTTGTACCCCTCATCTCAAAACCATTTCTTTTTGGTAGTCCATTTACACCTTCTTTTTTCTGTGTTGCTCATCCTCTTCATTTCTTGTTTTATCCCCTTCCTTTGTAGATTTGTAGGTTTAAAGATTCAGTGCAAAACTCTTTTCTAAGTTCTTATTTTAGTCTGGTCAATTTATCCCCACAAATTCTATTTGAGCTTGGATCTAATTTACACTACTCTAACAGATTTGGCAAACACTGTGGAGAAAACAGTTGTATTAGCTTACCTTGCAGACTACCCGGGCTGTGTAACTCCCCCAGGAAGAAACACTGGTTAATTTGGACTACTTATTGGCTTGGTGTTGTCTGCTTTTGAAGACAAATGGAAATAGTTAATCAAGTGATACCACATTGGCAACCACAAAGTCAATGGATTTAGAAATGCTCAAAACCAACACCAGCCAATCAGATGGTAGTCCCAAAATTAGCATGAAGCCTTCCTACCCCACTTGCTTGGGCCAGCAAATTTCTCCCTCAACCAATTAGACTCAGGTCTGGTGGTCAGGTGATTCCCATTCTGCAATGATCCCCCTTTTTAACTATGCAAGGAGACTTTCAGTCCAGTGCTTGTTGATTCTCTCTTATCAAATTAAAGTTAGGAACTTGTCACTAATCATTTTACTTCATAAAAGTTCAAACTCTTGGTTGAGCTCTCTTATAAATCTTAAAGTGTTAGTTTACTTCTTAATTGTTAGTATTACCTTTGGTTTCATTATAACCCAGCAGCTCTCTCTAAACCCCCAAGAGAATCTTTAGCATATAGCGGTTACATCAATCACTTACACTCTCAAAAACATAGTTCAAACTCAAAATTTGAATTATTAATTAATAAAAATTAATACTTTTTATGTTCAATTTTCCTTGTCTTTACTTGTTTTTGAATCTGCTCTTGGTTTTAGCATTTCTAAAGCTACCTAAGGCTAACCACAAGGCTTTCTGAACCAATTGGTATATTTTAAAAGAAGTGTGCTTGCAGCTCCTCTGGGTAACCAAAAATCTGTAATAAAAAGGACCAAAAGTACTACCTTTGGACTTTGAATTCTCTGGTGATTCCAATTATGATAATCTCTGACCTAAAGTTTGTGATTTTTTTCCTGAAGCTATTTCTACTGCTCCTTTGATTGACTTTCCCAGATCTCTGGCTAAAAATCTCCTCTTCTGCACGTCTTGTAGGCAAAAATCCCTCCAGCCTTCTACACCTTCCTAGTAGTCTCCTTATCTTGGAAGAGACTCTGGTCAAGAGCCTGATCTGTGATAATCTGGACTTGTTCTCCTCTGGCCCCAACTTGCATGCCACCCCTGGTTGAGGAAACATATGCAACTTTCCCCCTTTTGATGGAGGAAACTGATTTTGTCTCTCTGTCAACTCCTGAGATGACAATCCCCAGTCCTGCTTATACACCTTGGTTGCTTGAAGGCCTTGTGGTGATGGGACTGAATTTATACATTCCTCAACTGACTCCTGAATCCTTCTTCTGGTACTCTTTTAGAGCAACTGTCCCTGTGATTAACTGGGTGGTATCCTGGTGGCTTGTCTCACCAGGATGGGAGCCAAACTTAGTTAGTTTGTCTCCATCTCTCACACAAAGAGGCCCTGGCTGAGTCTATGGATGGATTCTAAATTGAGGCTCAGCAATCCATTACTAGTTGCCTTCTGACTTCTAAAGAAGCCAACATTTCCTTCTAAAATACTCTTAAAGTGAACCACTACTATGTCTACACTTTAAAGCCCACAAGGCTTCCCTTACTACAATTGAGAGCATCAGAACTCATCTTCAGGATATGCACCTGAATCATGCTGTAACTGAAATAAAATATGGCAAATATTTCTGGTACTACCTCTTGTACCCCACACATCATGCCTTTAGGCAATTGTCAGGATTGACAGTTTTCTTCCCCTTGAAACCCAGGCCCAAGAGTGGGATTTGAACCCTGGCCCTGAGAACCTGTGGACCGCCAACCTGCGTTTTCTTGGGATTGAGCCCATTTTTTTGAGGGAAAACAGGTTTATTAGGGTTCAGAAATGGCATTTAAAAGGAAACACACTGTGGGAAGGATGGAAGTGAGGGATGCCAGAGGAAGGGGCAGCAGTCTGCAGGCACTCTGTATGCCTATCTTTTCACTGAATGACTCCCTCAACTATGAGGTGGGATGAGTCAACAATGGTATCCATAAACTTCCTGTTCCCAGAAATTGTGTGGCAAAGTTTTTCTGTACAGATCATAGTATTGTCTATTAGGGAGCGGCATTTCTCCTTCATGAGTGACACTAGGTTGGGTCCATTGTCAAATATTACATCTATACAGATGGTGTGGATGGTCCACAGTGCAATATGATAAGCAACTTATTGAACTATAGGGGGTTCATTCTTGAGACTCCTCATTAAGAAGATATCAAACTTAGGTTAAAAATGTACAGAGAGGTTCAGCATGTTGGCAACCTCTGTCCAGAACTGCAACACAAGTATGCAACTAAAGAATTTATGTTCCAGATTGGCATCTTTGAATGGGCAAAGCCCACACTGGCAAATTGGATGATCCACCAGGAATTTTAATTCACTCCAGAAGGCCTTGTTGAACAGTCTCCACGTCAGAGTCTGTGCACATGTTATCACCATTGGTACCTGCATCAGAGTAACCATTTATTTGGGGGTTATTGTGACCAGTCTGCCAGCTTCTACCCACTTGCAAATTGTCTTGAGATATTCTGGTTTTAGATTTGTGTCTTGGACAACCTTCTTCCCACACTTAGACACCACCGTTTTCTGGCATGTGACAATGCTCTCCATATACAGATTGTAATTGATCTGTCTGTTTCTATATGTTGGATGAAATCCCTTCAGGTCCCTATTCTGTGGACCAGTAGGATAAAGATTCTTAGAGATTTCCCATTCATTGACTTACATTATTGCCCAGCAGCGGCGCCAATACTCAGGAGTGTCTTTGGAGGGGTTTGAATCTCTTTCTCTTCAAGAACCATTGTCTTAGTCCAAATGTTGAAGGGTTGGGTATCTGGATATCCTGCGCCTAGTTTACTGCTCTGCCTGCTGCCGTTAAATCTGTATGGGCAGCCAAGAGTTCCCTTAGTCCTTTCTCCCACATCCTTTGGCAATGCTGGACATGATTGATCAGACCCAATCCTCCTTCTGATCTGGGGAGAGAGACCACTGACATTTTTATAGGAGACATATTGGGAGTACCCCATAATAAGTTGTGGGTCATGGCTGACACCTTCTTCTCAAAGGCTTTGGAGAAGGGTAAAATGTGTGCTACATATCACATCTTGGAGAACACAAAGATGTTTAGGGCGGTAACCTGTCCAATAACATTGAACCAGAAATGATGCCACATGTTGATCTTGTTATCAATAGCCTTGAGGAGAATCTGTTCATTAGTCTGCAGATTAATATAGATAGAGTTGAACCATACTCCCAGGTGTCTAAAGGTTTAACAGGATGGGATAGGTGTGAGGCCATGCAGGGGTGCAAAGGATGACACTCCTATCTTCACCAGTGTTGTCTTCTCAATGTTAACCTTTGCGTTAGATGCCCTTTTGTAGAGCTCCAGAAGGGTTGTTAGCCTTTGTGAGTCCTTCTTTGTGGTCAGGCCAACAATAGTTTCATCTGCAAAGACACCCATACAGAGAGGCTTCTGACTAGGATTAGTGAAGCCTCTCAGCCTAGCATTTCCAGCTGCCAAGAACAAGTTTGCTTCAAAATTGTACAGGATGGGAGACAGAGGATCCCCTTGTCTCAAACCCTGAAAAATATAAATGATTTTAGTCAGGTCACCATTGAAAATAATGCACACCCAAAGGTTCAGGTATAATGTCTTTATCCAACAGATCCATTACTCTGGAAGGTCTACTGCCTGCATACTTGCATAGAGATAAGACCATGATACCCAATCATACACTTTCTACATGTCCAGAAACAGAATGCAACCTTTGTTTGATTTAACCCTATTCTGGACGGTATTCTGGACCATGTGAATATTATCCAAGATGGAATAGCCACAGACAAAGCCAAACTTCATTAGGTGAAGGATCATGTCTGCAATTTCCATGATTCTGTTAGACAGAATCCAGGTCTGCAGCTTGTAATCCACGTTGTACAACAAAATTAGTCTCAAGTTCTTAACATTGCTCCTATGACCCTTGTTCTTGAAGAGGAGGTAAATTGAAACCTCATTCCCCTCAGGAAATTGGGTGGCCAAAGAAAGGACATAGTTGAAGAGTCTAATAATATGGGGTGCTATCAGATTTCTAATAGGTTTGTACACATCTGCTGGGATGAAGTCTGGACCTGGCAATTTGCTGTTTGGGGACTTTTTAATGGTGGCAAGAGTCTCCTCCAGTGTGATGTCAGCTATCAGGGGTCCACACATTGCTGGGGGACATTGTGTGAGCTCTGGTCCAGCCTCCATTATTAGTGAAGAGAGGACATCCTTGTCCACATCTATATGAGCATACAGACTGGAGTAGAACTCCTGTATCTTCAGCTTAATTTTGGACTTATCTTTAGTCTTCATACCTCCCCCTGTATCAATCTCAGTGAAAGGAGATCCCCTCTGATATTGAGCAAGGCTACATAGTTGTAAGGTCTTTCCCATAAGGGTGCAAGATTATAAACTAAAGTGTGTAGAGCATTAGGATTTAGATTCATAAGGTATAAAAAGGTAGGAACTGTCTGTAATATTATTTTACATAATCCTGCTAAGAACTTATACTGGGTTAAAAAAGGAGTGATAGAGTTTAAGAACCTTAAACAAAGAAGATAAAACAAGGTATTTGATAGTGAACAATTAGTAACTAAGGGAATGTCAATATTGGGATACTCTCCATCAGCAAAATGGTCCATATAACTATTAAAGATTTTCTTAAGGGAAAATAATGGATGCAACAAGCCTAAGGCTTGCTGTTTTACAACTTCCATTTATTCAAGAAGATAAAAGACAAAACTTAAAATGATTTAATAAAAATGTATAAATTTGTAAAAATTAAGATCTCAAGTTAAAAATTGATATAGGTTTGAAGGTTAGAAATCACTTAGAATTTTGGCTTAAAGCCTACTCTTCAAAAGCTCTTTATTTATAGAAGAAAAGGTCTTTACAGTTGAGATTGATAGCCAGGGAGAAATCAGCCAAGAAGAGGAGCAACTGGGAAAGTTTGGAGGTGACCAGAAAAAGAAAGGAGAAACAGACAACCAGTTTGAAGTTGATCTACAACATGAAGCTGGGGGGGAAGAGGCAAAAATATAACTAGGATTTTTGAAAGGTAAGTGAAAATCAAAATTTCTCTACCTTTAAAGTAGAGAATATAAAGCTAATAGAATAGATGAAAGCAAAAGACAACAATAACAGCAATTCAAACGCAAATCAACGTAAAACAAGGTAAATTATATTAAAATACTTAAATATTAACTCTTAATTCAAAATTCCAATATTCAAAAAATATAGGAAGACTAAATCAAGCAAAAACAAGTAAAATATATTAAATTTAAAGATCCTGCCCTTTGGGGCAGGGCATGACAATAGTCCATCCTTTGTAGATGTTCTAAAGCTACATTGGAACTTGTATGTTGTGTTTGTCCAGCGGTGCTTCTCAATGGTCATCTGCAGCTTTTTGATCTGACAATGGAGGATGTTGAACTTCAGAATGTCCTTCTTGGTCACTTCCTTATATTCTTTCTCCAAAGCATGCAGTGTTGTGAGCTCATTGTTCTGTTGTCTCCTCTGAAAGGAAATGGTGGATGACCAAATCTCCCTTTTTGATGCCCAACCATGTGTTACTAGATGACTGCACCGGGCCCATCTGGGGGGAGGTTATTGCTAGGATGGCTCTCTCAATTGTCTCCTTCCACTTGTGGTTACAAAACGTGGATGGCTGTATGAACCACCATTGTTTAGCACATATGGTGATTCCAGAAACCCAATCAATATACACAATATGGTGGTCTGAGATATGAGCTACCTGAACCTGGGATCCAGTGAATTCCCCTGAGACATTGCCAGAGATTAGGATATGGTCCAGTCTGGCTCCTGACACCAGGAACCTGTCCACATAACCCCACCTTGTCAGCTGGGTGAGGTCCAGGTCCTTGTTGGCAATAGTCTCAAATACCACTTGCACTTCCAGAAATCCCTCCATCAGGTGCGCAGAGGGATGTTGTTGTTGACATGGGTAAGTATCTCTTTGGTTATTGGTGTATGTGTTGAAATCCTCACCGTAAATATTACAGTCAGGAAGGTCAAGTGATTGCAGAATCTGCCATCCTTCCCTTCTTCCCTGGGTCTCACCAGGTTCCAAGTATACACCAACAACTGTGTGTGTCTTATCATTTTTAACATCTCTGACTTTTGCCACTAGAATTTGGTCATCTAGTGCATAGCCACAAAGCTGATGTCAATATTGTCTCTCAGAGCCACAATTGCCATGTGATCTGTCCAGAGTCTGTTCAATTTGCTCTCTCTTGACCATGCATGTGCTGCCAGGTCAGGTGAGAAGTCTGGGTTGGTTGCAAGCCGCTGATCCTGGATCTCTGATATAATCACCAGGTCAGTATTATTATTTATTTTGATATAGTTTAGTTTCTACTGCCTCAATTTCAATGCTGCAATCCTCTCACGTTGTAGGTGCAATTCTCACAACTGATTGCCTTACCCACAGGTATGAGACACTGCATCAGCGGGGGGCTTGTTGGTTGGAGAGGTTGGAGGATGGATCATCCATGGTGTAGGACTCCAGGTTTTACTTGCTCTTAGCAAGGAAGGGGATTGGGGTCATTTTAGCTGAGGCCTGAGCTTCAGCCATCTCCACAGAACTAAAGTCCTGTTCCATGTCATCTATATCCATGGGAGCGGCACAAGAGGCTTTCTTGGTGGGCTTGCTATTTGGTTTAGGGCCACAGTAGGCTTAGGGTTCATAGTGGGCTTGGGTTCACTAAGAATTTTGGGCTTAGCGTTCTTGCTCTTCTTGGGTTTCTGGTTCCACTTAGCCTCTACCTCCTTCTTTCACTCATCATGTGCTTCCAGGTAGGGGTTTTCTGCTGGGGGGAAGACTCTCCAATGGGGCTGTGGGATCACAAAAGGGTTCTGTAACATCATTATCAAACCTGGATGCCACATCAGCCTGGGCTTTAGCATGTCTCTGAGCCAGCATAGCTCTGGTGACCAGTAGTTCATGGGGATGAGAAAAACTAGAGGGTATCCACACCACCAGATTTGGGCAAAGAAAGATTTGATTTTTAATTCTTGTCACCTCATAGTCAGGTTCATAGATAGTTCCTGGTAGTAGGCATTTTGTCTGTGATGAATGTGGCTGAGTGTGTGACCTAAGCCATAGCATAATTAGCACACTTTCTTCTCCCCTTCTACTTCAACTGCAATCACTTTGGGATTTCCAGGGATACAAATGAAGTGTGGAATAGAAATATTCTTTTCCTGAACCGTGGGGATGGATCCAGAAGTGCATGGATTGTAGTAGGCACAAATTTTGATGTTAATATACCTGCACATTTCATGTACCATGCCATAATGTCCCCATAGTAGCTAATACTGGTCTTGATAGCATCTTGCACCCACGCGCTATCTTCATACTCAGTTGGTACATTGGTGAAAGATATCCACTTGGTGCACTTATTGATGCAGAAGGTACTCTCCAATTGGATTTTCCCACCCTTGTAGCTAATGCCCTTCTTTTATGCCTTGTCTCTAGACTTGGAATCAGAAAACCCTACACCCAAGTAGTTCTGTTTAATAGTGTAGTGGAACCAAAGCTGGGCATTTGGGAACTCACTCTCAAAGAATGTCTTGATGGCCTGCATATAACCTTCATGATCACTCTTGGGCAGCTCATCTAACAAGAGGAGGATTGCATTGTTTATTACAGACTTGGGTACCATATAATCCATAGCAGAGCCATTGAGTTTTTCTCAAAAGTACTCTTTAAAGGGCATTTTGCCCTTCCATGCTCCTTTGTTATTGCACAAGGAGCTGTAGGTGAACCCTTCCTGCTGGGCCTGACTCTTACACTTGGGAGGACTAGCATGGGCCAGAGGTACCTTCTGGCAGATCCAGTAGACTGCTTCAATGGTGGTGTATCCTGCCTTGACCCATTGAAGAGCTTTGCGGGGTCAATGTTTTGACAGTGAAACTTGCCCGCGTGAGCCAATTCAACCCCCATGCTGGTCCAGGCCTTGGCCATGGGCCAGTCCATATATATGGCTAGCTAGTCAGCAGCTTTATCTGGGGCAAACCATTCCTGGATAAAGGTGGTCACCCCCTGAAAGCTTTGGCCTCTTGCTATGCACCAGTTCTGTAGATTAATGGGGATCCACTTCTCATTCTTGAAGATGAGAGCCACCTTAGCGTTCACCTCATTGTCAATCCATTCTGCTGCTTCCCCAGCTGTCATACCTGTAGAGAAAAATTAAAATGCAAGGTTCAGGGAGGCAGAAGCCTGCATCCATTACTTGAAGTCCTTTGCTGAAAACCCCTCTGATATCCATTCTCTGGCCATCTGGGGGTTAAGTTGGTCAGAGCAGAGTTGGTCAGTGTCCTCTGGGATGAACCCTGTTTCAGCCCAGGCTACAGCTGCCTCTGCATTAAATGCATGACAACCCACTCTGCAGCGCAAAGGTATCCAAGCCCAGCTAACTTCCACATCCGCAAGGTTTTGAGGGAGAACTTGCCCATTTTTGAGTGTGCTGTCTTGCTATAGATACTTTCTTCTACGCCAGACTTTGCTCAAGCCAGGGCTTCATCAATTAAAATTTGCTGACTTTCCCAGTACCGCATCACAGTGGCCAGATATCTGGAGTTTTTCCACTTTCACTCTCTATTGTATGGAATAGAAGTGAAAGGTCCCCATTTAAGATATAACTTAGGCAACCAACCAGCATTAGATATATGCACTGTTTGGATGCAGTTTAATCCTTTGGATGCCCATGCTTGCGCTTTAAGAGGGGTAAAGTTAGTCTTAGCCCAGGTTCCACAGTACACTGGGGTCCAATCAAACTTGGCCCATTCTCTAGAATTCTCCTGAGTAATGTTGTCTTTAGCCCATGCCCAGACTGTAGCATCTGGGAACACCAAAAATAATTTTTGGCTTCAGTTGGGGAAAGTCCAAGCTCCATGATTGTGGTTACATGTTCTCCAGGCAGACCTGACTTAATGAATTTGATAATTTCAGTAGCCAGATAATTATTCATCAGCCATGGTTCAGCTTGATCAAATGGTACTTAGAATCTAAAAATGTATGCAATGGAGTCAAGGGGCAATCCTGTTGGGACATATCCAGGTCTAACCAGTCAAACTTACTGTTATATTGCCCTTGACTCCTGTTACCAGTACCTTCCTGTGACAAAGCTTTGAGGAGCTTTGACACCAGGGAGGCAATTTTGTGAGACAACACTTTATTGTCATCTCTCTAACAATTCATAATTTTGTCACTCTTTTCCTCTCTGTTTCTTAACGCCTCAACTTCACAATTGGCCATTGCTTTCACTTGTTGTAAAATTTTATCAAACCCTAACAACAAGTTACAGGAGTCCCATGCATAAACTCAATTTCCTTGTGCCAGGGTTCCTTCTCTGGAAAAATAGTTGGAGTATAGTTCTTCAAAAGCCGCTTTTACTTCTACCAAAGATTCCTCAGGTGCAATCTTAGAGACCTCCAAACTTCGCCCAAGCCTCCTTGAGTGAACTGGTAGGAACTTCTTTTCTTGCAGCAGCAGCCTCAACACAAAGCACTCCAGATTTTGCTCTTTCAAATAGTAACAAAGAAGACTTAATAATTGAAAAGTTAGTTGAGGGGAAAGCGTCAAAATTGACAATATATCTTAATTTAAAATTAGCTTTTTTTGCTTATATACCATTTGGGGCACATTTGGCTGAAAACCCCTCTGGTTCCTGAATCAACCTATGATTCATCACGTGGTCTATGACATTTAAGTCATCCAAACCAAGATCTTTACCTAAAATATCACAAATATTTCTCAACCTATGAGAATTAACCTACAATGGGAAGAAGTCACCTGACTCCATTCATCCCAATGTACCAATTCAGCATGGAGCTTCCCCAGCTCCTGGCGCCAAAAACCTGTAGATTACACATCATAAAACTCAGCTATCAATGTTCTAACTGGAAACCAGCTGATCAAACCTGAATTCCTAGGCATCCTTGCCTTTATTTTGTTATCTTCACATTTAATGGTTTTTCACATTAAAAACCCATTAAAACACTTTGAAACTTGAACCAGGTGCCACTGCAGCGCCCAGAAACTTTCTCAGGCAGCGCCTCAGCGCTTTAAAAATCAATTAGGAAGCAATGGTGCTTTCAACCTAATTAATTTGCCAAAACAGCTCTTTTAACCCAAATTTGGGAGTTCACTTATGGTTAACCCTAACCAAACTTCTTGACACAGTCAAGACAATTAACCAATATAATTAAATCCTCATTAATTATATTCCCATACATCTAATAATTATTCTCCTGGTTAATTAAATTGTTTTTGAGACTCCTAGTCTCTAAGATTGATTTGGCCAATCTTTCCTTCTGTTCTTTTATTGAATATAGATACTAAGTTCTTGGGAATCTTTATCAAAAGAATTCCAACCAAACCTATCTACATAAAACAAACAGCTAAAAACAGAGCAAGTTTATATCTCAGAGTATTTATTTGGCTAAATATTTAACAGTGACTGTTGTACAGTCACACCTGTATTGACTCATACCATTGCCTCATCTCTGGGTACCTGATGCTTGCAGAAAATGGTTGTGGCGTCAACTTTCACACTAGCACAGTGCCATTTGGTAGCTGCATCTACTGAAAATGGATTTTTTAGCCACTGTTTTGCTTGAAAAAGAGAAAATTTTAAGCTGCACCATCTTAGTACATCTTGTAGGCAAATATCATTATCTTCCCACTCTTGGGCAGTAGTACAATCAATATTATAGAGTTCTAGTAACTCATGAACTATTTTGTGACATCCCATAATTTCCTTCTTTTGCTTAGGTAATAGATTGGCTTCCAGAGTGTGTATATTATTTTTTTCAGCATTCTCCAGCCAATTAGGATTCTCCTTTTCACCCCCTGGACCCACCATTATGTCAGCAGCAATGATTTCATTGTTGTCAATAGGAATTTTTCTCCTGCTCTTGCTCTGGCTCCCGCAGTTGTCTTACCAGTTGTTGGGAACACCTGCTTTTGTGCCAGGCTTCATGTATGGCCATTTTGCAGCCCTGTGCTTGCCTCAACTCTTCTTCTTACTCCCCCAACGTCCTCACACATTGCAATGTCTGTGCGTAAAGTTAAACAAAGATACTTTGGATATAGCAATGATTGAGCACACTTTTTAATTTGTTTAAAATTAAAAGTGTTGCTTAGTGGAGAGAGTTTTTTCTTGGGATTAAGCCCCTGCAATCCAAAGCCAAGAGTGATTATTGGAAAGACAAAACCAGCCAAACCAAATAAATCACTGCATCAAATGGAGGAGTAATCAAGGCGCCTAATGGAGGCAACTAAATTTCTACCATCTGCTTCATGGGCTTGAAGACCACCTTGGTGAAAAATCAGGATGTGTCACCTGAAGAAAGCATGGGACCAGGGCCTGGCCTAACAACCACAACCCAAGAGCAAGAGAATCAAGCTACCAAGTTGAGATCATTGACCAATGAAAGAACTCCTGGGCCAAGTGCCATTTTTCTGCCTTTAGACCCAAGCACCCAGTTCCCCTGGCCTTGACCTTCCCAATGCCATGATGAGCCCCCAATGGAAAATGTTAAGTTTGGAGGTAGGGTGCTATATAGATCCCAGGACTCTGCACTCCAAACTTATTGAAATTTTTGAATAAAGTTATGTTATTTTGGCTTATACAGCTACTACCCCATTTTTTATTTCCTTCTACTAAAGTATTACAAGATCTCACGGCCCTCCTGCCTCTCTGCCTGCAGTTTTCTGTCCACCAGGTGCTCCCTTTGGCCCCATCTACTTCACGGAATACCCTTTGAAACCTGAATATAAGGACTACACTCTGAAAAAGATCATTGAACTCAATCCTTTGGTCAACATAAAAACTGCTGTTAGATATAATTGTCAAGGCCCATGGATATTCTCAACACCAAAATTGTTTAGAGGAAAATTCAACTACCTTCCTGCTTACAACATCCATATGGAACCGCCCATGACACCCAAACCTATATCTGCTTTCTTGCATGACCTCCCAACTGACCATACTGGCAAGCTCTTTGGAATTGTGTATATCACCCTCACAGGAGTGATTGACACCATAATCTTGGCCGTCGGCCTGTAGTCCTGGGTGGGGAATTTCTTCTCTTACCTATTTAAGTTAGCTCCTCTATTGTGATGGGCTTTTCCTGTAAAAAGCCTGGCCTAAATAATCCCAGAAAATAATGGGCCAGCCATCCAAGTTTGGATCCCTGACAGCAAAAACAGAAGCTCCAAATGCCAAGGATAGCATAACTGTGATCAGATTGGCCGCCATTATCAATCATATACAAAACCTTGAGTGGAAGCCGCTGATCTGAAGGAGAAGATGGGAAAAGGGAGGTAAAAATTTAGGCAGATATGCTCTCTGTTGACCAAACTCCCCAGACTCCCACAGATTCTTCTACAGAAGATACTCCTCCCTTGTTAACGGCCCCTACTAGCCTCAATTTATATCACAACATTCCTAATAGCTATAAAACTGATGACTCTGATTATAATAGTAGCAATAGCTATGATTAATCAGTGTTGGCTTTCCCTGAAAATATTACTTTCCCACATAAACTTTGCTCTTGGGAGGCTATAAGTACCTGTGTATCCCTGTCAAGTACTGTCTTAGTTATCACCCAAGACTTTAATGGATTTAATGTAACCCTATTAGGTATAAATAATTTTGTATTTTGCCCATATCTAGCTCAAGCCTATTTCTCTCCTGCCCTGGTTGACTCATCAAAGCAGCTTCTGAGCTTGCCAAAGACCACTTTCATAATATTTCTGCATTCATAAAGTTAAAACCTGTCTACAAAGAGATCCCTACGCTGAGATGCATGTTAGCTAAATAAAAAAGGGGTTAGAAGTTGCCCAAGATGAGCTAGCAGCCTTATCCTATTTTGAAAAGGATACCACTCATATAAAAATAACCATCCAAAAAGTCAAGATCAAGGTCATCTTGAACACAGGCTCTCCTGTTAACATTGTATCATCCAATTTGATGGAGAAACTCAAGTTATCATCTGACATCAACTATATTCAATCTTATGGGATTGCTGATATGGCTCAAATGCAGACTATTGGCACTTACTCTGCTCTGCCAATGAGATTTGGGAATCTTCTCATTGCTTTCACTGCTGTTGTGTTAGTAAAAAGGCTACAATCTTCTGGTGGGAACTTGATTCTTACAATAATACAATGGGATTGTTAACCTTTGAGAGGGGTACTTGTTGTAAGAGTTAAATTATGTGCAGCACTATTCAGTGAAAAACAATGAAGATAAAATAAGCAAATTATAAACTGCTTGAGCAGCACTAAACCAAATTGGGTGGAGGGGCTCATTAATTTTGCGCCTTTGGATGTGTAACAGAAGATGGCAACCAAAACAGAAATAAGAAGAAGCATTTGCAACAGAAAATCAGCAGTTTAAGAAGCAGTATATAATGTGGGCCAAGGAACCAAGAGAGAGTCAGTTGCAAATTGTAATAGATTAGAGAAAAATTATCCATAACAGGAGCCAGTAGGCCAAGATATTCCAACATTGATTTTAAACTTCCTTTATTTGCAGCATAACAGAGATAATAAGTTATCTAGAAACAAGTTTCTAGAGGGGAATGGGAAAAGTTTTCAGGAAAATCTTGATGAGGATGGGGACTTTAACAACATCTGATTGGCTAGGGAGAATATTCTCAGCATTTTGGGGACTTGCTGTTTAATCTGACTCAATGAAGTCATAATTGAAAATCCCAGCAACCAGCGGTTCATGCACTGCCATCTCCAATTAATGTATACCATGTAATTTTCTTGTTGTAATTGATTGGCGCAAAGAAGGGCAAGTCTAGATTTCTGAGGGGGATCTGGGCAACTCCTGCTTTCACTCATTTTTTTTCAAGGATGTAATTTAAATAGTCCAACATAATTAAAGGTTTGGCAGCTTTCCATTTCTGGTTTCAAGTTTGTCAAGGGTGTGTAATTCCTTTAATTTGTTTTTCTACTGTAACACTTGTCCCTCCTAGGTTATGAAGTCCTGCTAATCTTTGAGGGCCCTCCCTGTATTTCTGGCAAGAGGCTTAAGATGAATGTACTTAAATACATAACTGGCATTTTCTTGCTAAAGTACAGGACTCACTCATCTAATATGTGCTCCCCTCTGCCATCTTTTCCAGCTGAAGAAAGTATCCCTTTACTTGCACCTTCTGCTATATCTATTCCTCCAAGCTCCCAAGTCATAATTGATTTCCAAATTCAAATGAGCTACCTGAGAAATAATTATATTGATTTTTAATCCCCTTAATCATTAGGGCGTAATGAGCCACACTAATGTCCTGAGATTCTATACCAAACCCATAAAAAAACTCTACACCTGTGGTTGAAAACTTAAATGCCACTATCATGCAAGTATCCAGAGGCCAAGTTGTGGGACACAATTGAACAATAAAAGCTGTCCAAATATCTCAACCTTTAACTCTCTTGGAACATTGAGTGACTTCAACTTACCTCAGGAAAACATCCCAAGTTCCCCCTCTTCTATGATTATGATTTTTCTCAAATATTTTCTATTCAATAAAAAGATGTTCTTGATTTAATGTATCTGTTTAAAGATATATTTGCCTCATGTCCAAATGATTATGAGTTGGCAAAAAGTGTCATCTATCAGATTGACACTGGTAGCGCTCCCTTCTGTGCCAAACCTTATTGCTTTAGTCAAGTCAAAGATGCCCAGGTATCCAAAAACACTTAAGCAAATAATTGGCATAAAATTGTTGGTCTCATATCAAAGCCCTTAAAATTCCCCTCTTTTTTATTATTAAGAATATATATGGTGAGCATAGGATTGTGATGGATTATCACAAACTTAACTCCTTCACCAAGAAATACATATATGCCTTGCCTCACATTTATGACAAACTTTGTTATCTAGTAGGGTTGAAGTTCTTCCCTTTTATGAAATTAGTCTCTGGGTACTGGTAAGTAGACTTATCTTCCAAAGATTGAGAAAAGCTGTCATCATTACATCTGAGGGACTATTTGATTATATCAGGATATCTCAAGGCCTTTGTAATGTGCCTGCCATCTTCCAACAAGCTACATATCCCATCCTCAGGGATTTGAAGCTATTATGTGTGTTGGTCTATCTATATGATATAAAATTCTTAGCTTTACCTTTAATGACTATCTATACTATATAAAAGTGGTATTTCTTACAAGTTTAGTGTGCTGAGTTAAAGATCAAACCCTCAAAGTGAGATTTCTTTAAAGAATATATGGAGTTCTGTGTAGAATACAGCACATTTTAAGTCCAGTTACCATTTCCATTAATTTTATACTTCTTATTGCAGATCCCCAATGAATTAAGAACAATAGGATTTCCATCTATACCACAGACAATGGAACATCTGCACAATTGTTTTATTGTCCTGTTGCATTAACAATAAGTGCACCTTAAATCCATTTAAAACGTCATAAAAACAGGCAGTTAATCTGCCTTTCCAGTGCACACAAAGTAAAGGCCTCACTTCCAAGAGTATCAATAGAACAACACAACTAGTGCCACTTGCCTCCATTAGGAAATGTGCATGAAACTGGTTGTTTTTGTGTATGGGTATTTTTAATGTGCTTATTCTCTCTCCTCCTTCTGACAAGTTCTTTTGCTGGTGCCTCCCTTCCTCTAGTGGCAATTCCCCTGCCTGATATTATATAGTACCTCAATGTCTTAAAAAGTAACTATTTTTTTATAATAATCTTATATTATTCTGTCCTAACTAAGGTGGCAACTATACTAAACAGGTATAGTGTTAAGAGTTAAGAATAACTTATAACTATTTGTAAAAACTAGTACCCTAGACTTCTACTTTTACAACATTTGCGCTCATGTCTTACCACACTTACAGCCCCCACCCCTGAAGTTATTTTTTTGAGGAGGGAGGACAACACTGGCTAAGTCTTCTGCCACTGATTTGCCCTTCCAACAGGTGCTGGTCTTCACTTCCACTAACACCAATTCTGGAGAAAGATCAGGCGCTCCCTGTGGCCTGCCAACTCTCAGCCACTTTATGCCTGAACACTAATACCCTCAAGCCATGGTGTTTGACAAAAACTCTGCTTCTCCAAGCGCCTGCACCATGGAAATTGATGCAAATTCTTCCCCCTCTGAGGATGCCATTTGTAACACACTTGAATTCATGGATGCTGATGCTGCTATCAATAGTGCTTGCTCTGATTGCCTAGCTCTCCAACAGCCTTCTGCCAAAACCTTGCTATTAGAGTTCCAGAAATTTACTCAGGTCAACCTTGACCAACTTTGTTGCAGCCTTTTTATAGTGGAGCATATCAAGGACTGCCTCCAGCAATTTATTCACCTTGCTATGTTCCATAACAGGATCTACTTAGGACACATCTTGAACCTGGTCCATGATCAAGGGGTATTGGTCTATAATCAGTAAACCTTACTCCAAGTTCTCTACTCAGAATCAGGTAACAATTTCACTAAAGCCAACCAAAATCTTGCAAAAGTAACCAACACTCAAAACAACATTTTAAATTGAATAGACACTGTTATTTTTGGCTCTTGGGGACAACATCCAGGGGGATGTCAAAACAGCAGGCTTGAACTGCCAGCAAGATTCCAAGTAAGCAGGTTTGTGGCCCGCAATCCAATTATCCAATCACTTAAAGCCAAACTAGGAATTTAACTCAAATTTGCAAATCCAACAGCAGCAAAAATGATGATCCCTTACAGTGGATACCTTGTTTTGGCGCTTGACTCATTACTAGGATCAGGCCTCCCCCTTTACCATCCCACAGTGTTATCAACACTATCATGTTCCTGTTATCCACAACTCACAAAGGCTATATAATACTTATCTCTCAATAAAGAATATTGTCTAGTTTCCAAAAATTTTCCCCCAGTAACTCTGCTAAAAAAGCACAGTTATGACAAGGACACAGCAGGAAATATTTATAACAAAAGATTTGAGTTTTAAACTATCCTTGGGTTAGCCTTCAGGGCAAAATTAAGGGCACATGCCTTAATTTTCTGGAATACAAGAAGAAGATTTTTTGGAGAAAAGGAAGGGGGAAAGCTTTAAGAATAAAAATGCCAACACAAATGTGGATAAACTTGTCTTTATTAGGAGAAGTAATTCTACTTAAATATTAGACAAGGGTTAATGATCACTCAATAGGTAGACAAAGTGACAGAGGGGGTCACATTGGGATGAGGTCATACCAGGATCAGACAAGGACAGGTATGGTATTCCAGAATTGGTGGAGATTGGATCAGACCCATTTACGGAAGGCAAGAAATTCCCAAAGTTGAAAGCAAAAACAACCAAATCTTTGCACATATCACTATTTGAAGGCCATATCAAAATAGCATTAATGGTGTGATTTACAATATCTGCCCCTCAAGATTGAACACAGGGAGTTGATATTTGCAGAGGAATTTGGAATGAACTTGGGCAAAAGGGTGGCCAGATGACAGCAGCTTCACTGTATACTTGATGCTCTTCTTGAAGATGACTTCACAATTTCCAACCCAGAGGGAGTCTAGCTTATGAGCTCAGCCTCCAGTAAAATTCTGATAATAGAGGGCTAAGTCAACTACTTGGTACTCAGGGAGGGGGGGCTCTGGAAGCATTGGAAGGTGAGAGCTCTAAAGCCTTCACCTTGTAAGCAGTAGAATGGGCTGTAGCTTAAATGTCAATAATATGATTAGTCAAGCCTTTGACATGAGCTTCAGGATTGAAAGACACAGCAACTTTGATTGAAGGGGGTCCTAAGATTGAGGGATTAGTTACTTCATGCCAGTACAGCATGGCAAAGGGAGAGTGGCTAGTGACTCAGTGTCTACTAAGTAGATACACAAAGAGAGCAGCAGGGAGAAATATAACCTAGTTGGCGGCATCAGAGAGGGTAAGTTTCCTCATGATGGAAACAAGTGAGGAATTTGCTTTTTCAACAGTTCCGTTGGTTGAAGGATTATACAGAGCAGAGAAGTATTGGTGTGTGCCCATAGCTTCTACAATGTTCATTATGAGGCAGACATTAAAGTTGGTCCCATTGTCAGAAAGAAGGACTTGAGGTCAACCATGACAGTAGAAGATATCTTGCAACAAGAAATTTGCAGTGGTCTTGGAAGTTATATTGTTGGTTGCTCTGGCTTCAACCCATTTACAAAAATGGTCTACAGCTACCAAGATCAATCAGCACCCAGACCTAGAGCAAGGGAGAAGCCATAACAGCATCAATACTCACAGTGTGGAATGTATGCTTAGGGGGGATGAGTTTGAACTGATGTTGGGAAGGTCAGGGTTGTTAGAGCTGACAAGAATGACAGGAGGCAAGAACATCAGGGATCAGAAGGCGCATGTTCTCCCAGTAGAAGTTCTTGCATAACCAGTCATGAGTTTTGGCTATACCCCCATGTCCAGTGTCAATGTGAGCTTGGAGGATAATGACTATCCTCATGTTAGGGCAAACGTAGGGTAGGTAGGCATTTTTGACCTTTTTGAAAAGCTGCTTATCTCAAATTATAGTGTCCTTGGATAGGGTCTGTAATACCAGGCAAATGTCTTCTGGCTCAGTGTTCCAGGATTCAGGGTATTTTATCAACTCATATAAACAATCAGCATCATCAGGATAATATGCTAGGATAGGCATCCTTGACAAACCATGAGCATTCTGGCATTGCACACCAGGACGGTGTACCACAGTGAAATTTTATCCTTTCAAGCGCAGGGTCCATCATGCTAACTGACCTTCAGGCTCTTTTAATTGCTGCAGCCACTTAAGGGAAGAGTGGTCAGTGACTACAGTAAAGTTAGTCCTGTAAATGAAGTGCCAGAACTGTTTTACTACATGTAAAACTGCTAGGAATCCTTTTTAAGTGACACTATAGTTCTTCTTGTGTTTGTTGAGGACTTATGAGGAATAAGCCACAGGTCAGTCCACACCTTCATTGTTGAGCTGGGCTAAGATGGCACCCACATGTGACTGTACAACAGTCACTGTCAAGTATTTAGCCAAATAAATAATCCAAAATATAAAGTTGTTCTGTTTTTGCTGTTTATTTCATGTAGATAGGTTTGACAGGAATTCTTCAGATGAAGTTTCCTAGGAACTTGGTATCCATAATTAATAAAAATATATTTATGGGTGGTTAGCCAGGTGAGGCTAGTTAGTAAAATTGAGGCAAGATTGGCCAAAGCAATCTTGGGGACTAGGCATCTCAAAAACAGTTTATTTAATCCAGAAGGTTAATTAATAAATTTATAGAGATATAATTAATGAGGATTTAATTATATTTTTTAATTGTCTTGACTGTGTCAAGAAGTTTGGTTAAGTTTAACCATAATTAAACTCCCAAATTTGGATAAAAGCGCTGTTTTGGCAAATTAATTAGGTTAGAAGCGCCACTGCTTCCTAATTAATTTTTAAAGCGCTAAGGCGCCGCCTAGTAAATGTTTCAGGCGCCAGAGCACCCCCTGAGAAAGTTTCTGGGCGCTGCAGTGGCACCTGGTTCAAGTTTCAAAGCATTTTAATGGGTTTTTAACGTGAAAAACCATTAAGTGCAAAGATAACTAAATAAAGGCAATGATGTCTAGGTGTCTAGGTTTGATCAGCTGGTTCCCAGTTGTAACGTTGATAGCTGAGTTTTGGAATGTGTTCCACAGGGTTTTGGCGCCAGGAGCTGAGGAAGCTTCATGCTGAATTGTTACATTAAGATGAATGGTGTCAGTTGACACTTTCTCATTGTAGGTTAATTCTCATAGGCTGGTAATTACAGGAGATCCTTTAGGGAAATATCTAGGTTTGGATGACTTAAATGCCATAAACCATATGATGCATCATAAGTTGATTCAGGAATTGAAGGAGTTTTCAGCCAAATATGCCCCACATGGTATATAAGCAATAACAGCTAAATTTTAATAAATAGATATTGTCAATTTTCACGCTTTCCCCTCAATTACTTTTCAATTGTTATGTCTTCTTTGTTATCATTTGAAAGAGCAAAATTTGGAGTACTTTGTGTGGAAACTGCTGCTGCCAGGAAAGAAATTCTCACAAGTTTTCTGGAGGAAGCTTGGGCAAGTCTGGAGGTCACCAAGACTGTGCCCAAAGAGGCTTTGGTGGAAGTGAAAGCTGTGTTTGAAGGATTGTATTCCAATTACTTTGCAAAAGAAGGGACTTCTGTGCAAAGAAACCAAATCTATGTGTGGGGTTCTTGGAGCCTGTTGGTTGGATTGGACAAGATTTTACAACAAGTGAAGGCAATGGCCAATTGTGAAATTGAGGTCTTAAAAGCAAGGGAGGAAAAGAGTGTTGAGATCATGGCTTGCTGGCAGGATGACTATAAAGTGTTGTCTTATAAAATTGTCTCCCTGGAGGCAAAGCTCCTCAAAGCTTTGTTGCAGGAAGGTAACTGCAATAAGAGTCAAGGGCAAGATAATGATAAGTTTGACTGGTTGGTCCTGAATCTGTCACACCACAGCTACTCCACTAGCGTCAGTGTACAAGATAAACTCATTATCATAGTCAGGGCAGACTAGGATGGGAGCCTCTTTGAGCTTGGCTTTCAGTGTTTTGAAGGATTGTATTGGCTGTCAGTCCACTCAACAGGTACCTTGCAGAGGAGTTGGACAAGGGTTTTACTTAATTCAGCAAAATCAGGGATGAACTGTTGATATTACCCCATCATACCAAGAAATACTTGAACCTCCAGTATATTTGTGGGAGGCAGTGTCAGGGATTCAGTCTCAGGCAGCCAGCCTGTTGTTTTCAGGGGTAACTTGGGCTGGTGTTTTGGCAGGCAGGGCCCACCACAAGAGAGGAGCTAACTTAAAAAGATAGGAAGCGGACTTCTCCACCCAAGACTACAGGCCAGCAACTGGTATGATAGTGTCAATCAGCCCAATTATGGTGATGTACACAATTCCAAAGAGCTTATCAGTATGTTCAGTTGGGAGGTCAGGCAAGAAATCAGGCATTGGTTAGGGTTTTCAGGCAGTTCCATATGGATATTGTAAGCAGGAAGGTAGTTGAATTTTCCCCTAAACTTTTTTGGTGTTGAGAATATCCATGGGCCTTGACAATTATATCTAACAGCAGTTTTTATGTGGGCCAAAGGATTTAGTTCAAGGATATTTTCTAGAGTTTAGTCCTTATATTCAGGTTTCAAGGGGTAATCAGTGAAGTTAACAAGCCCAAAGGGTACACCTGGTGGACAGAAAACTGCAGGCAGAGAGGCAGGAGGGCCGTGAGATCTTGTAATACTTTAGTAGAAGGAAATAAAAAATGGGGTAGTAGCTGTATAAGCCAAAATAACATAACCTTTATTCAAAAATTTCAATAAGTTTGGAGCACTGAGTCCTTTGGTCTATATAGCACCCCACCTCCAAACTTAATATTTTTCATGGGGGGTTCATCAGGGCATTGGGAAAGGCAGGCCCAGGGGACTGGGTGCTTAGGTCTAAAGGCAGCAAAATGGTACTCAGCCCTGGAGTTATTTCATTGGTCAAGAATCTCAAATTGGCTACCTTATTAACTTGCTTTAGAGTTGTGGTCATGGAGTCAGACTGTGGTTCCGTGCCTCTTTCTGGGGACAGCTCTTGATTGACCACTGGTGTAGACTTCAAATTCATGAAGCTAATAGTTGCTGATTCAGTACCTCTATTAGGATCTGTGATTATTCTTCCATTTGGTGCAATAAGTTCCTTGGTTTGGCCTATTTCACTGCATGGGCCAACATTCTTGGTATCAGCTTGCGGGGGCTCAATTCCAGTGAAACACAGGAGGGTGATCCTTTGGTCCACAGGCCCAACAGCCCAAGAGGGTCTAGGAGCAGGGTTTGATTCCTGCTCCTGGGCCTGGGTTTCCAGAGATGAATAATTTTCAATCCTGAAAGTCAGAATCTTTTTAATGGCTTTCACCTTATTATTCATGTGGTGTATTTCAGTTTGTATGACTTCATGGCCCAAGAATTTGAATTGCTCTTTAAAGAAAGAGCACTTGGAGGGTTTGAGCTTTAAGCCAGTTTCTCAAATCTTGATGAAAACAGCTTTGAGGTGACCCAAATGGTCAGTAAAGGTGGAGCTGAACACAGTGATATTGTCAAGATATATTAGAACACAGGAGAGCTTCAGATCCTGTAGAATAGAGTCCAAAGCCCTTTGAAATGTAGCCATGGCGTTGCAGAGCCCCTGGGACATGTGAGTGGGTTCATAGAGGCCTTCCAAAGTGATAAGGGCAGCTTTTTCCCGGTCTTCTGGAGACAAGTCAACCTGCAAATATCCAGAAGCTAAATCCATAGTGGAGAAGAATTTTGAGCCCCCAATTGCCTAAGAGCATTGTCAATCCTAGGCAAAGGGTAAAAATCCTTCTTTGTGAGCAAATTCAGATGAGGGTAATCCATTACAATGCAGTGGCCTTTGTCCTTCTTTTTAAGGATCAGCAAGGGAGAGGCCCAAGGGCTCTGAGAGGGAGCCAAGAGACCAGCATCAAAGAGTTGTTTAAGCTCCTTAGAACTTGATCATCCTCTACCCTACTACAGCAGTAAGGCTTGGCACAAAAGGGTGGCACATCACCAGTTTCTATCTGATAGATGACCCCTTTGGCTAGGCCATAGTCTGTAGGTCCAGAGACAAAGATATCTTTGAATTGGTCAAGCAGTTCCAGCACATCCTTTTGTTAGATGGGCAAAATTTTGGAAGTTGGAAGCAATGAACAGGGAGAGAACCTGGGGGGTTTCTTCAGGTAGATTTAAGTTGCTGAAAGTTCCAAAAGAGTAGAGGGATGCTTCTGTTCTGCCCCTAATATGTGGCTGTGCCCTACAACTTGGCCTCAAGATACCTGCATAGACAAAGCAGTCAGGTTAGATAGCATCAACTGTACAGGCTCCTTATGGGTTCAATCTAAGATCCCTGGGCATAATTGAGGCTCTTTGCGGCTGAGAAATTCAGGAGAGTACAATTCCAGGAATGAATTTTCAGGCAGTTCATAAGATATCTAGGGGTCTATAATCACTTAGGAGCCTGGAGGAATGGTAATAGCGGCAGGGACAAGAAGAGGCACACCTTCCTCTGCAGGACAGAAAGGAGGAGGGGAACACATATTAAAGGAACAAGTTCTGTATTTGAGTGAGAAGATACCTGTGGGGTACTCTAGCACACAATTCCTAAGGTGTTTGCTTGGTAGGTGTGGCGGTTCTTCAAAAATCAAAGGGACCTTGTATCCTAAAAGTGATATATACCTATCTCAAAGGTTTACAATTCCATTGTATTCTTGGAGGAATTTTGTACCAACCAGGAGATTGTAGCTTTCATTTTCTAGGATAACAGCAGGGGATGCAATAAGAAGCTTCCCAAACCTTATTGGCAGAGCGGAGTAGGCACCAATGACTTGGGTTTGAGACATGCCAGCAGTACCATATGATTGAGTGTAGTTGAGTTCAGGGGCCAGCTTAAGCTTCTTCATTATCTTGGATGATACCACATTGACTGGAGAGCCTGTGTCCAGAATTGCCTTGATCTTAACCTTTTAGATTGACACTTCCACGTGGGTAGTATCTTTCTTAAAAGAGGGCAAGACAGCCAGAACGTCCTGTGCAGCTTCCAACTCTTTCTCTCACTTGGCTAACATTCATCATAAGGCAGGAATTTCTTTATACACAGTCTGCAAAGGGAGGGATATGGTCATATTCTGAAAGAGAGCTTCTGCTAGTTCAGCAGCTTCTTCAGAAGAGTCTACCAAGACGGTAGGTCAATGAGCCTGGGAAAGATAAGGACAAGCCACCATGGCCTTGGCTTCAATTGAAGGTGGGCAAGTTGTAGTTGTGGTTCTCCCTGAGCAAAGCTTGTAAGGGACCAACACAGTTTCCAGGATAGCCAACACGGAGTAGCCATAACTATCTGATTCATTTTAGTCAGAATCTTCAGGTTCAGAATCACTAGAAAGATTGTGGAACAGGTGAAGGATAGTTGGGCCAGCCAAAGGGGGAGATTCCTTGTCAGGGGGAAGAATCAGAAGGAGACAGGGGAGATAGGTCAGCAGAGAGAGTCTCCACCTCTAAGCTAACCTCTCTTTTTCCACCTGCTCCTTTGGGTTACAACCTTCTACCCAAGAGTTGGTGCAGGTACGCAAGCAATGCCCTATTTGACCACAATTGTGACATCCTTGTCTCTTAGGCTGTCCACTTGATCCCAGAGTCATAATGCACAGAGTACAATAGGTGGTTCCAGCATTATTGGCCTTATTATTGCAAACCACTGTACCCCCAAGGGTCAAATGCATGTCTTTCAAGAGGGTCTTAATACTCTTCATGGACATAAGAGAAGCTTTGTGTGCCTTAAAGCGCAGTCAAAGAAGCTGATTTGCCTTCAAAGCATTCAAACATGCTGTGTAAGCTTCACAGGGTATTAACTGACAACTAGTGATTAACTGTTGTCCTTCAATATAAAAGCAATCAGCAAATCCAGCCAGAGTTCTTTGGGCTTAAAGGTGATGTACAAAAATGAATTTTTCTTGACCCCCAAGTGAGATCTCCTTAAAATATTTCAATCAGGAGGCGTTTCATGTCCTCCCAAGTGACAATGGAAGGGAGTTTGAGGACCACAACTTCTTAGCACATAGTATACAGGAAGGTAAGAATATGTTCCTTTTTAAGCTCTTCAGTAGCCCTAAACATTGCATTCTTGTAAATGGTCAAGAAAGCAACAATAGTAGAGGATTTGGGATCAAAGATCTGCTTGAAGGAAGGCTTATAGTTGAGATTGATGGACAATAAAGTGGACAGACTGTTGTCACCTGGGTTAAGGACATTGATGTTGGGGTTACCCTCAAACTCAGATTTGGCAGCAGGCTTTCTAGCCCAGAGAAGTCAAAGGCTCTCTTCCAGGGTATCCAGTGTAGAGCTGTTCTGTCCACTGATATCTGGTGGTAGCGGCAGGAGACCC
Organism: Entomophthora muscae; assembly: GCA_014839935.2. Taxonomy (NCBI): domain Eukaryota; kingdom Fungi; phylum Entomophthoromycota; class Entomophthoromycetes; order Entomophthorales; family Entomophthoraceae; genus Entomophthora; species Entomophthora muscae. The sequence continues at coordinate 127,712 of QTSX02003638.1, forward strand.
AAATTCATCAATCTTAATCTGTTGCACTGTGATTGTCCAGCTATCCCATTGATACTGGTGGCCAGGAATGTTATCTAAGCAGCCATAGGGTTAACCTGTCAATTTATTGTCTCTGTCAAGTGAGAGAGGTTCTGTACCTCCCTTTCCAGTATGTCTTGCCTATTTGTAACGTCATTTGTACTTTGGCTAGCTGATCCAGGGCAAGGGCACAGTTGACACGGGGTTGGCCTTCCAAGCCAGGGCAACACCCATGATTGCTAGGGTTAGGAGTACCAGTGACCTCAACCTCTCCTTTGCCATCAGATTCAGAGGAAAAATCATCAGGGTCAGAGAGGTGTTGTCTCAAATACTCAATCTCTCCTTGCAAGGTAGCTACATGGTTGGTTAGCAAGGCAATGTGAGGGTTGGGCATAGGCTCTACTGGAGGAGGGTTTGGAACAGTAGATTGAAGTCAAGGAGTGGCTTTGAGTTCAGCTATGGCTTCCCATACCTTAGCTTTAAAGGCAGACAGGACCTCCACAGCAGAAGCGGGAGGAGTCAATTCAATAGAAGCTACTCTATCACCAACATAGTTTTGCACTTGATATAGAATGTCTCCTAACAAGCCTTATCTTAATCATATTGGTGGTGCAGATGATGGACCCAAGTATTGGTGTGAGTCCCAACCAGCTCAAATTGAGAATTAACATGTTCTAAAATTGGTTGAGTTCAGTAACCAAAGTCTTAAATCCTGACGATACTTTAGAAGGGTTGTTACTATCTGTCCACACCATGTAGCTTGGTGGTCATCCGGTTTGCCCAGTTGATACTTGATATATTCAGGGAGCAAGGAGCAAAGGGAGTTCAACAACAAGATTAAGTACTTCTAGGAAGCCAGCAAGTTACACTGGTTATCTGAAATACAAGCAAATAGGCTATGGATCATTCTTGATAGGCCATATTTTATGCATGGTTGTTTGAGACAGTGGTGGCTACAGCAGTCAAAAGCTGGTTCTGAGATCCTAGTGCTAATTGAGAATGAACCAAGGCAGGTTGAATAAACTGGTTAACTAACACACCAATAGTATCCATTGATTTCATCAAGGCAGGGGGAAGACCAAAGTCCAAGAGGAAGGAATACAGGTCTTTGGAAGCATACCCAGGACAGAGACCAGAGATAGAGTGCATGGCCACAGTGCCTGTGTGGAGGAGGGAGAGGGCAGCGGCACAAGCTTGCTTGTAATTGAGAGAGAAAGCTGGAAGGGGGTCCAAGCAGGCCCGGGAGACAGCATCATTACCATAGGAGTTGAGGGGGCATCAGTGATATCTTCTTCTATAGGAGGACTAGAAATTTTAGGTTGCTTGGGTACTTCAGAAACAAAGGGAGAAAACCAGAGAATGCACGTGGGAACAAGTAACCAAGGGGTTTGCAGCCCCTGTAGTGAGCACCATTTTGTTGTGCTTGGCTCCTGGGGACAACATCCAGGAGGACACAGCAAGAAATTATTATAACACAAGATTTGAGGTTTGAAGCTAGCCTTGGGTTAGCCTCTAGGGCAAAATTAAGGGCATGTGCCTTCTTTTCCTGGAATACAAGAAAAAAGAATTCCTTTTGACAAAAAGGAAAGGAAAAAGCTTGAAGATTATTAAAGCCAACACAAATATGGATAAACTTGTCTTTATTAGGAGAAATGATTCTACTTAAATAGTAGACAAGAGCCAATGATCACTAATTAGGTAGACAGAGTGGCAAAGGGGGTCACTGCTGTGTTTTG
>QTSX02003638.1:129475-323354 GCA_014839935.2 Entomophthora muscae
ATCATCTGATATTGATCCAACCTGCAAGGACCAAGAAGCGTAACCATTGAATAGGTCTGGGAACAAACAGCTGCACAATGGGATACGCCATCCTTGGACCCCTTTTTGACTCACCCATGCCTAGACCTGAGTGAGGAGGAAAACAACAATTTGTCAATGTAAAAGAATTAAACATTTCTGGTCTGGTTAAGAGCCACATAGGTCTTGGCATAAATGTGTCAATCCTCAATTGTTTTTTTGCTGTTTTTATTGTATGGAGAAACTCTGAGGACCTTCCAAAAGAAGCCCAAATTGACCATTGTTTTGTAGACAAGGGTTTTGGAAACAGAAAGCCCAAACTCTGTGGCCAGCATTAATTGGACAGCAAGTGAGTCTAGGTGGCAATCCTTGGATACCCACTGCTTGATTGCATCAATGTGCTCAGGTTGAAGTAGGCTGGGCTACTGCTCAGCCTTGGTGGATTCAGCAATTTGCCCAGTGTTGCCGTACTTTTTGTTGATGTTGCCAATATATCTGGCCATGACCCCAAATCAGGATGCAATATCCCAAACTTGCATTCCCCTGTTTAAGCAGTTAAGGAGAGCTTCACACTCACTATCTGTCAACTGACGCCGGCCCTTGACAGGTACCACGGCATCCTGGCTGGCAGGCTCAACACAGGGGATGGGGACCTTTGTTTAGAAGGTGGGATCATGCTTGGTTGCACTGGCGCCGTCAATGGTGGCATACAATACAGGCGCAGATGGCTCTTCAGTGGTGGCCAATAGCTCATAGGACGTGTCAAAAATGCGGGGGCAGGAAGGAGCAAATCTTGGATCAAGGGGTGGGGCCAGGTGACAACTGGGTACACAGTGGAGGTGTAACCAAACTCATTATTCCTGGTGACCCTGGTGTAGAAGACTTTGTGGCAAGCCTTGAGGCGGCTACTGTCTTGGATTCAGGCTGGTTGATTGGGCTTGGGATGCGGAGGTGATTGGCTGACTATGACACCTTGGGAGGCCTGTGTTTTGCATGAAGCTCCTCAAGTTGGGTTCTGGACCTGTTCTTGGACCCCCTGGGATGCACAGTGAACAAGCTGCCCCACAGGCTGGTGCAGGAGCGGGTTGGGAATATGATTGTCTGTCCATAAACACAAAATAAAATATATTTTAGATTAAGTGTTATTTATTTGGGTTATTGGTTTAGTTGCGATTAGTTTGTTTTTCTCTTGATTTAGCCTTGAATAGTAACAGAATTTCTATATCCGTGATTTGAAGTGTATAACATTGTATAATTTCTGGGTTTGGATAATTTTAAAGTTTGATCACTTTTTATGTCTAAACATGATTATTGAGATTGGATTTTTAGTTTTGATTTTAGTCATGGTGGAGCTTCTGATTTGGGTTGTGTTTCCTAGTGTGCTTACTGTACATTAAATTTGGACCAGTCCTATAATTAATATTTGGGTTACTAGTGGCATTCAAAAGTGAGTTGAATTTGGTTCTTGGATTTGACAATCCTGCAATTTCAAAAAACATAGTAAACTTAATGAAAATGGCTGATGGATTTAAATGCTTTAAATCTGATTCCAGTTAATTCTTTAGTCCATTGGAAATGTGCAGTTCAACTTGAAATTTGCAAAGTGTCTACAAGTTCCCGCATTTTTAAAAATTCAAATAAAAATGTAAAAAATCAATTTAATTAAAAAAGGCCATCCCACAAAGTGATTTGAAATTTGGACCAAGGATTTGACAATCCTGCATTTTTATGTTCAGGTTCTGAATTTACAGTATTACAGACTTCTGACACCAAAACCCTGTGAAATCTAGGTTTTCTCAATCTAGGATATCATTGTTCTAACTGGGAACCAGATGATAAATCCTGAATACCTATAAACCATTGTCTACAAAGCCATTTTTGCTTAATTGACCTCTTCACATTTAGAACCCATCTAAATGCTTCAAAACTTAAATCAAGCGTCACCACAGAGCTTTTAAACCACATCATGGGCTTACTTTTGGTTAGCATTAACCAAAGTTCTTGACTTTTAAATACCATTAAACCCTATGGTTAAATCCTCATCAATCATATTTCTGGTTATCTAACTAACTAACCTTCTCATCCAATTAATTTGTTTAAAATACACATAGTCTCCAAGATTGATTTGGCTAATTTTGCCTTGATCTTGTTATTTAGTACAGCATGACTAACTGTTATAATGAAATGGTATGCAGCGTGATTCAAGGAAATACAATGAAGATATAATAAACAGATCAAAAGTTGCTTGACAAGCAGGAGGCCAAATTGGGAGGACGGGTTCAACATCTTGGATCCAATGGTGGTGTAGCAGAAGATGGAGGTCAAAATTGTCAACAAGCAAATGATTTGCAAGGGGAAAATAGAGAAAGACTTGGAGGGCATTGGCATATAAAGGGCGGTCCAAGTTATGGTCATGGAGTTGACAGCAACCTTGACCACCACAAAGGCTAGTCTTTTGAGGACAGGGGCAAACAGCTCCAGATGCGCCATTGTTTTGGGACAAACTTTCTTTTATTTTGAGGGAAATTAAGCTATCTAGAAACAAGTTTCTAGAGGGGAATGGAGAAGTCTTAAGGGAGTTCAGGATGGGAGAGGAGGGGGTTCTGTGGCATCTGAATGGCTGGCAAGAATATTTTCTGCAGTTGAAGGTCCTTCATTGGAATTTGAGTCAGTGACATCATAATTCACAAAAATCTGGCAACCAGCAGGGCAAGCGCTGACATCACCAAACAGTGTATAACATGTGATTTTCTTGTCATAATTATTTGCACAAAAATACAACATGTCTTGATTTTCAAGGGGCTATTTGAGCAACCCCAGCTTTGACCCATTTTTTGTCAATGATGGCATTTAAGTGTCTATTTCTTTCAAGGGTCTGGGGGGCAGTTCTTTGTTGGTTTCTGGTTTTGCAGGGATGTACTATCCCTTCCATTTGGTTTTCTACTGTAACACTAACAACCAGACATTTTATTATTCATCTTATATAGGTACCAAGTTTATCTAGGAGTCTTTCCCAAAGAATCCCATAAAATTATCCATTCAAAATATATAATAAAATGTAATGGCTTTATATATCTATATTGGGGTATTTATTTGGCTAAATATCCCAAGTGACATCATACAGTCACATCCCCTGATTGGTTGCTAGCAAAACTTTTCAACCCTGTGTCAGTGGGTGGGAAGGTTTTGAACTAATTTCCAAAATCACTTCTGATTGGCTGAGGGGATTGGAATGGGTTGTGGAGAAAAAAACTTGAGAATCAGAGTTGAATAGGACCATTGGGGTGCCCCACTTGGTTGTAGCAGATTTTTTTCAAGAGGGGAAAAAGCCAGGCCAGATGACAATATAAATTGATCAGAGATTTCTCCACAGTTGGGCAAGGGGAATGGGATGGGGAGGGGGAAGCTTGGGAAGGGGACACTAAAACAAATTGCTTGTCAATTGTGTGGGTAAAGTCCCCCAAAAATTTAAAGGTTTGGCAGGACTTTGGTTGGATTTCTTTGATCATTGAAGGAAAATGGCTCTATCTAGGACCAAGTGGGTAACAACTTTACTTTTTCCTGTAGTTACTGCATTTTATTTGCCACAGATATAAGACAATTGTGTCAAGTGAGGCACCCCAGTGAATATTATATTATTGCAAGCCAAAAATAGATTCAAAATATGGACCTGCCATATCTGACTTAAACTGATATTTATACTTAAACTTTGAATTATATCTCTTTAATTAACCAAGATCTCTTTTCTTTGGCCAATTTAATCATCATTAAAGTGGTTGACAATACAATCATATAAAAGTATGTTAATTAATCTCTCCATCTTCTAATTTTAATCCAAACATCATGAAATTGGATCATATATGCTGGTAAACCCCTCTTTGCTATAGTTGCAGAGAGTTGAACAATGATTTAAAGATAAAGTAATTAATATATATTTATTAAATTCCTAGTGGCTTATATGCTCATTTTCCATAACTTAGGCCAGACTCCACCAATTTGATCCTTAATATGTTCAAAGATTTATTTAAGGGGGTTCATGTAAGGATGAGTCAAATCAAGCTTTTGGCTTGGTCATTGACTTTAAATTTAACTATTATAGAAAAGGCAATTCAGTTGAATCCCTTATGGCTTGAACTCACTTGAGGCAACATTAAAGACAGAAATAATTGTTTTATATGCTAATGGCAGAGCAGGAGGCAAGGGAGAGTGTTGCAACTGAAATGGTTGTCCCAGTTGACACTGTATCTCACACTACACAGGGGGCGCTCTCAAGATGCCCCATGACAGATCTAATTTCATATTCCCTCAGCTTGGCAGGATCTCATATTCCCTTTATAAGGAGAATATTATATTGCAACAAAAAATCCCACACAGGATCTTATCCATCACATTTATGAACCTTATTTGGATCACCACCAGAGCTGCCCCCTTAGTGGACCAATGGCTTACTACCTCAGTATAAGTATCCCTTTTATTCTCAATAAACACCATATTAGAACTTTTCTGTTTGGTTATAGGCAGTTGGCTTCACAACTCAAATACTGAACTATAATTAGTTCATCTACAAACATGGATAGACTTCTGATAAGCATAGGGTATAAGAAAGGGAAGAAGGTTTAGATGAGAGTGATATCTTTGTTGAGATTTAAGAAGAGCCTTGTATTTTGGATAATGTGCTATGTGACAGCCATGCAGATCATGGAGATAAAAAGAGCGAAAAGCTTATGGAAAGTTAAGGGGCTGACCCTAGGATAATATCTGGGTTAAGTCTTGGGGCCACCTTCAACTTGATAGTTAAGTTATCTCTTAGGAAATGATTTCGTGACTGGCAGTAGTTAAAGACGTTATGGTATTGAAATCTTTTAGCAAAGTTAGCAAACATTCAGGGATCTTATTATAATGAGATTGGTGGAGGAGTAGAAGTTATTGGTTAGATTTTTTATTGAAAGTATTAAATTAGCAACAACTGCTCAAGATCCAAGAAATGAGAAGGAGTGGTAAAAGGGTTGGGTACACTCCTATAGTCTATATATATTAGTTAATAGATTTCTTTAAAGTTACCTGGGATGACGAATATTGTTTTGGTAGGTCTTTTTCTTTAGAGGAAGGGAACACTAAAAAGTTAGAAACTTTCAAGAAAAGGTATGGGTACCTCGAAGCACCCTAGCTTTAAGGTTATAGACAAGCTTCATATCTTTAAACCCAGCCATTTGCAGCTTAGTAGATTTGATAGGGGCAACCATCGAATTGCATCTTTGATAGAGGGCTTGGAAGTCAGCATTGCCTTCAAGAGTGATCTGTCGACCAATGGCACAAAGTGGCTTTAAAATGTTCTCCTGAAGGACACTCTTAAGTTTATATTCATTTGGTTCTTCGTTGGACCCGCTGGATGAATAGAATACGTTATTGTAGGTTGAGGAGATGAGAAGATTGTTCAAAGATTTTAGATTCCCCAGTGGAATATGATTCAAAAAGGGACAGCTTTCAAGGATCAAGTTATCAAGGTGGTCTACATCAATGCCAGTGACATTGACCAAAGGACTCCCCGGAAATTCTCAGTGAGGTTATAGATTTTAGGCTGTTGAAGTCAAGACTGCTTCCATCATATCCTAGATGGACCTTATCTGCCTTTTCCAAAGAGATCAATGCATTGCTGGACAAACCACCCGAGTTCAAGACCTCTAGATTGCCCTTGATTTCTTTCAGCTTGGAAAGTGAGAAATTTCCCGAGTTGAAGATTTTCAGATCTCCCCCCTATTTTTGTGATACTGGGAGATGAGAAAGATTTTGAGTTTAAGACTTCGAGGCTCCCTTGAACTTCTATAAGGTTTAGTGCAGCAAACCCATGAGAATTTTTGATGGACAATTCTTTCCCTATTTTCAGGTGCCCCGCAACAGAGGAGTTGTGAGAGTTTAGTATAATTAGACTTCCTTGCATCTCATTGAGGACAGGGGCAGAAAAGTGGCCAGAATTCATGACTTCTAAGTTGCCAGTAATCTTTGAGACGCAGGCAGCAGAGAAAAATTTAGAGTTCATGACAGCTAGGCTCCCTTGGATTTCGACGAGTTTGGGCACAGAGAAGTAATTGGAATTGGAAACTTTCAGCGTTCCAGCGACCTTATTTATATTGGAAGTGGAATGAGTGTTTTCGTTGGAGAATGCTAAACTCTTAGACGCTTCATCGGAGGAGCTCTCACACTGGTTGGCTATTGAATCAGTCGATCGAATAGCTAATCTATTCAAATGAACGGCTTTGAGCGGAACATCATCTCCAGTGTATGGACCAAGGAAGCTTGTACTTGTGTTACTACCTGAAGATCGCCTGTAGATGGCGTTGCAGGAGTTTGGAGTGTCAAACTGAAGTTTGCGGGCATTAAAGGCATTGTAGTACTTTTCACAGAAATCGCTGGAATCAAATCTTGCCTTCCCAATCCATTCTAGGCCTTGGTTCAGTTCAAGTGTTTGAAGCTGAGAATTAAACACTAGCCTTCCCCAAGTCAGTTTAGGAGCCGAGAATTTAACTGCGCTTCCAGTCACGCTGATGCTATTGTGGACAGTCTTCAGCTTTCCAAGTCTTACTTCTCCTTCTGCACCGGAACGGAATTGGATTTTGATCGTGTCGGCTGTTTCAATGTCCAAGTCGATATCCCGCTGGTACTCAACAAGCTTGATGACATTAGCTTCCTTCAGGTTAGGAAAAATGTTAAAGTCTGAAGGATAGGAAAGCGCTAGGCTATCAAGGCTTTTCACGTCTTCAAACTGTACAGCTCCTTTCTTGGAAGGGCGCAGTTCGACATTTCTGAGGTGGGACCCCTTGATTCCAGATATGTGCTTAAATGACCCACTTCGCCAAATGAAAACTGAAGGCTCGGTATTAAAGACGAGTCCCTTGAAGTGCCCGCGTATATCAATCTCTTCTGCTGTTATATGAGAAAAGTTGATGTCAGCACTTGAGGAGAAATCTAGTTTAAGCTTAGACACCTTCAAGGGCTTCTGGAAATAAGAAGGCAATTCTGCACGGAAATCTAATCCACCAGTGACCTCTTGAAGCTCCAACTTGTCTGGGATATGTTTATCAACGACAAGGCTGCCATTAAGTTTCTCACAACTTGGCAGCAGCCCTGAAAGGTTGATTTGGGAGCCATCGCCGCATTCTAAAATTTAGTCCTTTGTGAAGAAATGATATACCTTTCAGAGAAGCGTAACTGACACCAACAAACACAATCAACTTCATTATCACAATTCAATATTCGCTTTTCTTTGAAGCTTTTATACAAGTCTATCTTTATCTCATTGTGGTTCTGCTGTGGCTACACATCGACGCCGTAAAAAAGTGCTCCAAAATCTCACCTCTGTTCCCACGATTTATCGAACCAATCAGATCACGATTACACATCCCAATCGGGAAGAGAAACTTGGTGCACCTTGTACTCTAAAAGATAAATGTGTGGGTCTAGCTATGAAAAGAGTTTGGTACACCTCCTTAAGAAAACATTTTAAATAACTTATATATTGATAATGTTGTCCATCTTTCTGGAACTGTACGCTTTTTCAAGCAAGCGTCAGAAATATATTAAATCAACTAGATTTAGCCAATAAGGACAGGTCACTGATAAAGTGAAGGTTTATATAAAACATATTATTAATTTCGTCTTGATGAATTTTGGTTGCTCAAATGCAAGATTGATGCTTGGGAAGATCCTTGCATCTGTCTAGCGGAACGACTACAGGCTACAATCGAGACTTATATCGGATTCGGAACAGAATGCAAATCATGTACAAATAGAACAGGAAGAGAATCTGCGATGTAATTGTATAACTTAACATGCAACCTTATCAATTGGAATTCACTCTATTAACTGAATCACACGATATTATCCACAGTAAGTAGTTCCAGCACATGAGCCCATCATGTCAGGATGCATATGCTTCAGATGTGCATGAAACAATATCTACTTCACACTTCAAATCTATTGGATTTAAACTACCAAGCTCACACAGGAATAATTTAAAATACCAACCAATAAAATCAAGCATCACTGAAACGCCAAGCCCCACTCTGAAAACTACGTCATATTACGACAATGAAATATTAAGCTTTTAACTAAACTTTCCGCTACGAGCCTGTTAAACTCCACATTGTTTTATGCCTTGTATTCTGCTTTTAGAATCGAACTTCCTACGACTAACATGATTGGATAGAAGGAAATAAAAAGCAAAGGTAATTGGCTGCTAACAGTTTACAGTGATGAGGTGATGTCTCGCCCCAAGAACAACTAGATCATATTTACGTTTGGCTGGGTCCCGGCTATTGTCGAGATGCTAATGTGGAATTGTAGTATATTGAACAATTTAAAAAAAAACTTTGGGGGGAGGGACCCAGGGCCAGGAACGGCCGGGGGGGGGGCGGAAGCAGTCCCTGGGCCTAGTAAAATTAGCTACAAATTAAAATAGCAGCAACCTAAAAAATCAATATAAATCTAGTATACCTGGCATAGAATGGTGCACTTGGCAAGCTCAAAGCTGCCATCTTGAAAGCGACCAACTTAATGATTTTTGAGACAGCAACTTCAACCCAAGTGGGCCACATTAAGGTTGTAGCGGACAGGATTGAACCAGATTCCGGGTCTGTCCTTTATTTGGGCGAACAAATCAGATCCTTTATACAACTGTGGTCTCCTCTAACTGAGGAATTCAACAATTCCAGAAAGGATCCAAGTGAGGAAGGCTTTCTTTTCTCCAGAAATTAGTGCCATCTAGGGTTGGGATGGTCATAGCAATTGTGTGATAACCAGGTCACAAAACCATTTTATAGAAAGTTTTGGATTGGGTCATAAACAATCTGTGCGGATTTGTACCATAACTTTTGAAGTAGGTCACTATTTGTGTCTTGCTCCATTGTGTAGGCCACAGAATATAAAATAAAGGCAAATACCAAGGATGAAACAGATGGTTTCATTTTGTGCAAGGCATAGGATGTAAAACCAAAATAGTTTTTAAGGATGAAACATGTGATATCATTTTGTAAAGGCACAGCATATAAATTAGAGCAGTTCCAGCTCCTAAAAAATTATATTTCAAATAAAATTTATTAATTTTTTTATCTGTTAATATCATAAAATGATAATTTTGATTAATGCCGAGTGTATACTTCTGGGAAGTATAATAAACAAAATAAAGGGGAAGATTAAGAAGAGAATGATACTTTATTGAATATGAATATAGAATATTATGTAGTATCATGACAAGCCACAAGTCGTACATATACGTCATAGAGATCATGGGGCTTATCTGAGTAATGTTCCTCTTGATTCAAGAGGCTTAATCAAGTTGTGTTCCATTTAGGACCTGGATTGAGTGATCTCCATCATAGATGGTTAACTGATAATGGTGCCACCAGTTTATTGACTGGGCGGTGAGCCACTCAGTGATTTACTCGGGGCGTTAATTCCCCAAGAGGGAGTAATTGAAGATGTTGTGACATCTCCCCCTGGAGTGCTGCAAGGCAGAGCCTTGGGAATCTTCTTGAGAGTATCTGGTATGTGGGCTTGGTATTGATCCAGTTTGGCGTTGGGTACAGGGAGCCTTGAATTTTGTTGGGCTGTTCTTGCCTTACACAAACAGAGTCAGTTGTGATGCATACGTTTCAGTTTAGTTTGAGCTCCAATCCCTTTGATCATGTAGGTATTGTTGGGCTTAACTTCCATGACAATTCCTAGTCCGCGTAACCCTGGGTCTAGTTTGTGTTGGTTGTGACTGACAACCCAGATCTTGTCTCTGACTTGGAACCTTTCTTGTTGCTATGGGATTGCTTCCCACTAGACCCTTTGGTGTTCCATCACTTCTTGGTCCTTTCTGGCTTATAGTACTTTTTGGGCCATTACTGTCTGGTATCCTCTTTGGAAGTGGCAGCCGTGGTCCTGTGGTTGTACTGACAAGTGAGGGTTTCTGACCATAGACAAGTTCATAAGGGCTTTTGCCCATATTGCGGTTGACTTGTGTTCTGCAGACCATAAGGGTGGTTGGTAGTATGTCAACCCAGGCCTTTGGATTGTTGACAGATAACTTACTGAGGGCTTCCACTAGAGAGCTGTTTAGTTTTTCTATGTGTCCATTTGCTTGTGGGTGATATGGGCTGGCTGTGACGTGTTTTATTCTGTTTTTGGCAAGATAGATGTTGGTGTCAATAGCTTTGAGTTCAGTGCCTCCATATGTGATTAAGAGGTCAGGCTTTCTGAACTTTGCTATGATCTCCTTGCCAATGAATTGTCTCATGTCATTGCCTTTGTGCTCTTTTGTGGCTTGTGCTACGGGCCATCTGGTTGCATAGTCAATAGCTGTGATGATGTACTTCTTGCCTTTGCTTTTACCAGGCATTGGTCCCACAATATCCAGCAACCATACCTTGAAGGGTTGTGTGATGAATACAGGTACTACTGACTTGGGTGGAGCTTTGGTTTGGGTGTACTTCTCACAGACCTTGCATTATTCCAGTACCTCTCTGATATCATCTAGCATGTTAGGCCACCAGTAGCAAGTCTTGAGATATTCATGCAAGTTTCTGCTACAGGTGTGTCCCAAGTCTCTGTGATATTGGAGGATTGTGTCAATCTTTTGTGTTGACGGGACGTAGGGTACAGTGTCACCATTTGGAAGTATTTGGTGAAGGGTACCATATACGTTTTTGAACAGATGTTTGTTCTTGAGGACCTTCTCTTGGATTTCCATTGGTGTGCCAGGTGGGAACCCTTCCTGGAGATTCCCCATGATTAACATGGGCCAGTTGGGGTCGCCATCAGTGCAAAGGATGTGTTTATTGTATAGCCTTGATAGGGCGTCTGTAGTAAGCATCTCCCTGCCTGGCCTGTATTCAATTTTTCATGGGGTATCTCTGTATGAGACTCATCCATTTGGCTTGTCTTCTTGACAGGTGTTGTTTTGTTTTGAAGAATATCAACAACTTGTGGTCGGTGAGTACTTTGAACGTCTGGGATCCTTCCAGATAGCATCCCCATTTCATGAGGCAGTGTATAATGACAACCAATTCCTTATTGTGCATGGGGTATCTTTGTTTGTCATCCAATATCTTCCTTGATTCATATGCCACAGGAAGGAAGTCCTTTTGGGCTGTTTGGATACGGAGGACTCCTCCTATGGCATAATCAGAGGCATCAGTTTCTAGCTCATAGATACCCTCACGGTTTAGGTATTGCAGGATGGGGGTGGTAACCATGTGTTCTTTCGGTTGGCAGAAATGTTGATCTCATAAGGGTGTCCAGACAATCTGGTTGTTTTCCCTGTGATAGCTGACAAAGGGGCTGTCAGGGCGCCCCAGTCAGGGATGAACCTGTGTACATAGGCTACCATTCCAAGGAAAGTGTGGAGTTTGCTCTTATTCCTTGGGGCTAGCATCTCTGTTATAGAGTGTATTTTGTCTGGATCTGGCTTGATACTGTCCTTGCTGATGATATGGCCAAGGAATGGAAGTTCAGTCAAAAATAACTCACATTTGGATGGTTTGGAAATCAATTTGTTTTCCTGCAGGGTACAGAGGACTGCGCAGACGTCTTCCCAGTGTTGTTGCAGGTTGGGACTATAAATGATGATGTTGTCCAGGTAGATGATTTCTCTTTTCCCAATGTATTCCTTGAATAATTAATTAATGAAGGTTAAAAAGGTACTGGGTGAGTTTGTCATGCCAAAATTGAGAAAAATACATTCAAAGGATCTGTATTTAGTTCAAAATGTGGTCTTTGGAATGTCTTCAAGTTTCACACAAATTTGGTGATAACCTGCTATCAAACCAATTTTTGTGAAGATTTGGGACCCCCCAGGACATTAAAAAGGTCATCAATTAGGGGCAGGGGATACCTGTTCTTTATTGTGACCTTGTTGAGGGCCCTGTAGTCTATGACCAGGCAGAGGCCTCCATCCTTCTTTGCCACAAAGAAGACAGCGGAACCAAAGGGTGATTTTGAGGGTCTGATGAGGCCTTTATTGAGTGCTTTGTCAAGGTAAGCTTTCAGGGCATCATCTTCTTGTGGTGTGAGGCGGTAGATGGGTTGTGTGACAGAAATTGCAGGATAATATGAAGCTGTTTCTAAGTGATGGGGAATTACCACCCAAATCCACATAGAATTAATGATTAACCACCAGTGTGGCTTCAAATATCTTTTTGTAAAATTTCCAATTGTAATACCAGGATTAAGCAGAACAATTAATCCTAACCAAATTAGACCAAGATAAATGGCCTGAGACAACATCAACAAATCTTCAGAGTAAAATTCTGGACATTGGGAGGCACCACAATTTTCAGTTTCAAGAATGGGGGGAGGAGCTGCAAAATTGGTTGGAGCAAAATTAACATTGGGTGGCACCAACAACAAAGTTCTGACTGCAGGACCCCATCTTCCAGAAATAATTCTGTTGAGAATCAGATTGTACAGAATATATTGTAACAACTTAACCACAGGATGCATTTTTTAAAAAGTAAATTAGAACTTGGAATAAATGATTTTTATTGAGTAAAATTTTGGGAGGACTCAACTCTTGGAGTTGAAACAGTGAAATTTATTCAATATATATCAGAAAAATTGACTAAGCAATACCACCTGAGTCTTGACCTCCTATTCCTTCCACATTGTCAAGTAAGTATCTGGTCCAAGTTGCAAAGAACCCTTGTGTGACTAGTTTCTGAAGACCATGCTGATTGACAAGCTCATATTGGGTGATCCTTAAATTAGCCAATTTATCAATGTCAATTTGGAAAGAGGAACCAGTTTCAGCTGACAGACTGGAGCAGCCATAACCCATTTCCAATTGACTGTTTGATTTAAATCTGTTAAATTGGTCAATTTTGATAAAAGTTTTTCAGCTTTTTGAGCCTTCTTGCTTGGGCGGATAATACCTGGCATGATGGAACCTACTGTGACAGGTTGTGCTTTAGGCACACTACCTTTTAGGTTGATCTTGTGTTGTATACCTCAATCAGGGGGCAACCCAGGTAGTGTTTCTTGGAGTACAGAAGGAAATTCATTGACTAGCCGGTCTCTAATTGGGTTCTGTTTGTGTTGAGTTTCTGTGTTTTTGAAGTGTATGACCTCATATGTACATGTGCTCCAATTGATTTTGCTGATATCAGTTTCTTTCTCTGTTTCCATGATCTTTACAAATATGTGGTCCCTCATGGGGTGTCAAGATGTGTTGGGTACACATAATGGTGGACTTCTCCTTGCTGGATGGTGAGGGTGGCACTGTCCCAGTTGATGTGAGGCTTTGTCTTTTGCATCCAATCTAATCCAAGTATGATATCATATTTGGGGATTGGGATGATGGGGCTGCTAGTTGTTGTTTGTACATCTCCAATTTGGGCTCAGAAAGGTTTTGTTTTGTAGGTAACTGGTGTGCTGCGGTTGTCTGCCATGATGAATTTCTTGATGCTACTTCAAATGGTAGGTAACTTCATGAGGTCTGCAAAACTCTTGTTAATGAGTGATTTATTGGCTCCAGTGTTTAATAGTGCTGTGCCCTGGTATCTGCAAAAACAGAAAGAATAGGTAAGGAGTTTATTTCCAGTTTGGTCAGCAAACAGTAGAGGATTGATGGAGGGAACCTGGATCATGGTGATTGAGTCCACGACCTGTTCTCTGTACAAGTCTTGTGAAGTGGGGGAGGGCGGCTCACCTAAGCACTCCCCTGAGCTTTTCCTTCCTTGTTGGTATCTTCAGTGCTGGCCTAGTTGGCTTGTGCAGTGTGATTCCTGTTTTGAGGATGGGTACTGTTGGCTCGGTTGTTTTGCTTATTGGGGCGAGGCTCTCTCTTAGCTGCAGGGTTTTCCTTGCACTTGTTGGTGGCATGAAGATTTTCAGACTTCTGAGCTGTGTGTTTTCCTTCTAGGAATACATCCTAATTGTTCTTGCAGCAGGTCATGTTGAACTGACGTCTAATGTGTGGGAAGGCCATTGTAGAAGTCAGACATGGCCCAGGTTCATCAAAGTTGATGGTATTGGGTGCATGGTCATATAATCCTTCATATGTGGCAATGTATTCTTTGATGGTTCCTGTCATATTGAAGGTTTGAAGCTTGGTCATAATCACCATGTCCAAGTCCTTCATGGAGAACTTTTCAAGGAATGCGGCCTTGAACACTTCCCAATTTTCCTTCTGGTCAGGGTGTTAGACTAGCCATTTGGTTACAAAACGCGAAGCAGTCCCTGTGACGCGGAGGGCAATCTCACTGATCCAGAGTCTTTGGAGATACTCCACTTGTTTGAACTTGCTCTTGGTGCTGTTGATCCAAAGATAAGCGCTCTCACAGTGTAGTCATGCAAAGGTGCCAATCTCAGCAGTATGTAAGTGTTAAAAAACAATAATGGTATCTCAGGTTGTGTAGGCGCTATTGTGGTTGGCTTGGTGGGGAACAGTCTGCGGGCTTTGAGAGCATTGTACTGGTCAATGGTTACAAGGACATTATCATAGATTACAAGGCCTGGGGGAACGTCTTGTCCTACTTTGTAATCTCTCCAGCCATTAGGGAGTGACATTGTTTGGGTTCTTTTCTTGGGAGGAATTTTTCCTTTCAGTTGGGTAGGTATGGATAACCTACCTGTGCTACCACTGTCAAGTTTATACTTCTGGGAAGTATAATAAACAAAATAAAGGGGAAGATTAAGAAGAGAATGATACTTTATTGAATATGAATATAGAATATTATATAGTATCATGACAAGCCACATGTTGTCCATGTACGTCATGGAGATCATGGGGCTTATCTGAGTAATGTTCCTCTTGAGTCACAAGGCTTAATCAAGTTGCGTTCCATTTAGGACCTGGATTGAGTGATCTCTATCATAGATGGTTAACTGATAATGGTGCCACCAGTTTATTGACTGGGCAGTGAGCCACTCAGTGATTTACTTGGGGCGTTAATTCCCCAAGAGGGAGTAATCAAAGATGTTGCAACATTAAACCAAGTTAATTTTGTTACTTTAGTACAGTAGCTTTAAAATCTATGGCAACAAATAAAATAAACTCAGATTTAAACAAAATGAATTCAGATTTAAGCAAAATTGAAATGAACCCAAATCTATTGTAAAACAATATAAATTCATTTATTTTTAATTTCATTTAAATCTGAGTTCATTTTGTTTGTTGCCATAGATTTTAAACTACTATAGAAGGTCACAAAGTGTGGCAGTGCAAATTTTGCACTGTATTCTAAAGTTATAAAAAATAGTATAAATTTTTATGTGGCTTGAAGGCCACAAATAACTTATGACCAACTGTCAAAATCACAAAATAGATTGTTACCATTGGGATTGCCTTTTCATTCTTAGCTTTACTGATATTATTAATAATTTATATCAGTTTATCTTTATTATAGCCAGTTCTGGGATCATATTCTACCTTTTATATCACATGATTGCTATTTATTTTTACTTTTTTATATTTAAGGCTTTTATTCCAGATGTTAAAATGTTATTTTAATAAAAAAAGCCATTATTTTTTAATTTAAAACATAAAGAAATTTATCTTTCTTAACTTGATTTTTGGAATCTATTAAATAAAGATTAGCAACATAATTTTTGGCTTACTTTTCCACTCCCTGCTGTTTTTATTTATTTTCCACTTGTTTTTCAAGCTTTGTTGTAGCTGTGCTGTTTTAGCAGAGTTACAAGGGGGAAAATGTTTGGAAACTAGATAATATTTTTTATTGAGAGATTAGTATTATATAGCCATTGTGAGTAGTGGATAACATGATCATGGTAGCGTTGATCACACAGCAGGATGATGAAGGGGGTGGCCTGATCCTGGTTTTGAGTCAAGCGCCAAAACAAGGTATCCACTGTGGGGGGTCGGCTTCTGTTCATGTTGCTGTATTTGGGAATTTCAGTTGACTTCCTAGTTTAGCTTCAAGTGACTGTATAATTGGATTGCAGGTCACAAACCTGCTTACTCAGAACCTTGGTGGTGGGTTGAGTCTGCTGTTTTGACACCCCCAACTGAAGGTCAGCCTCCTCTGGGGACAGGTTGTCAGAGAGGTTGTTGGGAGCCCGGGTGCCATAGTAAACTAACTGCTGTTTGGTGGCGGGTAGGGCAGTCTTGCATTGCTTTTTTCTTGCCTTGCAAGGTCTTAGGTAATCATGGTAAAGGGCTTTGTCTTGTTTGCATTTTCTAATTCTTTGCACAAGGTAAGTGTTGTTTTTGTTTACCTTTAGGATAATGTAAGGGCCCAATTTCTCACGCTGTAGTTTACTCTTGTTGGTATTAATGGCCCAGACTTTGTCACCAATCTCATGTCTGGTTTGGATGGGTGCAAAGGTCTTCTGTAGATGCTCTTCTTCTCTTTCTGGCTGATTGATATTGGCCTTCATTACTTGAGGGTCCAAGCGGGACAGGACCTTGCTGGGAATTTCTAGCTTAGGTCCCAATAGTGCTTGGATGATGTTGGATTGTGTGCTATAAACTAACTCAAAGGGGAATCCCCTGGTAGATATGTTCACACAAGTCCGGCATACAAGCAATGCAGTTGGGAGCTGCTTTTACCAATCCTCAGGTCTTCCAGTGGGGAGCTTAGACAGGGCCTGCACAAGGCTGTCGTTCAGCTGCTCCATGCCTCCATTAGCCTGAGGTTGGTAGGGTGTTATCACTGTGTGCCGGACCTCATTTTTGGTGGGGTAAATGTTGGTGTCTTCAGAGGTCAATTCTTTGCCTCCATTGGTTATCAGGAGCTTTGGCTTTCCAAACTTGCTGATTATTTCTTTTCCTATGAATTGTTCCACATCATTACCTGTGTGTGTTTTTACTGCTTGCGCAACTGGCCATCAAATGGCAAAGTCTATCCCAGTAATGATGTATTTCTTCTCATTGTGCTTTCCTGGCATGGGGCCCACAATGTCTAAATCCCATACCTTGAAGGGTAGTTGTGAACAAATAAATAGTACTGATTTACGGGGGGTGTTGCTCCTTGCAAATTTCTCACATACTTTGCATTGGTCTAAGACTTTCTGGACGTCTTGGTACAGGGTTGACTACCATTCTTTGTGTTTAAGGAATTCATAGAGGTTGTAGATTTTTGTGTGCTCTAGGTCTCTATGGTAACACAAGATTATGACAACTCACTAGTGTGTGGGAACATAAGGGATGGTGGTCCTATTGGTCTTTTTTGATGTTAGGTCCCATACATGTCTGTGAATAAGTGTTTGTTCTTAATGGCTGATTCTTTGGTTATGTCTGTGGTGTCAGGGGGAAGCCCTTTCCCTTTGCTCAAAGCACCAGGAGGGGCCAGTCTGGGTCAAGCACATTCTTGCCCTTGTGGCTCTGACGTACAGGCGCAATAGTGTGTCAGCCATGGCAAGTTCTGGACCAGGCTTATATTGTATGATCATATTGAATCTCACCAGGAGTTCTATCCAACAGGCTTGGTGACAAGATAATTTTGCTTGTGTTTTGAAGTATATGAGCAACTTGTGGTCAGTCAATGCCATGAATTCCTCCTGCCATTCTAGGTAGCAACACCATTTGACCAGGCAGTGCACAACTGCTAACAACTCATTGTAGTGTATAGGGTATCTGCACTTGCCGTCTTTCAGTTTGCGTGATTCATAGGCTACAGGTAGGAAGTCACCATTATTGTTCTTGATTTTTAGTACTCCTCCAATGGATGTGTCATAGGCTTCTGTCTTCATTTTGTTTTCTCCATCCCGCTTGGGGTATTATAGAATGGGTTCTGTTGTGAGTTCCTCCTTAAGACGCCTGAAAAAAAGGTCACATTGGGGGGTCCATACAAGCTTAGATTTGGCGCCTGTTATGGCAGACAGGGGTGCAGTCAGGACGCCACAGTCAGGTATGAATTGTTGTACATAGGCAACTATTCTCAAGAATTTAAATAGTTCTGACTTGTCCTTTAGAGGTGGCATTTTGCAAATGACCTGGATCTTCTGGCTGTCAGGCTTGATGCCATCTTTTAAGACAAAAAGTCCTAGAAAGGGCAGCTGCTCACAGAAAAATTGACATTTGGAGGGCTTGGATAGCAGTTTATGTTGTTCCAGGGTAGCAAAGACTGCCTCCAAGTCCTTATGCTGTTGTTCTACCAACAGGCTTTAGACAATAATGCTGTTCAGGTACACCAGGGTGTGCTTGTTAATGTGGGGGGCAAACACTTTGTTCATAAAAGTCACAAAGTTTGATGGTGCATTTGTCATTTCAAAATTGAGCACCACACACTTGTATGATCTGTACTTAGTGCAGAAAGCTGTTTTGGGTATATCTTCCTCCTTGATACAGATTTGATTGTAGCCTATGGTTAGGTCAATCTTTGAGAAGACTGTGGCGCTGTCCAAGGCGTCAAAGAGATTGTCAATGAGTGGTAGTGGGTAACAATTCTTGATAGTAACTTTGTGTAGGGCTCAATAGTCTGTGACTAGGCTCAGGGTACCATTTTTCTTTGCTACAAAGAATACGGCAGCACCAAAAAGAGACTGTGAGGGGTGGATAAGTCCTTTCTCTAACGCTTCCTTGAGGTAAGCACATAGGTTGTTGTCTTTGTTTGGTGTCAGCCTGTAGATAGGACGTGCTTTGGGTACAGCTCCTTTGAGTTGAATGGAGTGTTAGATGTGTTTCTCTGGTGGCAACCCAGGTAGAGCCTCTTTGAAGATTTCTGGATAGCAGGCTACAATTTTGCAATCCTAAAGAGTAGTGGTATCCTGATGGTCCTTGAAATGTATGATCTTGTACTGGCAGGAGTCTCAGTTGATTTCTTTGAGGTTCTCCTTTTTTCCAGGGTCTCTGTGATGTGTACAAAGACATGGTTGCATAGGAGTTGGTCCACTGAGTCAGGGTAGATCTGGTGGTTGACTCATTCACGCTTGATGGTCAATACAGATGTCACCCAGTTCACGTGGGAGTTGTTCTTTTGCAATCAGTCCAGTCCAAGTACAATGCCAAATTTAGGGAAGTCAATGACGGGGCCTTGGATGGCAATTGCAGGTTCTCAAGCATGACAGAGAAGGGGGTGTTTTCTCTTGTCATAGCAATGTGATGTTCATCAGCTAAAACCACTTTTTTAATCCGCAAAGGATTAGTGGTTAACTTGAACTTGTCCACAAAGCTGCTGTTGACTAAGGTTTGGTCTGCGCCCAAGTCCAGGAGTGCTGAGCCGGTGTAACTGCAGAAAACAGAAAGGGTAAGATGTCAGGGCCCAGAGCTCCCTGGACAACCAGCTGGCCTTCTTAGAGGCCAAACTACCCACAGCCTGGAAATCCTTGCAAATTCTCTCTCAAAGCAAGAAAACTCCCTTTTGATTAACAAATGATCCAGAATTTGAGAGGCACAGAGCCTTAAATCCCTGAATTTTATTTCATAAACAATTTTGGCCATCTTAACTATTAGGAAACAAGACATCAGGAGCGCAATTATTTGATCATGCAATTGTCGCTTGATTACTTATGGGACCTATAAATAGCAGTAACACCTTGGCTTTCTGAGCCCAAGCAAGATTCTTATTATACCAACCAATGAGCATCCATCTCCAGGCCCAAGTACGCAAATTCCAGCCAAAATTGTAAGCTTAACTGAAATTAATGCCATGAGTTCTCTGATGGCACAAGAGGCCTCAAAATTACCAGTACATATAAGTAGTGAGGAGAAGCCCTCCTCACTGTTAAAATCTGAAAAATAAACATCTTTATGCTCAGTATTCATTATTTTCTTGCAAGATTTATCTACTTTTACACCAATATAACTATTCTGTTTGCATTTTTTGTAACTCCACTACACTTTAAAACCTCACATATCTGCTCCCTCCTGGCCACCAAGAGTGATCATTTTGCCCTCCATGCTGGATATTCCTCCTACTCCCCTCTGCCAACTGTGCTTTCTTCCCAGGACTTTAGTAAGTTGGGGGTTGTCTATATTGCAGTATTGGGACTGTCCAACCAGGTCATGCCCCATACTGGGAGTTGGTGTCCCCTAGCTACTGCAGTCAACTATCTGGTCAGAATTGTGCCTATTGTGTACTTGGCCTCCCAGGCCCAGCCTTCCTCCCCTGTGGGAATCCAGAAGGACTCTGGTATAGCCCATGACATAAGAAATCAGTTTATTTGGATGTCTGGCAATGATGTAGAGTTCTGGGTCTTCTAATAACACTTAGATCATTGGACATTGGTCTACGTCCTTGGGTTGGTATTCATCACTTGCAAGTATAAGTGGTGCAGGGGGAGCTTGGTTTGCTTAATGCTCTCCCCGGGCTTTTCCCTTGTCATGGTTGTCTTATGTGGCAGTAACACAGAAATCGGTAAAGTTTGACTATCCATTGCTGCTGTTTCTGCGCCCATTTGAACCTGTAAGTTTATGGCTTGAGTTATTGCTGTTGTTCCTTGGAGATGGGCAGCTGAAACGTCCAGCTGGGTGAGAGTCCTTGGGCTGCTCTCTTTTCCCAGTCTGTTCTTTATAGAGAGTATTTGACTTTTGTTCCTCTTTTTCTGCCTCTCAATACAGGCTCTGCAGGTTGATCACTTGGTCCAGATTGACATGTCTCATCACATGTTACTCAAGTGTGTTCTAGTACATGGGATTATTATCTGGGGTGTCAAAGGCCATATCTGAGGGTGTTTATAGTGGTAATTCCTTGTATGATTAGGTGAGCTCCTTTACTGTGCCTGTCTGGGTCAGGTTATTTACTTGACATATGATCATGAAGCAGTGTCTTTCAGCACAAATCTTTCCAGGAAGTCCTGCTTAAAGGTGTCTCAGTGTTTATTGGTGTGATCTTTGGGCACTTGTTGCACCAGGTACTAGTGTTAAGTGTCAACCAAATGGAGACCTCTACAATCCAGAAATGTTGAAGGCATTTCATTTGTGCCAGCTTGCTTTGGGAGGATTAGAGCCATGCCATGGCATTATTTTTTTTGGATCCACAAAGGGTTCTAAGGCACTGCTTTGGAGTCTCTGGGCTACATAGGCTGGCATGATCCTTTTGTCTGTTGTTTGAGGTATAGCAAAAGTTATTGGAAGAACCCTTGTGCCAACAGGGTGTTGAAAGCAGAGTGCTTGGATTACATGTTCTGTTAAAGGACAAAGCCATCATTGATTTTTGTACCAGGCGTGTATGGTGCCCAGTCTAGCAGGAGGCCAGACAGGATTCTATCAAGGATTTATTGACCGTGGCAAGTATGGGAAACATGCGGAATTTTTCAGGATAAGGTAAAATGGAAGACCTACCTGTGCTACCAATATTGTAACTGTGCTGTTTTAGTAGAGTTACAAGGGGAAAATGTTTGGAAACTAGATAATAATCTTTATTGAGAGATAATTATTATATAGTTGATGTGAATTTTAGATAACAGGAACATGATTGTGTTGATCACACAGTGGGATGTTAAAGGGATGGTTTGATCCTTGTAATTAGTCAGGCGCCAAAACAAGGTATCCACCATAAGGGACCATCATTTGTTCATGTTGTTGGATTTAGCAAATTGAGTTGACTTCCTAGTCTGGCTTTGAGTGGCCAAGTAACCAGATTGCAGGTCACAAACCCGCTTGATTGGAACCTTTCTAGTGGGTTGAGCCTTATGTTTTGACACAGGCTTCATTGGACTTCTGCAGATCCAACAATACACCACCCCAGTCTTGTCCCATGCCTGGCAGTGCCCACAACCAAGTGGGCTGTTGCCAGTCCCGCCAACAGGAGAATAGGGCTAAGCGGCCCCACAAGGTGGAGCTCCAGCTAGCACAAATTGAGGACTTAGAGAAAGCCTCAGGGTTATAGAGACAAGAGGTTCTGCAACCCCACTTGATCCCCACTCTCAATCTCTCCTGGCAAAAACCCTGTGATTACAATGTGCGCAATATTGAGACCCTCAATGTATTCCAGGTCCATAGTAACAACTCTGTCCTCCAAGAAAGACATTCATCAAAATAATTTACATACTTGGCCTATTCCTTCCCATTTCTGTGAGAACACAAACAAATTTTTGGTAGACACTGGGGCCAATCACACCATGGTTGTCAGGATTGACAATTCTTCCTCCCTAGAAACCCAGGCCCAGGAGCAGGGATTAAACCCTGAACCTGGATTCCTTAGGGCTGCCGGGCCTGTGGACTGCAGGACCGCCCGCCTGCGTTTCTCTGGGATTGAGCCCCCACAAGCTGATACCAAGAATGTTGACCCATGCAGTAAAAAGAGCCAAACCAAAGAAATCATTGCACCAAATGGAGGATTAATCACCACAACTAATGGAGGTACTGATTTGGCAACTATTAGCATAAACTTGAAGTCTATACCAGCAACCAATCAAGAGCCGACCCAGGAAAGAGGCACAGGCCCGCAACCCAGTCCCATGACCTTGACACTAAAGCAAGATAATCAGGCAGCCAAATCAAGATTCCTGACCAATGAAATAACTCCAAGGCCAAGTGCCATTTTGCCGCCTTTTGACCCAAGCACCCAAGCACCCAATTCCCCCAGCACTGGCCTTCCCAATGCCTTAATGAACCCCCCATGGAAAGTGTTAAGTTTAGAGGGGGGTACTATATAGACCCAAGGACCCCGCGCTCCAAACTTATAATCATTTTTTAATATAGGTTATGATAATTTGGCTCATGCAGCTATTGCCTTATTTTGTATTTACTGTCTACTACTTCAGTTTGAGATCTCCTGGTCCGCTTGCTCCACCGCCTGCTGCTTTCTGTCCTCCTAGTGTACCCTTTGGACCCGTCCACTTTACTGACTACCCTCTGAAGTCTGAATACAAGGAATACACCCCAGAAAAGGTACTCAAACTCAATCCCCTGGCCTGCATACAATCTGCTGTTAGATACAACCAACAAGGCCTGTGGATATTTTCAACACCCAAGTTGTTCAGAGGAAAATTCAATTATCTTCCTGCTTACAACCTGTCCATGGAGCCACCTGTGATACCAAAACTCATGCCTGATTCTGCACCCAACCTCCCAACCAACCATACTGGCAAGCTGTTTGGGATTGTGTACATCACCCTCACAGGGGTGATTGATACTATAATCCTGGCTGCCTGCCCATGGTCTTGGGTGGGGAAGTCTGCCTCATACCTTTTAAAGTTAGCTCCCCTCTTGTGGTGGGCATTGCCCGCAAAAAACCCAGCCTAAGTTACCCCTGAAAACAACGGGCCGGCCACCCAAGACTGGATCCCTGACAATGGTCAACCAGGAGTTTGCAGACTCTCAGCAATTAGACCAAGTGCCTAGTCAATTCAAAGCAGTACAAATAGCCAACTCTTTCAGAGTGGCAATTACCCATGAGGAAGTACCCTTCTCTGTGGGAATGGGGAACATCTTGGTTAAACTCTCTGGGACAAACATGGCAGGACTCAGCCACAACAACATTGCTGGCCTTGACTGGCTCTTGCTCAACTGCCTCTATATTGACTGGGATACATCTGAAATCATCCTTAACAGAAATTGAGTTGGTTTCCAAATTTATCCTTTAGAAATGAGCAGGTTACTCCATGATCTTGTATTTGTCAGACTCACAGAAACAGGTATGTATGGCTTCAAGGGGGGGGACTAGACTTCATGCAATGTTCAGTCAAATTCATCTTCTCCAAACCATCTGTGGTCTCTCCCTTGATTACCTCACCTTAATCAGCACTTGCAGTACTCCTTAAGTAGTACAAAGACGTTTTCAGTGAGACAATGGACCAAATTCCCCCTCCCAAGAAATACAGCATGCTATCCAAATGCAGAGGTTGCTGCCTAAGACACTTCCTCTTTATTATCTGATGCCCAAGTAAGAAAAGACTCTCTGTCAACAAATTTTTGGGCTGCTCAATAAGGGCTTTATTTGCCCCTCTCTCTTGCCATACAGGGCTGCAGTTTTCTTGTAGCCAAGAAAGACGGGATCCTTTAATTGGTAACCAACTACTATAATTTAAACAAAGTGACTGTCAAAAACAAACTCCCCTTACTACTAATCAATTACTTGTTTGACACTCTTGTGGGTTCAAAGGTCTTCAGTAAGATTGATCTCACCGCAGAGTACAATCAGGTCTGCATTGCACCAGGGGGAAAAGCAAAAACTGCCTTCTGCACATTCTATAGATTGTTTAAGTGTTGTGTCAAGAACTTTGGAATAACCAACAATCCCTCCACCTTTGCCATGTTAATGAATAAGAATTTGAGGATTTTATTGGAAAATGTGTTGTTGTGTACATTAACAACATCACTGTCTTCATTCAAGATCAAACCAAAATCTCTAACGCCTTTGTGCTGTCCTCAACACCCTTTGTAAAAACCAGCTGAAGACCAAGCCTTACAAATGCAAATTCCTCAGGTCAGAACTCTTGTTCCTTGGGCATACCATCTCTGCACAAGAGATAAAGCCCAAACCTTCAAAAATTAAGGCAATCATAAGCATGCCACCCCCACTGATGTGGTTCAGGTGCGTATATTCTTGGGCATGGTTGCTTATATGCAAAAGCTTAACCCCAGCTACGGAGAACTAATTATACCCCTCACTGAGCTCTAAAACACAAAACAGCGCTTCCACTGGACCACTACCAGAGACCAAGCCTTTGAGACTCTGAAGTAAAGACTTAAAACTGCACCCAATTGCAATTCCCCAATCAGAACTGACAATACAAACTTGAGACTGATCCCTCTGACAGAGCCATAACAATGTGCTACGGGTGGAAACAGAAAAATGTGTCTTCCTCCCCATGGCCTATTAGTCCAGGAAGCTTACCAACTCAGAGCAACACTATCTTATACATGACAAAGAGTTATCAGCAATTGTGCACTATGTCAAGAAATGGTGTTGTTACCTGGAGGACACCACCTTTCCACCCTGAATCTGACAGATCACAAGTCACTCCAGTACTTCAATACACAGTCTCATTTAATACAATGTCAGGCAGGCTGGGTCAACTGCCTGTCTCCTTACCAACTACACATCAAATACAAACCTGGAAAGGAACTTGTCACTGCTGACACCCTCTCCAGGCTGTATGTAGCATCTATCACAGAAGATGACAGCTTAGACCCAGAATGCTCATGCTTTACCTAATTCATGAGGCTACTTGTTACAAAGGTCTTAATTCTGTGGCTATTTCACAAACTTAAGGACAACAAAAGCCAGTTCACCACTGATACTGGTAATGTCTACTGCAGGGCAGAGACAGGTGAAAAGACAACTTATATTCCCACCACACAGCAAGGGAATATCATACTACACTATCACCGCACATTGGGTCACATCAGAGGACATAACCTCTTCAAAATCATGAAGCATAAAGTTTGATGGCCCCATATGAGCTAAGACATCTTGGACCTCTTTAAAATATGTATGTTGTGCAAAAAAAACACCTAAACCTGACCTTCCAAGTCTTTCCTACTTATTAAGGCCATGTAATCCTTTGAGAAGTGGGCCCTCAACATTGTTGAACCCCTTCCAAAAGACAGGTTAGGCAAGAAGTACATCATTACTGTAACAAATTCAACTGAAAAAGGTTGATACCAAAAATCCTTTATTAGATAACAGATTTTCCCTTTTCTGTTCTTCATCCAATCATCTCTCTCCTTCCATATTCATTATGGACTTTTTATATTTCCCCCTAAATACCTACCATGATAGCTCCCTGAGAGTTATCTTGGTTTTCTAAAAAACTATAATAAAAGAGTAAAAACAACAAAACCCCACTTTTGGCATAAAAATCAACATTCTGAAATTTGATTTTAAATTTTTAAAAAAAAATTATGCAGAACCATTTTCTCTTATTGTTTGAGAAAATGCTTCAGCTAAGCTTTCTCAAACCATTTTAATCTCATTAGAAATTCTTCTGACCTTATGCAGTAGTTACCAGAGTCTGCAGTCATCTCCTTCTTGTAACTGGGTCATGTTGGCTATAGTCTCTGTGGTTTGGGGCCTGACCTAGTCCATCTTGCCAAAATGGCTTTGTGGCAAGGTGGAGCACAGGTCACATTTGTTACAATTACAGCCATCAACTATTTCATCTGTTGACCAGTAGTGTGGATGACTACCAAAGATACCGCCACCACTGCCACTTGCTTCATTGGCAAGAAAATTGTGGCCTGCTTTTGGCAGCTCAAATGTCTCCTCACAGATGGTGGACCCAAGCTTGTAGAGCACCTCTTGAAGGCATATTGCACCAAGAATGCACTCCAACAAATTATCATAACTCCCTACCATCCCCAATCCAATAGACACATAGAGCACCTAAATGGTTTGTTGGTCCAACTGATTGCCAAATTCTCACATGAGCACCCCAATAATGTGTGGACTGAGCATCTGCCCACTGCCCTACTCATCTTACAAGCAAGAATTAACAGAGGCACTGGCTTCAGCCCCAGCACTTTGGCCTTTAGAACCCCTGACAGCTTGACGTGAGTAGAACAAGGAAAATTACAATCTACAGTTTCCAGGAAACATACCTGTTGACTACTTTCTCCCTGAGCCAGTGGTGCGCCAAATCCCAAGACATTGAACACAAAAGGATTGAGGGGGAGACAAAGTATCTTGAGGCAAGATACACTGTAGGTGACCCTCTCTGTACCATCAACCCTAATTCAGCCATATTCAAGCCCAACCACTTGGGACCCTTCAAAATAGCTGCAGTCTATGACAGCCATACCTACCAACTTGAAGATGCCCAAGGAAACCCCTAAAAGCTCCGCCATAATTGCTTGCACCCCTGTTGTACCATCCTCACACAAAAGTTGTCTATGCAAACCTTCCCAAATTGTCTTCAGACTCCAATCCTGGTGTCTGGAGACAAACAGGGGGCAAGGGGGCGTTGCAACAAAGTTTCTCTCCTTGCCGGCCAACATATCTTACAATATTTAGGGGGCGTCAATGAGTTGCACTTCAATGTATCTAATGGCATGAATCAATCTGGCAGCAGGGTCAAGCTGCTGGTACTTTCTCCTAATTAGGAATGCTGTCAATTTAACTTGTTGATCCATGTGCAAGTTATTCCTTGACTTTAAACCTTACTTAAAACACACTACTGTGCCATCTCTTGTGGCCTTGTGGCCTTCCCCATATGGTATATTAGACACAATATTCTACAATAAACAAAACCTTATTCTATTCATTCTCATCCTTTCTATTGGACTGTTGTCTTCCCTAATCATATACTGAAATCTGATTGTTTCAGTTGCAACACAGATAAACTTTGCAAACAGGGCTAATGTAAGAGAGAGGGCTAAACTGACTAAGTTCAGCTCATATTCAGGTGGG
Source organism: Entomophthora muscae (assembly GCA_014839935.2). Lineage (NCBI taxonomy): Eukaryota > Fungi > Entomophthoromycota > Entomophthoromycetes > Entomophthorales > Entomophthoraceae > Entomophthora > Entomophthora muscae. The sequence goes on from QTSX02003638.1 coordinate 156,727, forward strand.
AATACCCACCAGGACAACACCCAGTGCAGTACTGGTATAACCACTCAGAGAGGCGTCCAGAGTTTGGGTGTGGGGGATAATTGGGTGAAGTACAAGTCCAAACCTATCAAGAGAATTCCACCAAGCAACCAAGGAGTCCGTCTGGGGGCATACTCTGGGAGGTCCACTCCTCCCCAGAAACTCTGTTTTTGGTTCTGTGGCAAGGAGAGGCTTTGGGGGTCCAATCTTTGGGAAATTTGAGGAACAGGTTCAAGGGGGAACACTTTATTTCATCACATGTGAGGTTCTTAACAAGGTTCTCACTGGTAATAAGAAAATCTTCAGCATGCCCAGGAATGCCCTCAAACAATTGCAAGAAATTAGTGGGGGTGTCACCTACATAGTAGAGGGAAGAAGAAATCTGGCCCCAGAGATCTGGTGAGGTGGTCCAAATAATTACCAAAACTGGTGCCAGAGTGAAAGCTACATATTTTAACAAGGGTACCAGAATTTTTCATAAAACCAAGAGAGCTTAGGGCCTTTTCAAGGGTAATATCAAAATTAACTTTCAGGGCCAGTAGAACCAGGGGATTTCCAGAAGGCCTTGGGATTAAAAAGGACGTCAAAGTAAGCTATACACTTTAAATGAAAGCAGTAAGAGAATTTTAAAGCGTATAAGTGAATAGAGGCAACAAAAAAGATAAAAGACAACAAATTTAAACTTAAAATAGATAAATATAGGGGTTATAAACTGATTTTTAAGTTAAAGTTTAGTTTTTAAAAATTCAAAGCATAAGCCTCAACATACCTACTAACAACAACTTTAGCAGCTTTAAAAAGGGCACCAGGATCCAGGGAATGACCAGGAAGGTAAAAAATGGTAAAAATTTCAAAGCAGCAGGCTCAACCTGCCAGTAAAATTCCAATTAAGCAGGTTTGTGACCCAAACCTGAATACTCAGAAACTCAAAGCCAAACTAGGAAGTTGACTTGAATTACCAAATTCAACAACATGAACAAAAGCTGATCCCTTATGGTGGATACCTTGTTTTGGCACTTGACTCTTGACAGTATCAAACCACCCCCTTCACCATCTAACCAATTAATCAACACAATAATGTTCCTGTTATCCAAAATTCATATTGGCTATATAATACTTATCTCTCAATAAAAAAGATTATCTAGTTTCCAAACATTTTTCCCCTTGTAACTCTGCTAAAACAGCACAGTTAAAACATTGTAGCACAGGTAGGTTTTCCATCTTACCTTATCCTACAAAATTCTGCTGCTGCCCATACTTGTCATGGTCAACAAATCCTTGATAGAATCATGTCTGTCCTCCCACTAGACTGGGCGCCATATACACTTAGTACCAAAATACCTGATGGCTTTTCCTCTGCCAAGAATATGGTAATCCTGCTCTCTGCCTTCAACGCCCTGTCTGACCAAGGGTTTTTCCAAGCTCCCATCATCACTTCTTGACCCACATATGAGGGCATGATGCCAGCTTATGTATCCCAACAACTTTAAAGCTCTGCCTTGGAACCATTTGCTGGAGCCAACAACAATAACACCGCAGCATGTATCCAATCTGTCCAAAGCAAGCTGGCCCAAATGGAATTCCTAAAATGTTTCTGGATTGCAGAGTTATCTATCCAACTCACGCATAACCCAGGCACCTGGTGCAATAAGTAGCACAAGGAACACACTGTAAAAGATTGGGACTTCTTTAAGCAGGGCTTCTTGGCAAGATTCATGCTAAAGAATACTGCCCGCATGATCATATGCCAGGTGAAGAACCTGATGCAAACAGGCACAGTAAAAGAGCTCACACATGCCTATGAGGAATTTTGCCTATTTGCCCCCTCAGATATGGCATTTGATACTCCAGTTAAACACCTCATGTACTACAACGCCCTTAAGTTGCATCTAATTAATCATGTCAACCTGGACCAAGTGATCAACCTACAGAGCCTGTATTGCAAAGAGGAGATAGCAGAGAAGACAACCAATGCCCTCCACAAAGCGCAGACTGGGAAGAGAGAGAGGCCAAAAGATTTTCATTTGACTGTGTGTGCTAATCACCTGCCTCCTGGAAACAACATCAACTCAAACCATAAGCCTGAAGGCTCAAATGGGCAAAGAAACAGGAACAATGGGCAGTTAAATCTTACCAATTTCTGTATCACTGCCACTTAAGACAATAACAACACAGGAAAAGCCTGGGGAGAGCACTAAGCAAACCAAGCTCTCCTGCACAGCTCCTGACTTGCCCAATAATGAGTACCAATCCAAGGATGTAGATCAGTGTCAATGATACAGATGCCCTTGGAAAACCCAGTACTCTACACCATTGCCAGACATCCTAATTAACTGATGTCTTATATTTTCCATTTTTGAAGTTACACTGGTTCAGTTTCCTATACTTGGGTGCAGATCAAACTATTGTCAACAGAAACTTTGTGGAAAGAAGTTCAGGTTAATCACTAATCCTTTGCAGATTAAGAATGTGGTTTTAGCCAATAAAAATCACATTAACGTGACACAGGAGACTTCCCCTTCTCCATTACAATAGAGAATTTGCACTCCACCATTCAGGGCCCTGTCATTGACTTCCCTAAATTTGGCATTGTACTTGGACTGAACTGGTTGCAAAAAATAACTCCCACGTGAACTGGGTGACATCTGTATTGACCATCAAGCGTGAATGAGTCAACCACCAGATCTACCTTGACTCAGTAGACCAACTCTTATGTGACCACATCTTTGTGCACATCATGGAAACTTGCAATAAAAAAAGAACCTCAAGGCAATTAACTGGGACTCCTGTCAATATGAAATCAAACACTTCAAGGACCATAAGGAAACCACTACTCCTCAGGATTTAAAATTGTGGCATGTCATCCAGAAATCTTTAAAGAGGCTCTGCCAGGGTTGCCAACAGAAAAACACATACATCACACCATCCAACTCAATGGGGCTGTACCCAAGGCGCGCTGTATCTATAGACTGACCCCAAATGAAGACAACACCTTACGCGCCTACCTCAAGGAGGCATTGGAGAAAGGACTTATATGTCCCTCACAGTATCACTTTGGGGCCACCATATTCTTTGTGGCTAAGAAGGATGGTACCTTACGTCTGGTCACAGACTACTGCGCCCTAAACAAAGTTACCATCAAGAATTGTTATCCACTACCACTGATTGACAATCTCTTTGATGCCTTGGGAGGAGCCACAGTCTTCTCCAAGATTGGTCTGACTGCAGGCTACAACCAGATTTTTATTAAGGAGGAAGACATCCCCAAAACAGCCTTCTGTACTAAATACAGCTCATGCAAATGTGTGGTGCCCAACTTTGGCATGACAAACGCCCCTTCTTCCTTTGTGACCTTCATGAACGGAGTGTTTGCTCCAAATATAGGCAAGCGTGCCCTAGTCTACCTAGACAACATCATTGTCTACAGCCCCTCAGTGGAACAGCACCACAAAGATCTAGAGGCAGTTTTGTTACCCTGGCACAACACAAACTGTTGGCCAAGCCCTCCAAGTGTCAGTTCTTCTGCAAGCAATTACCCTTCCTGGGACACATAGTCTCAAAAGACTACATCAAACCCAACAGTCAAAAGATACAGGCCATCTGCAAGATGCCGCCACCCAAGGATAAGTTGAAACTCCACACCTTCTTAGGGATGGTGGCCTATGTATGCCGCTTCATACCTGACTGTGGCATTTTAACTGCCCCCTTATTCTCCATAACAGGCGCCAAATCCAAGTTTGTGTAGACCCCCCAATATGACCTCTATTTTAGACGCCTCAAGGAGAAGCTCACAATGGCTCCTATCCTGCATTAACCCAAACGTGACGGGGAATATCAAATGGAAACCAAAGCCTCAGATGCATCCATTGGGGAAGTACTACAAATCAAAAATAATGCTGATGACTTCCTGCCTGTAGCTTATGAATCCCACAATTTGACAGACAGCAAGTGTTGATATCCTATCCACAACAAGGAATTGTTTGCAATTATGCACTCCCTGGTCAAATGGCGCTGTTATCTAAAACAGCAGGAAGAATTCACGGCATTGACCAACTACAAGTCTCTTATATATTTCAAAACCCAAGAAAATCTATCTCACTGCCAAGCCTGCTGGATGAGGCTCTTGTAGAGATTCAATATGCTCATACAGTACAAAACTGGTTAGAACATGCCATGGCAGACGCGCCTCTTGCGTCTGTATGTCTGTGCCACAAGAGGAGAAAATGGGCTTCACCCAGATTGGCCCCTTGGTACTACAGACAAAAGACAAGGGTTTCCCTCTGGGTAAAATCCAAATAACAAAAGAAACAGTCATCAAAACAAACACCTATTTGCTGACGTGTACAGGACCTTGCACTGAAAAGTGTCTGACGGTACTACCATCCCTTATATCCCAACACACTAGCAAGTGGACACCATCCTACAATATCACAGAGACCTCTGACACACCAATAGACAAAATCTATAAAAATTCCTTAAACACAAGGCCTGGTGGCCAACCCTGTATTGTGACGTTCAGGAAGTCCTAGACCAATGTGAAGTATGCAAGAAATTTTCCAAAAGCAAAGCCCCTCCAAAACCAGTACTACTCATCCACACACAACTATCCTTCAAGGTGTGGGCCCTTGATGTTGTTGGCCCCATGCCAGGGAAACACAACAATAAGAAATACATCATCACTGCCATAGAATTCACTACAAGATAGCCAGTAGCCCAGCAGTAAAGGCACACACTGGTAATGACATATGACAATTCATAGGAAAAGAGATAATCAGAAAGTTCAGAAATTCAGAATTCCTGATAACCAACAGAGGGAAAAAAATGATCTCAAAAACATCAACAGATACCTGCCAAAAATGGGGTCAAACATATCATGAGAACACCATACCACCCACAGGAAATGGACGTGTAGAGCAGCTTAATGGCAGCCTTGTGCAAGCCTTAGCCAAACTCACCGCCAGGAGACCTAAAGACTGGTAGGAGCAGCTATCAACTTTACTACCTGTGTGCCAAACCCAAGTGAACAGATTCACATAAAAAAGCCCTTTTGAGCTGGTATACAGCATACAGCCAAATGTCATTCAAGCATTGACAGGACCCAAGCTAGAAATTCCAAGAAAAGTCCCCCCTTGCTCAGATCCTCAAGTTATAGAGGCCAACAGTAATCAAACAGGAAAGGAAAATGTGCGTCTGCAAAAAACATTTGTCCCCATCCAAGATAGACATGAAGTTGGGGACAAAGTTTGGGTCATGAATGTTGATAAAAGCAAACTACAACCCAAGAAAGTAGGCCTAGAAATCATTCTAAAAGTAAAAAAAAATAACACTTACCTTATGCAAGGACTCAGGAAGCGCATAAAAGACAAAGCCCTACACCATGATTGCCTGAGACCCTGCAAAGCAATACAAAAACAACGCAAAACTTCCCTGCCCACCACAGAACAACAGTTGGTCCAGTATGGTGCCCAGGCTCCTGATGACCGCCCCAACAACCTACCCCCAGAGGAGGCCAACCTTCAGTTGGTGGGGTGTTGAAACAGCAGGCTCAACCTGCCAGCAAGGTTCCAAGCAAGCAGGTTTCTGATCTTCAATCTGATTACCCAGCCACTCAAAGCCAGACTAGGAAGTCAACTCAAATTACCAAATCCAACAACATGAACAAATGATGATCCCTTATGGTGGATACCTTGTCTTGGCGCTTGACTCATTACCAGGATCAAGCCACCCCTTTATCATCCAACTGTGTGATCAACACAATCATGTTCCTGTTATCCTCAATTCACAATGGCTATATAATTACTATCTCTCAATAAAGATTATTATCTAGTTTCTAAATATTTTCCCCCTTGTAACTCTGCTAAAACAGCACAGTTACAACAACAAGTCCAAGCTCTGTACATTCCTTGGGATGTTTGCATACATCCAATGATTTATCCCAACTGTGGCGTCCTGAAAGCACCCCTGTTGGCCATAATTGACTTCAAATATAAGTTTATATGGATCCTCCAAGATGACATTTTTTCCCAGTGTCTAAAAGAAAAGCCTGCAACTTCCCTCATTCTACAGTATCCTAAGCAGATGCAGAGTATCAAATGGAGACAGACGCCTTGGATGCGTCTATTGAGGGAGTACTGTGAGATGAAAATAGTTGGATAATAAGAAGCTGTCTCTAAGTGGTGGGGAATCACCAAGCAAATCCACAAAGAGTTGATGATTAATCACCAACAAAGCTTCAGATACCTTTTTATGAAACTTTCAAAAGATACACTTGGGTTAAGTAAAATGATTAAATCTAACCAAAGGATCCTGAGATAAAAACTGAGAGAGAATCAAAACTCTTTGGCATAAAATTCAGGACATTGAGAGGTTACAAATGTCTCAGCTTCAGATAAAAAAGGAAAAGTTTCTAAATTTTCAGGCATTGGATTGACATTGGGTGGAGGCAACAACAAAGTGCAGATAGCAAGGCCCCAGCTTCCCATAATGATTCAACTAAGAAACAGATTGTAGGGAATGTAGTGCAAGAGACCAACTACAGGATGCATTTTTTAAATAAAATTAGACCAGAGAATATTTGATTTTTATTGAGTAAAATTTGGGGGACTCAACTCTTAAGAGTTAAAACAGTGAAATTTATTCAATATATGTAAAAATTTGACTAAGCAATACTACCTGGATCCTTAGCTCCTATTCTTTCTGCATTATCAAGTGAATACCTGGTACAGGTTGCAAAGAACTCTTGTGTGATCAACTTCTGATGACTGCACTGATAAATAAGATCATATCTGGTGACTCTCATATTACAACAATCTATCAACATCAGCTTGCAAGGGGAAATCAAATGCACTTGACCAACCAGAGCAGCTGTATCCCATTCTTGATCAACTGTTTAATTTATTTCCATCAAATCAGTTATTTCTGTCAACAGTTTTCCAGCTTTTTGGTCTTTCTTACTAGGGCAGATAATTCCCGGCATTATGGAATCTACCATGACATTACCCTCTGGTTTAGCCTGGGGTACAATACCATCAACAGGAAGATGGGACAGGGATAAGTTCTTGTAGCCAGGGGGGAGTTTTATTGTGGCAAGAGTAAGCTCAGGATGACTGATGGCTGTTGGGTTACAAGTATAGAACTTCTGGATAAGCTCTGGGGAATTGGAATAATTTTAGTATGGAACCCAAGAATTTTAGAATCAGGATAATCTTTCCAAGACACTGAATACTCAAGTTGGTAATGTTTCTTCCTGGAAACCAAGATAAAATTCAGCTTGTACTCAGGCTTGCCTTCCACAAGAATTGGTTGAAAAGAAGGTACTTCACACCCTTAAAGGGGGTGAGTAAGCATTTGTGGAAGGTATGGACAATCTTAAAGGATGGTGGTAAATCCAAATGATATGCAGAGGGACTAATTTGATGTTCCACAGTGAAAGGACCAACCTGCTTAGGGCCTAACTTGCAACATGGAACATTTAACTTCATATTATGGGCATCAACCATTACTAGATCACCTGGCCTGTAGGTTGGACCTTCCTGGCGCTTGCAATCTGCATATTCCTTGTAAGTTGTCATGGCAACAACAAGAGTAACCTGAAGCTCCTGATGAACCTGCTTCAATGCAGAATCTTGATCAATTACAGATTCCAAGTTGCTAACCAGTTGAGGACCCATGTTAGATGAAGGATTGTAGCCCACATTGGCATAGAATGATGATACCTGAGTTGACGTGTGTGGGAGTTATTATATGTAAACTCTGCCATGGGTAGGTTTGCGCACCAGTCATATTGTCAAGCATTAGTGTAGCAACATAGGTAGACCTCCAAACTTTGGTTTACCCTCTCTGTCTTTCCATCAGACTGGGGGTGTAACACGGTAGAGCGGCACAGCTTGATACCAAGAATCCCAGTAAAGGCTTCACAAAACTGAGTAATAAATTGGGGTCCACAAGTACTCACTATCTCCATTGGGAATTCATGCAGGGAGAAGATTCTGCCCACAAACAACTGCGCTTTTCCACTGATGTAATTGTTGTTGAACAGGGTACAAAGTGTGACATTTTTGTAAACCAATCTACAACCACCATGATAGTGTTAAACCCATTGGAATCCAGGAGTTCTCCAATAAAATCTACTAATACTGACGCCCATGGTCCTGTAGCAGGCTGCAGTGGAACCAGAAATCCAGTAGTCTTATTCCTGTTTGATTTGGACCAAACGCACACCAAGCAATCTTGAACACATGCCACAACCTGCACTGTCAAACCCTTCCACAAGAACTGTGATAAATTAGCTCAACCGTCTTTTTCCTGGGTGGCCTGCCATAGGACACATGAGTATGCTTTCATGATCTTATCACAAATAGTTCCCTCTGATACCCATATATAGCCTAGATGATAAAGAATCAGGCCTATCTTGTAGTAACCCTGTGGCTAAAAAACCAGGTGTACACATGTCAATCCCAATAATCTATCATAGCCCTTGTACAGAGGCTGCAGAAACTTAACTTTAGAATACAAGTCTGAGTCTGCACCCTCAATCAAGGACATGGTGGCAAGCGTAGCAGGCAGAGTCAACACAAAGGGAACCACTGCCTTATCTGGGATCAATGTATGCATGTTAAACTCAGTGTCCATACCAGCATCAGGAAGATGGTAATGGTTTCTGCTCAAAACATCAGCCAAGTAGTTTTCAATAACTTTGATAAACTCATACCAAAAATTGCATCTGGTCAGGTCACCATACCATCTGGATTAACAACCTAACAAACCCTGGGTTGATGGTAATACAGGAGAGCCTTATAATTAGTTCTTACAATGAAGGGGTGGTGCACTGATATGAGAGAGTGATTCCAATGTTTAAACAACTCTATGACTGCCATCAATTCTTGTTGTAGATCATATAATTTCAATACACAAGCCTCTATCTTTTGAGAGAAGTACCCCACCAGACTTTTCACAATGTCACTGGTAGTTTGTAGCAGCACTCCAGCCACTGTGTATTTGGAAGCATCTGTAGATACCACAAATGGAAGCTCTGTGTGTATGTGTTGCATAACCAGGGAGTATAACAAAAGAGCTTTGACTGATAATAATGCTTCTGCACACTAAGGCGTCCAGACTAGAGTTTTCTTCCCACTGGATGAATACAAAGGAGCCGCCACCTCTGATAAATGCGGTATGAACTTCTTCAAGAAAGTACAGGTACCCAGAAAGCTACAAAGTTGGGATACTTTCACCAGAGTAGCGTACTTTGAAAACTTCTACTTTCTTATTGGGAGCAATAGTGTGATCATCTTCAAAGAAAATATTACCCAGAAAAGTAACTTTACATTTAAAGAATTCACACTTACTTTTCTTGATGATCAAGTTGGCTTGTAATATACGTTCCACAACTGCTAAGAGATGAGCTTTGTGAGACTCCTCATCCAGGGAAAACACCAAGAAATTGTTCATATAAGCAATGACACCCCCCCAGAAGATCCCAAAGACTGAATCAATCAACCGCTGGAAACAAGCAGGGGTATTTTTCAACCCAAAGGTCATAACATGGAACTGGAAGAAGCCTTTCTTAGTTCTGAACGCTGTCAACCACTCCATCCCCTCTGTAATTCTAATCTGGTTGAACACATTCAAGAGATCAAGTATGAGAACACCTTTGCCTTTTTTAACACAACAAGAGATATGTGGTTCAGCTGGAAAAGGGTTGGGGTCTGGGATGGTTATATTGTTCAAATTTCCAGAGTCTACACAAGGTCTTAAAGACCTGTTGGATTTCTAAACAAACAACAAGGAAGAACAAATTGATGATGCCATCTTGAATATTTATCCTTTTGAAAGCATGTCCCAAGTCCACTCTTCCAAGCATGTGTCCTCCTTTAAAGTCAAAGGGTAGATAGGGGACGCAATACGGATAAGGTCAACAGTAACCTTGAATTCAAAGTCAACCTGAGTATGATTGGGGAGAACCTTGCCCCTAGTGGCGTCAAAAGCTTCAGACCAGGGCTGTATGCATGGTGGATAGTCTGAAATCACAAGTGTTGAAATTGGGATGAACTGTATGGACTGATAAGACTGCTCTAACTCTGATATGCTCCAAAGAGAGATACAGACCGCAATACCTAAATAATGATCAACCAGAAGCTTGTTTTCTGTCAAAAGAGTAGATATGCTATGATACCTCCACCAGCCTACCCCTAAAATTAATAAGGTAGATAAGGGTAGTACATATGGAGAACCTTGCTGTAAAAGACTGACCCGCAACTACAAATGTCACTGGCTTCTTAAGCTAGAAATAGGGATAAGTTTGGCAGTTCCCACCCCTAACAAGCATTCCTGGGTGGTACTTGAGTTGCAGCAAATCTGCAATCTCAATACTCATAAAGTTCTCAGAAGCACCTGTGTCTAAAGAAATATCTGGTCAATAGATTTTTTGGCCGTTATCAATGTTATCATAAAACAAGAAGTAACCAAAAGCAGATTTATTTGCAGCAAATGTGGCAATCTCATCAGGATCATTATTTTCTTTGGCAGTACAGACATCAGCCAAGGAGGCAGGATGATCTTGTAATATTGATCAATTATTGCTTGGACAGCTTCAGGAAGAACAGGGAAATCACAACCAATGGAAAAAGAGGCAACTCATCAGATTCTTAACACAGACAACTTTGCGGGAAGTAAGTGCTGAAGCATAACCTGCAAGCTCTTGGGAAGTGCCAGAACCAATTATTCTTCCACATCAGCAGGGGTTTTCAAGATTTCTAGCTGCAACTGGGAAGACACCCAAGGAAAACGCTCTCTGCCTTGGCTGGGAAAGGCTACTGCGGAAGTGCACCAGAAAACCAAGAGCATGTGGAGGGTTTGGCTTCAATTGCCAACAGACCTTGATTAGAAGCAGACAGATTTGAGACCAGAGAAAGGATATGGCTTACAGGGGCCTCAGTTGTGGTAAACATGGAATCCCAAACTGCCAAGTACTGGGCAGTTTGGTCACCTGCTAACCACAACACTGAGAGCTTATTGACCTCAGGAACATCAATTATCAAACAGTAGGCAAAGAATTAAGGAAGGAATATCATCAGCTAACTATTAATGTCACAGCCCATACCAGAGTCTGATTGAAATCCTACAGGGGAGGCAGGCAAGGCCTTAAAGGCCAGTACACAATAGGCACAATTCTGACTAGTAGTTGACTGCAGTAGCTAGGGGACGCCAACTCCCAGTATGGGGCACAACCTGGTTGGCCAGCCCAATACTATAATATAGACAAACTCCAACTTACTGAATCCTGAGCAGGAGGCACAGTTGGAAGGGGGAGTAGGAGGAATCTCCAGCATGGATGGCAAAATGATCACTCTTGGAGGCCAGGAGGGAACAGATATTTGAGGTTGTAAAGTATATTGAAGTTACAAATAAATGCAAACAGAATAGTTATATTGGTACAAAATTAGATTGTTCTTGCAAGAAAATAATAAATCCTGAGCATAAAGTGTGTTTATTTTTAAGATTTCAACAGTGAAGAGGGCTTCTCCTCCTTACTACTTATACTTACTGGTAATTTTGTGGTCTTTAGTGCCACCAGAGATCTGATGGCATCATTCTCAGTTAAACTTATAATTTTGGTCAGAAATTGCATACTTGGGCCTGGAAATGGATGCTCATTGGTTGGTATAACATGAACCTTTCTTGAACTGTAGCATGCCAAGGTGCCACAGTTATTAATAGAACCCACAAGCAATTGAGCGCCCAATTGCGCAATCAAACAATTGTACTCCCAATGTACCATTTCCTGATAATTAGGAGGCAAAAACTTTGATAATAGAATTAAATCTAGGGATTTGAGGCTTGTGTGCCTCTCAAATCCTGGGCCATTTCTTAATCAAAAGGGGGTCTTTCTTACTCTGGGAGACAATTGTTAAGGATTCCCAAGCTATGGGGTGTTTAGACTCTAAGAAAGCCAGCTGGTTGTCCAGGGCATTCTGGGCCCTGACAAGTACCCTGATGAAAGGTGTATAGCTTACAATAGACTCTGAGCTCCTCAAGAGATACACACACAGTATTTAAAAGCGGGTACAAAGATGTACTCTCCGTTAAAATCTGTGGATTCTGCTCCACTGCAGATAACAACCATTCATGCACAGTCTTTAAAACCTCATTCATAATGTGATAAACTTGGGATTTGTGACTGAGGGAGGAGCCAGAATAGGACAACAAGGCCAACACAACTTCACACAAACTTTTTTGGTGGGTGGAGCAGGGAAATAATCCGGACACCAAAATAAAATGACGCAGAAGAACCAGGAAACAGCTGAACCAGACTTGACCACTGTAACTGAAGATAGAAACCACAAATTAAAGAACAGTCCAAACAGGAAGCTCAAAAATGAGCTGATGCAAATGAACATGATAAGTGCAGATATTTTGATAGAACAGGAGAAAAGAAACATGATTTCATGACAAGCTCTTCCAAAAACTCAGATGTAGAAGAGTTGAGTAATAAGACAGAAATATTCAGATAGTAAGAAGCTGTCTCTAAGTGGTGGGAAATTACCACCCAAATCCATAAAGAGTTGATAATTTACCACTAAGAAAGCTTCAGATTCTGTTTTTTGAAATTTCCAAAATATACACTTGGGTTAAGTAAAATGACTAATCCTAACTAAAGGATCCTGAGATAAAAACTGAGAGAGAATTGAAACTCTTTGGCATAAAATTCAGGACATTGAGAGGTTACAAATGTCTCAGCTTCAGATAAAAAAGGAAAAGTTTCTAAATTTTCAGGCATTGGATTGACATTGGGTGGAGGCAACAACAAAGTGCAGATAGCAAGGCCCCAGCTTCCCATAATGATTCAACTAAGAAACAGATTGTAGGGAATTTAGTGCAAGAGACCAACTACAGGATGCATTTTTTAAATAAAATTAGACCAGAGAATATTTGATTTTTATTGAGTAAAATTTGGGGGACTCAACTCTTAAGAGTTAAAACAGTGAAATTTATTCAATATATGTAAAAATTTGACTAAGCAATACTACCTGGATCCTTAGCTCCTATTCTTTCTGCATTATCAAGTGAATACCTGGTACAGGTTGCAAAGAACTCTTGTGTGATCAACTTCTGATGACTGCACTGATAAATAAGATCATATCTGGTGACTCTCATATTACAACAATCTATCAACATCATCTTGCAAGGGGAAATCAAATGCACTTGACCAACCAGAGCAGTTGTATCCCATTCTTGATCAACTGTTAATTTAGGTCCATCAAATCAGTTAATTCTGACAGCGGTTTTCCAGCATTTAAGCTTTCTTACTAAGGCAGATAATTCCTGGCATTATGGAATCTACTGTGACATAATGTGGATCAAGAACAATAAAGGTAATTTCTACCTGTATCCTACAAGGCGCACAAACTGACAGACAGCAAATGTTGCTACCCCAGCTCAAAATAAGACACTAATGACAAATGTAGACTGTCTTGTCAAGTGGCGCTGCTACCTAGAGTATCAAGATGAGTTCACTGCTCTAACTGACTATAGCCTTCATATATTTCAAAATACAAGTGTAGTGTTTAGCTCCTGGGGACAATCTCCAAGAGGGTACAACCTGCAATTTCAAAAATGGCACTTTGATTTACGCAATCTCAAATTTAATTTGAGATGGCAATTTTTGCATTAGAAATTTTTAATCACAAAAAATTAAAATAAACAATAAAATAGTTGAAAATTACATATAATTTGTAATTCAGCATCTTGAATTTACACCATCTTGATTTCATCACTTTGAGTCAGATTAATTTAATCTTATTTTGCTAACTTTATTTACATATGAAATCACTTAGTGTGGGGTGTGTTTACGCCATCTCAAATTTATGTCATTTTGAATCAGACTATTTATCTTTAACTAAAATAAACTTATTCCTGAACTAAAATAAAGCCTGTTGTATAGTGTCATAATATGTTCCTATAGTATTAATCCAAGACACTTATACTAAGAACAACCTAAAAAGACACCACTATTATAGTCCTTCTAGTGTGTCAGGGATTTTTTTCCCTATCTACTTCAATTATATGGGTGAGACTTTACATCATTTCAAGGGAAACCAAACCAGCAATCAGAGTTCAGACACTGTTTTAATTTTAGACACTATCCTGGACAGGGATCAAACCCGAAACCCTATAGATAATTCAAACAATAGTCTAAACTATCTGGATGATGCTACATCACCTATTTATATTGGTTTTATTAATTTGAATTTGACTTTCAACTTTGATTCCACTTTGAATACCTTAAAGAATCAGCTATAGGACGTCATTATACGCTTGAAAGCTGATTGGCTGCTTTTTCTCACCCTGCTGCTCCCAACACTATGTATTATATACCAGGACATGGCTCTGCACTTTCATTTCCGATGTATTAAGCAATTAACCCACTTAATTTTTTCTTCTCTGGTTTCTTACTCCTGGATCACATTTTACAACTATAAGGCTGTACAAGCCATTCAGCTCCAAATCAAGTCAGATATGCATCAGGTCTTAATTTTAAACATTATCTTCATGAAAATCACTGTCAAATCACCTCCTAAGATCCTCTTGAATTAACCCAGCCCTACTATTTTGGGTATTTAAGAAGTTTATTACTACCCTATTCAATTGTTCCAACAATAAAGATATATCCTACACCTGCTACTCCTCTATTTTCTGATAAAACACATTTTTGAAGCCATGAGAGAAATTCTATTCCTATCCTGGTTTCTAGCTTAATTCTTGCCAGTGGTATTGGCCTTGGAAAACCCAACACCTACAACTGACTGGTACAACTCTTCTCCAGATGACACCCACCAAAAGGAATTCCTTGTCCTTGGATGGTTCAAATACCCTTCTGGACATTGGGGACATAAATTCCACTATAGTTGTTTGTTTACTACACCGCCTACTGAACCTGCTCTGGTTAGACCTTACGCCACCTTTTACCTCTTGATGTAGTTGGTGGGTTATTATCTACTTGGTTGTTTCAGTTCTATGCTTAGAAGATTTGCTTACCTAGGGCACCTAGGACATCTTGCAATGATCACAATTTCTATTGGCTCAGTAATAGCAGGTTTGAATTTAGGGGCTTTGGCCCATCAGCTAGGGACCTTGGTTCCTACCAAGTGGGTCACTGACATAGTGATTGTCATTGCTGGGTAAAAAAACCAGTTTTGTTATATGTAATTTATAACTTTATTATACATAGATACATTGTTAAGGGTTCTCTAATAAAATATTTTAATAGTGATTTTAATATGGAAGAGGGTGATTACACCATTTTGATTTATGTCATTTCAAATTCCACCAATTTTCATATCACCCAATTAATTTGATGCGCACAATGGATTGGGGAAAATAAGGGGAAATTACATTGACGCCAGGCTACACTATATCAATTACCTTACCACAATTCTTGTTTTCCACTTTTCAAAAGTACAAACTGACGTTAAAACTCATATTAATAAAAATATATATGAAATTTCCTGAAACTTTGCAAACATTATCTTTTGGCCTCCTCTAAACAACTGGGTACTTTTAAACCCCAGTTGTATAAGCTAGTTTTTGAATTATTCAAGTTTTACTCTTTGGCCTGGTTGAGGTAGCTTCACTGAAAATTTGTTAATTTAATATAAATATGGTCAAAAACACTATGTTTTTGAGATACAGCACATCAATTACGTCGCTTTGAAAACGCCATTTTGACTAGAAAGTTTTCAGTTAAAACTCAAAGTTTTGCATACTTGCATTACTAATAAAAATGTTATTTTTACAATACAAAAACATTGAAATTTTGATATTATATATTTTAAGACTTTTTCTACAATTCTATGTAAAAAAAGCTACTTTTATATTAAAATTATTCACATTTTTCTCTTTAAAAACAACTCCCAAAATTCCCATATTTTGATGCTAATTCACTTTTAGATGTCTCCCAAGCCTACCACTAAAGCTGCGCCCAAGGCCTCCAAGGCTTCAAAGTCCAAGATCACTCCTCCCAAGGCCAAGAAGGCCAAAACTACCCCTAAAAAGCAGCCTACTAAGGTTAAGATCCTCCCAAGACACCTACGCCCCCACCAGAGCCTGAGGAAACAAGCCCAACCCTTTCCCACTCTCCTTTTGTTTACTGCACTTCTGATCCACAAGATAAGTTATTTAACTTCAATTGTCACTCTGATCCCACCTCAGAGCTAGAATAGGAAGAGGAGCAGGAGCCTGGTGCTCCTGCAGATGAGCGGATTGAGCTCTGGGATCTTAACACTGTCCACAATATATGTAATTGAAATGGCACCTTTGATGTGCCCACAACATACCCATCCAGCTACCCATAATGAATAAGAAAGGGGGTGTTGCTTTGTCTACAAGGACTACAGCTTCAGCTGTAATGATGAGAATAAAGCAATCTGCCAACATCACTAAAATGTGATAATGTTGGCTGTCCAGCTAGACTCACTACCATGGGTTCACTCAGTTTAAAGCCCTGACTATTGGACATGCCTGCGCCAAGCCTTTTGACCCTCTCTATCAACTAATCCACTGGTTTCTTTGCAAGGTGATCCTAACCACATAGAATCAAACTTCAACTGAGGCCGTCAACAATGCACTCCTTAATCTAAATGATACCCAACTAGTAACTGTTGGTGGCGCCTCAAATTTTCAGAGATATCTCACTGATCAGAGATATGCTCTGAGCACTGAAGGTGGCAGTGCTTCATCAATTGATCAATTGATCCTTACTAAGGAACAAAAACTATCTTGTCATGAGGAGAGATTCCTTCTCCACAACAACAGTCAACATGCCCCCAAGTGCATCATTTGCTTTGCCACAAGCCAGGATCTGCAGAACCTGCTGAAATGCAAGACCTGGCTTGCAGATGGAACTTTCTCCACCTGCCCAAAGCTATTTAGCTAGCTTTGGAACACCCATTGGTAGGTTAGAAATCTGGTTCTTCCCCTGGTCTTATTTTTCCTCCCAAATAAGAATCATGAAACTTATTTGCGTGCACTTATAATTCTAAAGGCCAAGTTAGATGAAAATCGTCTCAACCATTGAAGAGGAGCCAAAGAAAACCAGAGGGCGCAAGAAGAAGTCCCAATCCCAGGAAGAGGAAGCCACCCCAACCAGAAAGCAGGCAGAAAGCCTTCCCTACCACAAATATCTGGTAGTGGATTTCAAACAGGCTCAAGCAAATGTCTTCATTTGAGTCTTCAAGAGCTCCCCTCAGGGATACTAATTCCACTTCTGACAGGCACTCTGCCGCTGCCTCCAAAAGTGCTCTGATCTTCATGAGCTGGTCAAATCTGAAGGCACTAATGTAGCCAAGGATATTTTCAATTGCTTTGATGCCCTTGCCCTTGTGAGAAAGGAGGAGACCAACGCCTTTTACAATGCCTCCTCTGCTATCCCTATATCCTTGCCAACCAGGCAGCATTTGCTCTGTTCATAGAGTATTTTGAAACTCAATGGGTTGGAGTATTTCAAGGATCACGCCACATCAGAAAAGGTGGTGACTCAATCCAGTGGAATAGCTTTAAGCAGGTAAAAGATGGCCTGATCAAAATCACCTCTTCCCTTGAAGGGTGGCATAGTCAATTTGCAACAAGAGTCTGGGTTCATAAGTCCAAATCCAACAAGTCAATGGTACATCTCAAAACTCAGTAGGCCATTTCTGCCTGGCTCTTCAAGACTGGCATGAAGTCCAAGGGCAACCCCCCAAGAAGACAAAAGCGGTGAAAAAGTATACAGAAATTAGCCAGGGTGTTCTTGCCTACTATCCCAAGGATAACAAGCTTGAGCATCTTCAGGCCATCTCAGTTGCTCTTTCCACTAATGTTTGAGCCCTTTTCCAATAAACACTATTTTATCTTATCTCTTCTTTCCTTTGATTTTATCATTCTTTAACTTTTTTTAGTTTTTGGTAAAATTGTATGCTTATTTTAAAGTATAGTTTACAGTTATGAAAGATGAAGATAGTTGTTTTTGGGTATATTTTAACGTTTGAGCTTTACGCAACTATGTTGCTACTAATTGATTCTACTTTTTTATTGCAGATTTGGCATTCTGATGCCTTTTTAAGCCTAGAAATGTTTTTTGAATTTTATTTTTGGGAATTATTTGGGTTTTTTGGAGTTTAAAAAATCTAAAAATTTAAAACTTGTTTTTCTTAGTTATGATGCTGTAAATTGAAATGGCATTTTTACTATAAAATTGAGATAGCAAAAATTGAGATAGCGTTTTTCAAAGTGCCATTTTTGAAATGGCATGTTGTACCTCCAGGAGGACACAGCAAGAAATCTTTATAGCAAAATATTTGAGGTTCAAATCTACCCCTGGGTTAGCCTTCAGGGCAAAATTAAGGGCACATACCTTAATTTCCTGTAATACAAGAGGAATTCCTTTTGGTGAAAAAGGAATGGAAAAAGCTTGAAGTTAAAAAAAGCAAACACAAATGTGGATAAAATTGTCTTTATTATGTTGCAACATCTTCAATTATTCCCTCTTGGGGGATTAACGCCCTGAGTAGTTCACCTTCTAATCATTAAGTTGGTGGCACCACTATCATTTGCCCATCTATTACAGGGATCAAACATGCCATATCCTAAGTGTAACACAACTTAAATAAGCCTTGTGACTTATGAGGAGCATTACTCAGATAAGCCCCATGGCTCCAATGATGTACATGGACAGTATGTGGCTTTCCATGTTACTATATAATTACCCTATATTCATATCCAATACATTATCATTCTCTTCTTAATTTCCTCTTTATCTCATTCTATATACTTCTAAGAAGTATTTACATAACAGTGATATCCAGGTAGGTCACAACACCTACACAACTTTAAAAAAATTCTTCCTAAGAAAAGTATCCAACAAATGGCCCTCCCCCAGGCTGGAGAGACTACAAAGAAGGACAAGACGTCCCTACAGGGTTCACCATCTTCAACAACGTCCTTGTTCCCACCAAAAAGTACAACCTTCTCCACGCCTGTAGACTCCTGAACCCATCTTCAAACTCTGCAGCCCCACAGGTGCCCAAGATACCCAGTATTGTATTTTAACGCCTGCGCTCAGCAGAAATTGGGATGTTTATAGGATTGTGCCAAGAAAACGCCACCCTCTGGATCAACAGCACACAAAGCAAATTTATACAAGTAGACTACCCCTGTAGACTTTGGACCAGAAAAATTGCCCTACATGTCACAGAAACCGCCTCACACTTTTTAAGTGAATGGCTAGATCAACACCCCAACCAAAAAGAAAAGTGGTATGTGTTCAAGGCTACTTCCTTGAAAATTCCTCCATGAAAGACTTTGATGTGGTGATCATGACAGAAATTAGAACATTTAAAATGAAAGGAACTATTGAGGAGTACATTTCAGCTTACAAAGACCTACATGAATGAGCCCCCAACACCATCAACTTTGAAAAAACTGGACCACAACTGGACTTCTAAAATGGCCTCCCCACCCACATTAGATGTCATTTTGACATGTCCTTATGCAAGAACCTCAAAGATGTATTCTTAAAAGGAAAGTGTGCAGCTCAAAAATTTGATAAGCTACCTGCAACAAATAAAAAGAAGGAGAGCCTCACAGCAAGAAAAGACCCTCAACCAAACAAGCAAAACAACTGAGGCAACAACACCCATCCACAAAACTGAAATTGCACTGCACAAGCAAACCAGGCAAGCACCAAAGATATCAAAAAGGAGGGAAAATCTCAGGGGAGTGCCTAGGCAAGCCGCCCTCCCCCACTTTACAAGACTCATACAGGGACCAAGACGTGAACTCAATCACTATGATCCAAGTACCCTCCAATAACCCTCTACTGTTTGCCGCCCAAACTGGAAATAAACTCCTCACTTATACTTTCTGTTTTTGCAGATATTGGGGCACCAAACTATTCAACACTGGAGCAGACCAATCCCTTGTTGACAAGAAATTTTCTGGCCTCATGAAACTACCTACCACCCAAAGCAGTATCAGGAGAGTCATCATGGCGGATAACAGAAGCACACCAGTCACTCAAGAGGCAAAACCTTTCTGCACCCAAATTGGAGACAAACAAGCCACACTCAGTGGCCCAATCATACCAATCCCCAAGTATGATGTTACACTTGGCCTGGACTAGATGAGAAAGACCAAACCTCACATTGACTGGGATAGTGCTACCCTCATCATTCACCAAGGAGAAGTACATCACCATGTTTACCCAACTCACCTTGATACGCTTATGAGGGACCATGTATTTGTAAAAATCATGGAAACAGAAGAGAAAACTGACCTTAAAAAAATCAATTGGAGTACCTGCACATATGAGGTTATCCTCTTTAAAAATACGGAGACTCAACATGAAAAGGACCACATACAAGACTAGTTAGTTAACAAGTTCCCCACTGTCTTCCAAGAAACACTGCCAGGATTACCTCCTGACTGCGGCATACAACACAACTTTTGACCTCAAAGGGAGTGTAACTAAAGTACAACCTATCTACTGCCTCACACCACAAGAAGACAACACCCTAAAAGCTTACCTTGACAAAGCACTTGAGAAAGGACTCATAGGACCATCAAAGTCAACTTTTGGTGCTGTGGTCTTCTTTGTGGCAAAGAAAGATGGAGTACTCCACCTGGTCACCAACTACAGAGCGCTCAACAAAGTCACAATTAAGAAAAGGTATCCCCTGCCCCAAATTGACGCCCTTTTTGACCCCCTGGGGGGTCCCAAATCTTCACAAAAATTGATTTGACAGCAGGTCACCACCAAATTTGTGTGAAACCTTAGACATTCCAAAGACTGAATTTAGAACTAAATATAGATCCTTTAAATGTGTTGTTCTCAACTTTGGCATGACAAATGCCCCAGTACCTTTATGAATTTAATGAACAAAGTTTAAGGAACACATTGGGAAAAAAGCAATCATCTACCTGGACAACATTATCATTTACAGTCCCAACCTGGAACAACACTGGGAAGACGTCTGCCTGGTCCTCTGCACCCTTGAAGAAAACCAACTAATAATAAGACCATCAAAGTACAACTTCTTTTTGTCTGAAATTCCCTTCCTTGGCCACATTATCAGCAAGGACAGGATAAAACCAGACCAGAAAAAATACGCGCTATAACAAAATGCCAGCCCCCAGGAACAAAAGCAAACTCTGCACCTTCCTTGGAATGGTAGCCTAAATAAGAAAGCTCATCCTAGCTGGGGTGCCCTAACAGCCCCCTTGTCAGCTATCACAGGGAAAACAACCAAATTGTCTGGACACCCTTACGAGATCAGCATTTCTGCTAACTGAAAGAACACATGGTCACCGCCCCCATCCTGCAATACCCAAACTGTGAGGGTATCTATGAGCTAGAAACTGATGCCTCTGATTATGCCATAGGAGAGTCCTCTGTATTTAAACAGCCCAAAAGGACTTCCTTCCCATGGCATATGAATCAAGGAAGTTATCTGACGGCAAATAAAGATATCAAATATACAACAAGGAGTTGGTAGCCATCATACACTGCCTCATGAAGTGGCAATGCTATCTGGAAGGAGACCAAACATTTAAAGTACTCATTGACTACAAGTTGCTGATATTCTTCAAAACACAACAGAACTTGTCAAGAAGACAAGCCAAATGGATGAATCTCATACAGAGATGCCACAAGCAAATTGAATATAAACCAGGCAAGGAAATGCTTACTGAAGATGCCCTGTCAAGGCTATACAGCAAACATGTCCTCTGTACTAATGGCAACCACAAATAACCCATGTTAATCATAAGAATCTCCAGGAAGGGTTCCCACTTGGCACCCCAATGGACATCCAATAGAAGGTCCTTAGGAACAAACACTTGTTCAAAAACGTATATGGTATGCTACACCAAATACTTCTGAATGGTGATACTGTACCCTACGTACTGTCAACACAAAAGATTAACACAGTCCTCCATATCACAGAGACCTGGGACACACCTGCAGCAGGAACTTGCATGAATACCTCAAAACACGCTACTGGTGGTCCAACATGCTAGATGGTATCAGAGAAATACTGGAGCAATGTGAAGTCTTTGAGAAGTATGCCCAAACCAAAGCGCCACACAAGTCATTAGTACCTGTATTCATCACACAACTCTTCAAGGTATGATCACTGGATATTGTGGGACCAATGTCTGGCAAAAACAGGGGCAAGAAGTACATCATCACAGCTATTGACTATGCAACCAGGTGGCCTGTGGTGCAAGCCACCAAAGAGCACAAAGGCAACAATGTGAAGAGACTCATTGGAAAAGAGATCATAGCCAAGTTCAGGAAACCTGACCTTCTGATCACAGATGAAGGCACTTAACTCAAAGCCATTGACACCAATATTTATCTTGCAAAAACGGAATAAAGCACATCACAGCCAGCCCATATCACCCCCAAGCAAATGGACAAGTAGAGCAACTAAACAGCGCGCTTGTAGAAGCCCTCAGTAATTAATCAGCTAACAATACAAAGGCCTGGGTTGATATGCTCCCAACAGTGCTCATGGTCTTTAGAACACAAGATAACCACAATATGGGCAAAAGCCCTTATCAGCTTGTCTATGAACAAAAGCCCACTCTTTTCAGTACAACTGCAGGACCACAATTACCTCTGCCCAAAAAGGTGCCAGACAACAGTGACCCCAATGTACTACAATCCAGAAAATACCAAGAGAAAATGGAAGCAAAAGGGTTGAAAGGGAAGCAACCCCATTACAACAAGAAAAATTCCAAGTCAGGGACCAATCTGGGTTTTCAATCACAACCAACACAAATTGGACCCAGGATTACGTGGACCAGGCATTGTCATGAAAGTCAAGCCCAATAAGACTTATCTTGTCAATGAAATTGGAGCTCATACTGAACTGAAATGGTATGCACCACAACCAACTCTACCTGTGCAAAGCAAGAACAGCCCAAAAAAATTCCAGACACCCTGTTCCCAATGCCAAATTGAGTCAATACCAAGTGTGCATCCCTGTCACTCTTAAGAAAATTCCCAAGGCTCTGTCTTCCAGCACCCCAGGGGGGAATGTTGCAACATCTTTGATTACTCCCTCACAGGGAATTGACACCCTGAGCAGATCACTGAATGACACACTAAATGGTTCACCAGCCAGCCAGTGAACTGCTGGCACCATTATCAGTCAACCAACTATGACAGGGATCCCTCAATCCAGATCCTAAATGGAACACAACTTGTATAAGCCTTGTGACTCAAGAGTAACATTACTCAGATGAGCCCATGATTCCTATGATGTACATGGACGGTATGTTGCTTGCCTTGATACTATATATTATTCTATATTTCATATCTAATAAAGTATCATTCTCTTCTTAAATCTTCCCATTATCTAGTTTAATATACTTCTCAGAAGTATATAAATGACACTGTAATCTTTTCCTTCTTACCAGTCTTCACTGCTGATCACATACTATGAACCACCTTGGTCCTATATCTCAGTCCCTGTTACCAAAACCTGTAGACCCAATCATGAGTCTACATTATTACTGGTGTTTGACTAGGCCCTCACAAGTGGCAACCACTTAGGCCATCCAACCATATATCAATGAAGTCTATGTTGTTGTCTTTACTCAACCAGGTGGTTAAGTCTGAGATTTCAGTTACAAAGTAACAAGCTTGGCAACAGCGCCCATGTTGACAATAATAATGTCA
Source organism: Entomophthora muscae (assembly GCA_014839935.2). Taxonomy (NCBI): domain Eukaryota; kingdom Fungi; phylum Entomophthoromycota; class Entomophthoromycetes; order Entomophthorales; family Entomophthoraceae; genus Entomophthora; species Entomophthora muscae. The sequence continues at coordinate 180,464 of QTSX02003638.1, forward strand.
ACAGTGGCCATGTCAACTCAAAACTCTAAATCTCATATGTTTTTTGCTAGTTGTGCTAGCTTAATTCTTTTTTTTAAAATGTTCAGGGGTGTGAACCCAGAAAACACAACAAAATAGTGGTCATCTCAACACAACTTAATACTAAGCTTAATAAAAACTCAATTTAACCAGATTTTTCCTTTATGTTTACTAATAAAAATTAGTTTATTTTTTATTTGTTTTCACGACGTAAAAGTGTCAATGTGACCCTTTTTAAGCCAAACTTATTTTTAATAACAAAACTGAAACATCTACAGTAAAAAAATAAGTGCACATTTAAAAATGTTTTTTATTAAATTATTATATTGAAAAAGACAGTGCACATACATTTGATTGTTGAAATGTTCATGTTATAAACATTTATGTGGCACTTATTACAACTTTAATATATTAAGTGGATTGGTGGCTAACAGTGATCCAATAATTTAAGTGTGAGTTACTATGTAAGTTACTATAGAATTTACTATTAAAAAATGCAGACCCTTGTAAATGTTGTTTATTTGCCCATGATCTTCCCAGGGTGTAGTTAAGAAAAAAGAGTGGCACAATTAAGCCTAGATTAATATGTCACCTCATATAAAGAATGTAATAAGTGATGTTGTTGACACTTTACCCTTTTCAATACTTGAATACAACTTTTTAACAACTTCATATAAGCACAATGGTAAAATATCATATTAACACTACCCAAATAAAAATTTTAATAAAGAAATCAAGAACCTTGATATCTTTTTAACTTATTTTCATATGTTTTTTTTAATTTTTATATGTGAAAAAAAAACACACAGAAAACAGTTAATTTTTGCTAGCCCGCGTAAATTTAATTAAGCATACTATAAAAAAACATAATAAATTTTTTAAAAAATGTCAACAGTGACAATTTTGTCAAAAATAATGTCTACAATTTTTGAAATTGACAGTGAGAATTCAGCTTTTTACTAATCATCACTCATAATGTCAACACTTTTCAGTTCTCACATATAAAACTTTGTGTTTTACATAATAAAAACTTACGTTTTTTGATATTTTGTATTTTTGACTTTTCTCTTTCATATTTTCTATTTTTAAAATAAAATCCATATCTAAATATAATACTTTTGCATATTCCTCTTAACTTTAAATTTCTTTATTTAAAACCATAACAAAATAAAGCCTATACAAGTATTTTTTACCTTTTAAATACCAAAAAAGCCATCTAAGATTTACTATTTATATATTATGCTTTTTAAGTTGTTTTGTTTGTTTTTTACATACATTGCTTTATTTTAAACCATTTACTTATTATTTTAGGACAAAAACACTTCCAAATAGCCCAAAGGAACCAAGTGTCCTTCAAAGCCAACCAAACCCACCAAACAGAAGCCTGTGTCATCAAAGAAGGTCACTCCAAAACCATCCCCAAAGCCCTCACCAAAGCCCTCTCCTGAGAAGAGCCCTGATCACTCCACTGGGGGAGAGGAATCTGATGGCTCTCTTACAGAGCACAGTTTTTACAACTTGGCTTCTGACAAGGAGCCAACCAAGAAGAAGCGCTCAGCCCTAAAGTCCCCACCCAAAGATAAGTCTCCTACACATGAGGAGCACCACAATAAGCCCCCTTCTGCTTCCCCACCCCCACCAAACTCCCCCTCTTCAAGCTCATCTGGGGATAATAACAAACCCTGCCCCAATTACTTCCCTGGTTTTTACCATGCTCCTGCTGGCCCCTGGGACCCTCTGTTGGCCCATAACATCTGCAACATTGACAGCAAATTCAAGGTTCCCTCTTCCTTGCCCTAATACTTCCCAATCATGAGCGTAAAGGGTGGGCCAGCCATGGTGGCCAATGGGTATATCTTCAGCTGCAATAATGCCAACCAGGGCTTCAAGAGCCGCCATTACACCTGTGAGGACTGCTCCTGCCCAGTGCGGCTCAATACTGAGCGCTGGGACCTGGTCCAAACCATCAAGGGCAAGCATACCTGCATCATGCCCAACACCACCATAGCCCGCCTTCTCAAGTGGTATCTGGTGCAGGTGATGCCCACCTCCAAAGATCTTTCTGCCACCCAGCTGGCCGTGCTTGCTTGCAAGTACCTCTCATCAACCAACTTGATGAGGGTTCCAACTCACAATCAGTTGGTCAAGTTTGTAAGTGATAGGCGTCAAGTCTCAAACCCTATGGCCAAGTGTGCCACCAACATCAAGGACCTTATCCTCACAGATGCCCTCAAGAAGACAGAGGATGGTGAGATGTTCCTTCTCCATGACAATGGGCAGGAAGAGGAGGATAGAATTTTAGCCTATACCACAACCCAAAAACTGGAGCAGCTGAACACTGCTACCACCTGGCTGTGCAACGGCACATTTGCTACTTGCCCCTCCCTGTCAGGGATCCAATCTCAGGCGGCTGGCCCGCCGTTTCCGAGGGTAACTTGGGCCGGGGTTTTTGCGGGCAGGGCCCACCACAAGAGATGAGCTAACTTTAGAAGGTAGGAAGCTGACTTCCCAATCCAAGACCACGTGCCGGCGGCCAGTACAATGGTGTCCACCACCCCTGTGAGGGTGATGTACACTATTCTAAAAAGCTTGCTGGTATGGTTGGTTGGAAGGTTGGGTGAAGAGGCTGGCATTGGTTTGGGTGTTACAGGCAGTTCCATATAGATATTGTAGGCCAGGAGATAATTGAATTTTCCTCTAAATAGCTTTGGGGTGGAGAATACCCACAGGCCTTGGCGGTTGTATCTAATAGCAGATTGGATGCGGGCTAGCAGGTCAAGTTCAAGGATTTTTTTTGGTATATAATCCTTATATTTGGGCTTCAAGGTATAATCAGTGAAGTGAATGGGCCTATAGGGTGCACCAGATGGACGGAAAACTTCAGGCAGTGGGGCAGGAGAGCTGGGAGATCTTGAACTGAATTGATAGATAACAAATACAAAATATGGCAATAGCTGTAAGAGCCAAAGTAACATAACCTTTATTTAAAAATGGTGATAAGGTTTGAGCGCAGAATCTATAGGCATATATAAAATTATGCCTCCAAACTTATTATTTTCCATTGGGGCTTTATCAAAATATTGGGAAAAGTGCAGGTGGGCAGCCAGAGGGCCCGGGTGTGGGAGCGGCAAAATGGCACCTTGGCTGGGTGTTCTCTCATTGGTCAGAACGTCCAATTTGGTCACTTGATTTTCTTGATTCTTTGCTGTGGTCACGGGGTTGGTCCAAAAAGCCCGGGTTTATCTTTGGCAGTAGGGGTTGATTGGTTACTTAGAGAGGACTTCAAACTTATGAAATTCACATGGGCCATCTCTGCTTCCATTAGGCAATTTGAGAGGCTCCTCTTTGGGTGCCACCATGAATGAGCTGGTGAAGGTATTCTGCTTTGGGACTTAGCGGGAGCCTCAGCTTGCAGGGGCTCAATCCCAAAAATGTGGGCAAGCAGGCCCTTGGTCCATGGGCCCAGCGGCCTTCAGGAATGTAGGTTCATGGTTCAAATCCCACCCTTGGAACTGGGTTTCCCAGGGTAATGAATTGTCAATCCTGACACTCCCTATTCAAGCAGCTTTGGGTCCTGCATGGGCAGTTTAATGACCAGGTCATCCCCCTTATTTTCTTTCTCCTTCCTGATTCCAAGACTGAAGTCTACACCAGAGCCTTCAATATTGTCAGGATTCTTTGAGCTCCCTTCCCACCAATCAGCTTCCCCCTCCCACTCACGCCACAAGGGCAAATCCCTCCTCTGCTGAGAAGGATGGGTCCACCATAGCTGCTGAGCAGCTAGCTCATGCGCGCTCACTTAGGCTGAAGGTTATCATAATGGACTTTGAGCAAGCTCAGTTCAGAGCCTTTGAGGTCACTTTGATGGAGAAGTCCAGGGCTGCTTCTTCCATTTTGGAAGGCCCTCATCAAGAATTTCAAGAGTGAGAAGGACCTTTTTGAAAAGTATTTTAACAATGGTAAGGGGAAGTGCCACTTTACCTTGACTCAGTTTGCTGCCTTGGCTTTTATATCCAGAAAATTACTGGGTTTGGCTTTGAGTCCCTCCTGGAGGACGCTTACATCAAAAAGCACTTCATCATCTTCAAAGGTTATTTGGATTACTTTGAGCGCCAATGGGTGGGAAAGAAGGTAACTGCCCAGAGAGGTAAGAGCGGGGCCACTGCCCCTTGGAACTGTCAAGGCGCCTGCCTCAAGGGGGAGATGAAGACCACCTCTAGCCTTGAGGTTTGGCATAAGCACCTGAAGGTGAAGCTTGGGTTAAACCCCAAGTATAACAAGTTCTTCTCTAAGCTAAAGGAGGAGCAGGCTCAGACTGTCTCCAAGTTCTTCAACCTGGCCAACCAGGTGGCCCCCAAGAAGCAAAAGTCCAAGGAGCAGGACTACTAGGAAGACGTGCAGAAGGTGTTAAAGAAAAAGTACAAGGTGGTGGATATTAAGAAGTACCTTTAAGATGTTGCCACTGCTCTTGCTGGTGGCTTTAATTAGCTTAATAAACCTTGCTTTGCCTGTATATTTTTTACTTTTAAACTTTTAATTTTTTAATTTATTTATATTGTACTAATATTTTTAAGTGTAAATGGTAAGTTTCAGATACAGTTTTAATGTGGTTTAGTAAGAAATATCTTATATTTTGTTAATTTATCTTTAATCTATGAGATATTTTCAGTTATGCTTATATAAAGTATAATAAATTATAATTATAATTTTATTATGTTTTGTAGTTATTATGATATTAAATATCTTTATTTTTGGTTCATTGGAATTTTAATTTTTATGGAAATAAAAAAATAATTTTATAATAAAGAGTGTAATTTACATAGTAAACTGAAAAATAGTTGCTTATATCTCCTTATTCTTATTACTTAAGGTAATTTTTTATTGCAGTTTTGAGCTCTTTGGGGTCATTTTAGTATAATAATGTATTTTAAAATATATTTTTTATATTGAAAACGCTCAGGGTAAAGTGTTTTGTTAATTAAAAAAGTGTTGACATCCAGGAAACGGCATTAAGTAAACCTGGGTTGTCACTTTACTATAGTGTTGATATTAAAAGTGTCAACATTTTTAATGTCAACATGGGCGCTGTTGCCACCAGCTTTACTTACCAGAGGCCTGATCACACCAAGTTCTGAAGCTGCTTCCCCGAGCAACCGCCTTGGTGACACCCATGAGCATATCCATGCCCTCCAATGCTTACTTTGGGATCTCCCCAAAGCTCCCATAGGGACATAGACAAGGAAACCCTACCAGTATATTAGGTAGAGTGCTTGCTCACAGACCTCATGTAAGTGTATCAGGGTACATAAAACTCTCAAAGATCCTTTCCTCCCTGGCAGCTGCGTTACCTGCCAGGGGTCTAAAAACTTACAGCCCTGGTAGCCAAGTTATCTACCATGCTGGCACACTTTCCTCCCCTGGCAGCCTGTGTTAGCCGCCAGGATCTAAACAACATCCAGCCTGTATAGCCCATGCTACCCACCAGTCTGGACCACTCCCCACCCCAAGTAGCTAAAGTTCCCTGCTGAGCTATCTCATTCCTTACCGCTAGCAGCCACAGTTCCCTACTGGGTGAGTATCTCTAGCCCACAGCAGCCAATATCTCCTGTTGGGTGGGGACATCATCTGCCTCTAATAGTCCTTTGTTATTTACTAGCCAGGCCTTACCTTACCTAGTAGTCATTATTCCTACTAGGCCTCTACCTGTAACAAAATTCACTAAACTTCCATTTGGTCAACATAAGCCCCGTCTGCAAACCACCAAACATGTGGACTGTTACAATGGGGGGAGGGGATTCTGTGGCATCTGATTGTTTGGAAAGAATATTTTCAGCAGTTAGGGGGCCTGCATTGGAATTTGAGTCAAAGTCATTATAATTCAAAAAATTCTGATGCCCAGCAGGTCAAGGGCTGCCATCCTCAAATGATGTATAACATGTGATTTTCTTGTCATAATTATTTGGGTAAAAGTATGGCAAGCCCAGATTTTCCAGGGCTATTTGGGCAACTCCAGCTTTGACTTATTTCTTGTCAATGACAGCATTCAAAATTTATATTTCTCTCAGGGGTTTAGCAGTTGTTATTTGCTGGTTTCTGGTCTTATTTGGGCGCACTATTCCTTCCATTTGGTTTTCTACTGTAACAACAGGTGCCACAAGGGATTGAGAATCATCAGAAGATGCAGATCCTTGTGTAGTGACTAATCCTGTTGACCCTGAAGGCAATTAAACATGAGAGGAGCTATCAATAACAGGGGCTGTGTATGCTGTTGGGATTTCACTAATTTACCCTCCAACTGCTTACAAGAGGCACTGTATCATATCAGTGACTGAAGCAGAAGGGTGTGACCAAAAAACAAGCTTTAACTGGGGTGATCAAGACTAAGATAGAGGGCTGCAATCTTAGCACTTTCTGTGAGTGATGATCTTTCAGCACTTGTTTAGAACTGCTTGAGGTGCAAAGATAGAGGTTGAGGACCTTGAGAGCTTGAGAACAGGTTTTTTAGTCAAGCAAAGAGGAAGTTGCTGGAGCTTGAAACGTCACCAATAGAATTAGGGTAGACACATTGTGGTGATCCGCATGTGTGTTTTTTTGCAGGCGAGGGTTGATTTGGCTTCAAATAAAGACAATATGCTGAAGAGTGACAATGTGTGGTTAGCTGATGACGCTGTAAGCTAGTAGGTAACATAGGGCTAATAGGGGTAAGTAGGGTGAGACTAGTAGGTAAAAAAGGACTACTAGGGTAAGTAAGGTGAGCCTAGTAGGTAACTAGGACTACTAGGGTAAGTAAGGTCTGGCTGGTAGGTAACAAAGGACTACCAAAGGCAGATGTTGCCTCCACCCAGCAGAAGATATTGGCTACTTTGGGCTATAGTTCTTCACCTAGTAGGGACCTGTGGCTGCAAAAGGGTGAAGAATGAGATAGCTAGCAGGTAATTTTGTCTATTTGAGGTGAAGAAGGTTTTGGACCCCTGGCGGGTAACGCGGGCTTCCAGGGAGGGGAAGAGCTCTGAGGGCTCTACGTACCCTAATACGCTTACAGGAGGTCTGTGAGCAAGCATCCTACCTAACAGACTGGTAGGGTGTCCTTGTTTATGCCCCTATGGGAGCTTTGGGGAGAGCCCAAAGTGAGCATTGGAGGGCATAGATTTGCTCAGAGGTGTCACCAAGGCGGTTTTCTTGGGGAAGCAAGCTGCAAAATTTGGTGTGATCAGGCCTCTGGGAAGTAGAGCTGATTTCTCTGCAACTGAAAGCCCAGAATTAATCATCTGGGTGAGTAAAGACAACACATAGACATTGATATATGGTTGAATGGCCTAAGTGAAGTGCCACTTGCAAGGGCCCAGTCAAACGCCAGTTCAATGTAGACTCATGCCTGGGTCTACAAGTTCTGGTAACGGGGACTGGGATAAAGAACCAAGGTGGTTCACGGAATTAACAGAGAAGACTAGTGAGAGGGACTGTTTGATCACAGGAAGACTAGTTGACATACTTTTAATTCATATTGAATTGTGGGAACCAATATGGTTCAGTGTACAGAGGGAACTAAGGAGGTTCTCAGTTGGGATTTGTTGAGGAACTGGTTGAGGATAAGATGAAGGACCAGAAGATTATGATGCAGGACTAGCTGATAATGATGCAGGATGGTCAAAGGACCAGAAGATTGTGGTGCAGGACTGAAGAGCTAATAGGATGTGAGTGCAGGACCAAGAAATAATCTGAAGGAACTAGCCAGACTAGATACAGAGGCTGGAAGAACTGATTTTAGTGTCTTTTGAGAGGAAAATTGATAAAAAGAAGCAGTTAAATAATAATTAAATACTTCCTGATTACATTTAAAAAAAGATGTAATATCATATAATGAAAAAAAAGAGGAGAAAAAATAAATCTACAGTTTGTTAGAGCTGTAAATTTATTTAAAGAAGAGAATTGAGTAAGAAGGGAGCTAGAAAGAGGCTGGAAATAGAATGGAGAAACTGTGAGGGCAAAATAGCAAATTTTGCCAAGGACAACTAAGAGAGGCAAGAGGATGAGCAGCAAGCAGGTTTAAAGTTGCAAAACGTTGAGAAAAACACAGAGAAACACGGAGAAACGTTGTAAAATTGAGGGGTCAAAATTTGCCTAAGTAAAACATATGTGGAAGCGCTCAAGATTTTCTGGGGAAACATGACAAGAATCACAGCAAAACTGTTTGAAACGTGGAGCAGTTGTTTACCCGGAGCAAGACAGCCTCAGTTTTGAACCAGGGTCAAGAGCAAGTCATCCAGGGAAACCTTTTTGGCAAAACTGTTGAATCAAGGCATGTGATTGGCTGCAAGCCAGAGTCTATTCAATCAGTGTTTTAAGGGCTTTAACTTAAGAGTTAAAGCCTAAAAAATGAGGTGCAGAAGCAGAAAATTCAGGGCTTTCATTGGATGAAGTTAGTTTTAAAGTTTAATATATTATAGAAGGAGAAAAAAGGAAAGTTTAAGCTTTTGAAAACCAGAGTTCTAAAAGAGATTTTTGGTCTGAAACAAGGGGCTATAAAAGGGAGAGCTATCTGAGACTCTTCAGGGACTGGATCAAGTGGATTACAAAGGCCACAAGAGCTACAGAAGGAGCCAAAGACCAAGAAAAGGAAGCCTGAGCTGGAAAAGAACACAGGAGCCCAATACCAAGGTGCAGAAGCCCAAGACCAAAGTACAGGAGCCCAAGACCAAGGAGCCAAAGCCAAAGACCAAGTACAAGGAGTCCAAGAGATTGTTAAAGGACTCCAAGTACTGGCACAAACCCTCATTGTCACCTATCCCAAGGCCATATATCAGAAGGTTTCTAAGGGGATCTTCCTTCTGACTGTGAAAGAAAAACCTATTACAACCCCTACCCAAGTTTCCCGTGATAAAAGGATATAAGCTTTATGAGTAAATTACCCCACATCCTCTACCCTAGCCCAGGGGACAAAGAATCCTATTGTTTAGACTGAAGAAAATTTTCCTCTAGTAAGTCTGCCTAGGAGGAGTGGGAAAAGGTGACTAGGCATCTTGAAATGACAGATAAAGGAAGGGAATTTATTGGGGGAAAGTTTGCTAGACTATTAAAGAGTTGATATCAACCTACAGAAGGGCTAGCGCCTGCTGAAATACAAGTGTATGGTGGAGATGCTAGCCTGGTAATTGAGAAGGTATTAGAAGAGTTTGCTTGTATGCAGGAAAAATATAAGCTTCTAACCAACCACTCACCACTGTTGGAGAATGACAACTCCTCCAAGCCAGTCCCTGGCTATGACCCAGGACACACTTTGGGGACTGGTGACCAGGAACCCCACACATATTATCTAAAGGAGTTAGGTTTTGTTCAAGAATAGACAGACATCACTTAAAGGATTCAGGCTCTTCTTGTTTTATTGAGAAGCTGAGAAGCTTTTGAGGGAAACCATGCTGAGTCAATTCCTCAGTTAGAGCCAAGATTTCTCTTGCAGTGAAAAGTGAAGGGGATAAAAGACTAGGAGCAAGAAATCAGGATTTGAGGTTTGAGAAGAAGGTAAAGCAGGGTTGTGTGATCTTGATCTTTGCAAAAGATGAGTATAGAAGAGGAAAGAAAACCGCTGTAAAGATACTCTATATGAATTAACAAGTATTATGAAAGTCACCACCAAAATATTCATGAAGCAAGAGGATGATCTATTAACAAATATAAAAAGGCCATACAATATATTAAAATTATAGTTGTTTGATAATTTCATGATGAAGTGGAGTGAGAGCTTGTTGTAGTCAATCTAATGGAAAATGTACACCCAAATAAGGATGATGTTACCAATAAGGAAGAGACTATGTGTATTTACTCCAAAATGGTAACCTTTGAAGAGGCAATATGGAAAAGTACAGCAGAAGATTATGTACAGGTAAAAGAGGAAGACTTTAATTTAGCTTAGGGTCAGAGAATCAGCTGCATAGATGGGTTCACACTCATTTTTGTGGATTTTAGGAATCATTTTGTCAGAAGGAGGAAGATTCCCAGAGAAATGACAAATGTTAGAATGCATAATCTAGTAATATGGTTATTACATATCTGATTGGTAAATATTGAAATAAGTGAATCATGAGGCAAGATATTTATTGCGGATAAAATATAAAACTATTAGAGTAGTGTTGCAACTGAACCAATAAAGATTCAGTACTTGGAACTGGGGAAGACAACAGTCCAATGGAAAGGACAGAATAATAAGAATAAGGTATTGTTTATTGTAGAATATTGTGATTAATATACTATATGGGGAAAGCCATAAGGCTACAAGGGGGTGGAATAGTGGGAAGTTCCATGTAAGTTTTGAAGCCAAGGAATAACTTGTGTGGGGATCAGCAAGTCAAATTGGTGGCGCTCCTAATTAGTATGAAGTACCCGTCATTTGATGTTGTCACCAGATTAGTTCATGTTGTTAGATACGTCAAGGGGCGACTCATTGAGCGCCCCTTGTGTATCTTAAGATACGTTGGCAGGAGAGTCTGGAAAATTGGTTGCAACACCCCCCCTTTCCCCCTGCTTGTTGTCAGACACCAAGACCAGAGCCTGCAGAAGGTTTGGGAAGGTTTGCACAAACAGCTTTTTTTTGGGGATGGCGCAGCAGGGATGCAAGCAATCATGGTGAAGCTTCTTGGTGTTTTCTTAGGCATCTTCAAGTTGATAAGTGTGAATGTCATAGACTGAAGCTATCTTGAAGGACCCTAGATGGTTGTGTTCCAACTTAGCAAAATTGGGATTGAGGGTGTAGATGGGGTCACCTGTGGCGTATCTAGCTTTGAGGTGCTTTGTCCCTCCTGCAATCTGCTTGTGTTTAATTTCCTGGGCTTTGGCACGCCATTGGTCTAGAGATGGAGTTGTTACTAGGGGGCTTGTTGGGAACCTTAGACTTTAGCTTTCCCTGTTCAACCCCTGTCAGACTGTCAGGTGTTCCAAAGGCCAGGGTACTGGGGCTGAACCCTGTGCTCCTGTTGATTCTTGCTTGCAGGATAAGTAGAGCGGTGGGTAGGTGTTCAGTCCATGCGGTGTTAGGGTGCTCTTGTGAGAGCTTGGTAATCAATTGAACCAGTGAGCCATTTAACCGTTTCACATGTCCATTGGATTGAGGATGGTAGGGGGTTGTAACTATACGTTGAAGCGCATTCTTGGCTCAGTATGCCTTCATGACATGCCTAACAAGTTTGGGGCTGCCATCTGTGATGAGGCGTTTGGGTTGCCCAAAGTGGGCCACAATTTCCTTGCCAATAAAGCGGGGAATGATGGTGGCAATGTGGTTGGTTGTTGTCCAGGCCACTGGTCATAAAGTGAAGTAGTCAATGGCCGTGATAATGTACTTCTTTACAAGTCTGTCTTTGGGGAGTGGCACCACAATATCAAGGGCCCACTGCTTGAAGGGTTCCACAGCCTTGATGGGCAGGACAGACTTGGGGGGTGCAGGTTTGGACATGTTCTTTTTGCACAACATGCACGTTTCAAGGAGGTCCAAGATATTTTGACGCATGCACAGCCAACAAACCTTCTGTTTCATGATCTCAAAGAGGTTAAGCCCTCTGATGTGATCCAGGGTTTGGTGGTAGTGCAATTTTGTGTCCCCTTGTTGTGTAGTGGGAATGTAAGGCGTCTTCTCACCTGCTCTGCCCAGCAGCAGACGTTACCAGCATCAGTGGTGAACTGAATTTTGTTGTCCTTCAACTTGGAGATGGTTACCAAGTTAAGGCCTTTGTAGTGAGTTGCCTCAGGGTGGAGGTAGAGCATGGGCCAATCTGGGTCTAAGCCATTGTCCCCAGTGATGGACTCTACGTAGAGTTACAAAAGAGCGTCAGCTGTGACAAGTTCCTTTCCAGGATTGTACTCAATGTGCAACTGGTAGGGGATAGATGCTCAACCCTTCCAGCTTGGCAACATGTCAAGTGGGACTGTGTGTTGAAGTACTGGAGCAACTTGTGGTCTGTCAGAACGTGGGGTGGGAAGGTAGCTCCTTTCAGTAACAGCGCCACTTCTTAACACAATGTACAATGGCCGCCAATTCTTTATCATGGATGGGGTAGTGCTGTTCCAAGTCAGTAAGTTTCCTGGACTCATATGCCACAGGGAGGAAGACTCCATTGTCAGTTTCTACCCTTAGCACACCCCCTATGGCCCTGTCAGAGGCATTGGTCTCAAGTTTGTACTGTCAATTTTGATTAGGGAACTGCAGTACTGGTGCTGTTGTGAGCCTTTGCTTCAACGTCTCAAAGGCTTGATCTCTGACGGGGGTCCAATGGAAGCGCTGTTTGGTATTGAGGAGCTCAGTGAGAGGTGCAATTAGTTCCCCGCAATCAGGGATAAACTTGCATACATAGGCAACCATGTCTAGGAATGTCTGCACCTGGCCCACATCAGTGGGGGGCGGCATGCTGATGATTGCCTTGATTTTGGCAGGGTTGGGCTTTATCCCTTGGGAAGAGATGGTGTGCCCAAGGAATAACAGCTCTGACTTGAGAAACTCACATTTGGAGGGTTTATCTTTTAGCTGGTTTTTCCAAAGGGTGTCAAGGACAGCACAGAGGTGTTGGAGGTGTGTGGTTTGATCTTGACTGAAGACAATAATGTCGTCAAGGTACACAGCCACACACTTCCCAATCAATTCCTCAAATGCTTTGTTCATCAACATGGCAAAGGTGGAGGGAGCGTTGGTCATTCCAAAATTCATGATACAACACTCAAACAACCTGTAGCGCGTGTGGAAGGCAGTTTTTGCCTCATCCCCTGGTGCAATGCGGACCTGGTTGTACTCCGCAGTGAGATCAATCTTGCTAAAGACCTTCACACTTGCAAGTGTATCAAACAGGCTGTCAATCAGTGGCAGGGGGTACTTGTTCTTAACTGTCACCTCATTTAGGGCACGGTAGTCTGTGACCAGGCAGAGGGACCTGTCCTTCTTAGCTACAAAGAAGACATCTGCCCCGTATGGAGAGAGCGAGGGGCAAATGAAGCCCTTATCAAGCACGTTCACAAGGTGCCAGCGGAGGGTTTCATCTTCCTTTGGTGTGAGACAATATAATGGTTGTGCTTTAGGTAATGAACCTTGAAGTTGTATAGCGTGCTGGATTTCCTGTTGAGGAGGTAGTTGTTCAAGTGTCTCACTGAATACATCCTTGTACTCCTTGAGGAGTGCAGAAAGCGCTGCTGGTGGTGAGGAGATCAAGGGAGGGACCACAGATGGTTCAGCAAGGATAACTTCAACCAAGCATTGGTTAAAGTCTAGTTTCCCCCCTTAAAATTGTACAAGCCTGTCTCTGTTATTCTGACAAACACAGTATCATGGAGTAACTTGCTCATTTCCACAGGGTAAATCTGGAACCCCACTCCATTTTGATTGAGGGTGATTACAGAGGTATCCCAATCAATGTAGGGACGGTTGTACCAAAGCCAGTTGAGATCAGCAATTATGTTGTGGCTGAGCCCTGCCATGATTGGCCCAGAGATCTTAACCTGGATGTTCCCCATTCTTACAGAGAAGGGTACTGTCTCGTGGGGGATGGCAACTCTGCAGGAGTCAGCTACTTGTACTGCTTTGAACCTGATGGGTACTTGGTCTAATTGCTGAGAGTTGGCAAACGCCTGGTCCACCATAGTGTAATTGGCCCCGGTATCTACCAGTAATTTGTGGGTGTTCCCACAGAAATGGAAGGGATAGGACAAAATGTTACTTTATTTGAGGAGTGGCTTGCTTGCAATACAGGGTCGTCACTATGGACTTGAAAGATGTCCAGGGTTTTGACTTTGTGAATGTTGTAGTCACAGGGATTTTTGGCAAGCAGGGATTGGGAGGATGGGTCAGGTGGGGTTGCAAGGCCTCTTGTTGCTAAAACTCCCAGGCTTTTCCCTGATCCTCAATCTGCGCTAGCTGAAGCTCCCCCCTTGCAGGGACATTTAGTCCCATTATCCTGCTGACAAGGTTGACGGCGGCCTACTTGATTGTGGCTACTGCCAGATGTGGTATGTGGTTGGGATGGAGCATGGCTGGTACAGAAGAAGCCCATTGAGGCCTGATTGTTAGCCTCCACAATGGCCTTATAGCAGTCGTCAATGGAGGTGCAGCAACCTACGGGGACCCACTTACAGATATGGGGTTTTAACCCATTGATGATGAGAGTGAGTAGCATTGCATTTCTGTTGGTCACGGCTTTGGGGGCGGCAGCAAGAGCTTGTTGCCAGGCGGCAAGGTACTCAGGAACAGAACCAGTTTTTTGATTGCTAGAAGAGGAGTTCTCACAATAATGGGGGAGAAGGTTTTGCTGTAGCGGAACTTGGCGGTGTCTCAGAATGCCGCCCAGGTAACGTCAAGTTCTTGGATGGCCCAGTTGGTGAACCACACAGCGGCAGGCCCCGTGAGGCGGCCAGACGCAGTGGCAACCCACATGGGCTCAGGGACCTGACAGATGTGAAGGCCGGTTTCAGTAGATTGGAGCCAACTGACAATGTTGGCTCCTTTGACGCCACCAGCAAAGGATTCTAGCTTAAGGTTGAGCATGCGCTGGGATAGATCTGACTGGGGCGGGGTGACGCTGGCGTCACGCTGCCAGAGGGGGAGATAGTTGTACATGCTGGTGAAAACTAGCTGGTCTTGATAGATGATGTACCTGTCGGGGATGTCCCCCTTGGGGATTGGCAGGAAGGTCTCTTGTTGGGGAGTAGCCATACGGCCCGTACTCTGTCCTTTCTTGGGGGGATTTTGTTTTAGGTAGGTTGTAAACCTACCGCTGCTACCACTGTTGCAACTGAACCAATGAGGGTTCAGTACTTGGAATTGGGGAAGACAACAGTCTAATGGAAAGGACAGAATAATAAGAATAATGTATTGTTTATTGTAGAATATTGTGATTAATATACTATATGGGGAAAGCCACAAGGCCACAAGGGGGTGGCATAGTGGGAAGTTCCATGTAAGGTTTGAAGCTGAGGAATAACTTGTGCAGGGATCAGCAAGTCAAATTGGTAGTGCTCCTAATTAGGATGAAGTACCCGCTATTCAATATTGCCATCGGATTAGTTCATGTCGTTAGATACGTCAAGGGGCAACTCATTGAGCGCCCCCTGTGTATTGTAAGATACATTGGCAGGCAAGTCTGGAAACTCGGTTGCAACAGTAGTTTGTTGAAAATGAATGTTACTTAAAGCTCTTGGGTGTCTCTTGATGAGGTAGTCTCCTTGTATATAATAATTGGTAAGCTTACAGATACCACCAATGGTGGTTCTGTAAGCTGTTACCTGACCTCCTTCAAGGTCAGGATTTGTTGACCAGCAGGTCAAGGAAGGGGAAACCGGGTGTGGGGCATCTGCGCCCCACTTGGACCCAATTTCCTGTGCCACTACCCACTTGTGATCAATTGTTAGATTTAAGTCTACAATTGGCTCAAGCGTGCAGGGCTTTGGGGCAGGTTTCCCTGGGTGGTAGCACTTTGACTTGGCCACACCCAGGAAAACTATGTCTGTGACAATAATCAGAATAAGGGTTATATTTGACAATGTGCTTAACAAGTATCCATAATGAAAGAGAGATATTGAACCCTTACGGAGAATACTGTGATGTGAACAGATAAGTTTGGGCAAGCAGTCAAGGGTAAAAAGAAACATAAGACCACATTTGTTGAGCCTTCTCAGCTGATAGTCAACAGTATCATACAATGGGATGACCATAACAGAGAACCAGTCCACTGTGCCCCACTCTGTTTTTAACCCACATTCCCAAAGCTATGTTTCCTTTTAAACACCATCTCTGAACTTTGTTAACTTCGTACCCCTTAAAAAGGGCTAGTTTGGAATTTTAAAGTTGGAAAATATATGGCCATGAATAGAGCTTAGGTTCGAACTTCCAGCAGAGTTAACTCGGATCAGTCATCAAACTTACGTTTCACTTGACATGCATGAAATGTGAACCAGGAAAATCGATTTACTGCAGAAACCTTTACTCGCAAGTTCAATAAAATTTAATTGGCATAAATAATATATAATATTTTATTTATAGTTCCAACTTTTAACCATTTAAAAGCATTGCCACCTATAGCATCTAGCATAAGGGGGCTAAGGGAAGGGGGCGGTTGAAGGGAGTGAGGTGGTGGAAGACGGCAAAGTCTGAGTCTCCAAGCCCGCAGCTGACGTCCTGGACAATGCTGCGGGAGCACTTCTTAAGTATATTGGGACCAAAGGGCATTGTTCCAGGGTCGTAGAATTCAAGCCCTACTTGACTAAAGTCGCCCATGTACATGTCGGGGAGATGGGGAACGATGTCTCCTTTCTTCGCGTACCGAATGATGGGCGAGCCCAATGTCTCGAGGTAGCGAGCGTATGCAAGGTTTCCAGGGCGAGGGTTGGAATAGCAAAAGAAGCGTGCCTTGTTCTTCAAGCCATGCTTCTTAAGGAAGCTGATCCATGAGGGCATTGAGATGCCAGTTACTGATCCTCCCAGGCTGTATCCCGTGACATGGAGAGTGAAGTTTTTGTAGAGGTGGTTCTTGAGGAGAACCAATGCTTGGGCTTCAGTATCATTCTTCACTGATTGGAAATAGTTGTAATGACCCCGGTGTACCTTCTCCTTGCCATTCTTAGTGGGGTAGTCGACAAGCTGTATCTCATCGTTGGTATTCCAGTTCTTGTCAGTGACGCTGAGGCGATACGACACAACAATCAGTCTGTTGCGCAAGTCAACCGCAACTACGGAGCGGGACTCCATATCGCTGTCCCCATAGGCGTTTGCCTCGTAGAACTTGCCTTTGCAGAAGCACAGTCCAGAGGTAATCATTCTCTGCGAGCACTGCGCCAGAAGAGAGTGTTCCAAGTAGTATTCAACGTCTTCTTTGGTAAACCCATAGTCACGGCGAGGGGGATGCAGCCGTTTCTGATCACGGCCAACGATGCCTACTTGATTTCTTCCCCCAATGATTCCAATGTACTCATGCAGTCTCATAAGGCCATCCGGAGTATCTGCCATGATCTTGGCCAACTCTGCAATTGTACCGTCCCCAAAAACACAGACAATTAGATTGACTAGAGCAAAGAAAAACTTGAGCGCAAACATTTTTGTTGATGCCTTAGCTTGGATATCTTCTTATATACTTGAGTGCAATTTACCACGCTGGCCGGCATAGACTCTATGAAGGTATGATTCTTCAAGTAGGAATGTGCAGAATAATAATTCAGTCATAAATAAATCCTTTTCTAAAGATACACTCGTGAGGTTACACATGTAAGCCACCAACCCTTTAACCATATAAATAAATTTATAAGTTAAAACCCTTTTTGAACTAGAACTTAGGATCATGAAGACTACACACATGGCACTTGCAGCATGCAATTTCGGTGTTCATAATTTGACACCTGATGCTTTTACTTTGCCACCATCAATACGTTGAGAAAACCCACCCCCACCACCAGCTTCTTGATCCGAAAAAATGCCATAACCATTATGCACATCAAATTCTGCCGCCTCAAATCATCTCGCAAAGGTAGACATTTGAATAAAGGGTTAAAAAATACCACTGTTAAATCGTATACGACACAATATACCTACCCATTCCTCCGCCGCTCACTGCCGATGCACCGAGTCGGCTTGTGCGTCAACCATGACGGTCGCAGGCTCACGTGGCAGTCGGGTTTGAACAAAGATGTAAAAAAGCTGACCCGCGGAAGTTATCATCCGTCCCGCTATCCACCGCTACCCACGCCTAAATACAACTGCTAGGCATGACCTCACTAACACTTGCATCAATAAATGCTACTCTAAAGGAGTTTTTCGCCATAAATGGGTTCAGCACCTACTCTAGCCGCAACCCAGAGATGTATCCATCCTTATTAGAAAATAGGCCACTCCTCTAAAATCGTGACCAAGTTTGAGGATTGATTTGGTGCATCTCTTCATAGTTGGATGCATGGGTCTCAGACCTGTACTAGAGATATAGGATAGATGGATAGGTGCTCGCCCGTCCCAGGACAGGTGCAAAGCTGGATTTTATATATCCCTTCAATATATTTTATTGGTTCCTTGGGCTATATTCACTTATTATTGATTCCATTTAAATACATATAATATATTTTAAATATTTATAAAAGTAAAATTTAAGCGATTTAAATAAAAATATATACGAAATTTGAAAAAAATTATAAATTATGTTATACAGTTAGTAATGTCACAGCATCTAGGATTACTCCCTCTCGGGAAAACGAGCAAATCCAAAAGTTGAAGCTCCTTAAGTCAAAAGTGCAGAAATTGAAAACGGGACCCCCAAAAGTGCAAAAATCGAAAATGTCAAGGATCAAAGTGCAAAAATAAATTTTCTGGAAGTTAACTTTGAAGCAAAAAAAATTAGTTCTCAATATAAAAACATATTTTCCCCCTTGTAACAGACTAAAGAGGCCCCAAGGAGTTCATTTCTGTAATAAATACTATATGCTAGATAATAAAAATGTGCTTAAAGTTGCTGTTTTTAGATAAAATTGCTTTTCCTCTTAAAAGCAAAATTACACTAGAATTTATAAATAACTTTATTCAGTTAAATAAAAATTATGAAGCTACACATTAAATCTACTTTGGAGTTTATTTAGAAAGTAAATTGTCTTATTGTCACAGCATAAGATCAAAAGAAAGTTAAAAGCAACATAAGAGATTATTTAGAATACTCTAGAGCCTTTGCAACATTTTTAAGATGGGTAAGCCAGTTGGAAGTGTTATAGAGCAGAAGAGAGTTTTTTGCATCTATATTAAAACTGTTGAGATCCTGCTGCTCTGGGAAACACTTTGATGTCCATATAGAAGCTCCCAGTAGAGGGTTTCATTGGTTGTCTGCTCAGCTTTAAGTTTGTCAATCAGGGCATCAGCCTTGGGTTCCTTCACCCTAATACAGTTGGCAAACTTGCTGGTATTGTGTATATACTTCTGGGAAGTATAATAAACAAGATAAAGGGGAAAATTAAGAGAAGAATGATACTTTATTTGATAGGAAGATAGATAAATATACTATCATGGAAAGCCGCATACTGTTCATGTACGTCATGGAGGTCATGGGGCTTACCTGAGTAATGTTCCTCTTAAGTCACAAGGCTTATTCAAGTTGTGTTCCGCTTAGGATCTGGATTGTGTGATCCCCATAATAGATGGTCAAATGATAGGTGTGAGATTAGGCTGATTGACCACAAATGATCAGGCTAATCATCACAAGCAGATCTTAATCAGTTACACGCCATATTATCACTTGGTTATCATTTAATCAAGTGTAGTAATTATACGCTGTATAATCATTAGTTTATTATAATAGATATGGCAGTTACACGCCGTGTAATTGTTAGTTTATTATATTAGATGCTGTGATTATACGCTGTATTATCACTGATCATCATTCTAATGTGTACTGATTATACGCCGTATATTACTTGCTTTATTATAATTGATGTAACAATTATACACCGTATAAACGTTAACTAACATAGTGATTATCATTGATTCTACGCCGTATAACCTATAGATCATCTATCACTTACCCCATTCCACCCTACTGGATGTTGTATCAACCCAGCCCCACACTGCCTGATGGGCATATATGATCATATCAAACAAGTGATAGGCAAAAGATCAGGAAATACCAAGTTTGGGTCAGAGTTACACAGTGTATAATCATGTTCTTATCAGTTTGGGTCAGCATTACATAGCAGATAATACACAGGTTGATACTGGATTGAATCTGCTATTATACAGTGTATAATCCTTAATTTGACCTGTTGCATTAATAAGTAGAAGACTTGCCAGCCAGAAAAGGATCACTAGTTAAGCCCTACAAATGGAATACCAAAATTCTACCTTCCAATGCTAGAAGACAGATTAAGGACCATTTATAAGCATCAACTAAATACGGTGTAGTTTCCCTGCGCAATAATAGGCGTGTAAGATACAGCCAATTAATAAATGACAGTAGGATAGCTCAAGAAGAGCATAGGCTGTAGCTGAAGTGCCATGTACGCCTGCAAAGGCCAGTAGCAACACACGTGCCAAGGACAGCCAATCAGGATAGGTGTAGCTAGCAAAGATGGATCTATTGCAAAGGTAGCCACTGAGAACTGTCTGAAAGGACAAGAACAAGGATTGTTGCAGTATATATTGATATAGACACCTGAAAGGATGAAAACAAGTTCTTAGTTATACCTGGATAGATTGCAGCTGCTGGCTAGATTGTACTCCAGCTTCAATAAACGTAATTATCTTCAAAGTTCTACTCTATTGTAGTCTGTAGTGCTCTTGCATAGAATTAGGTAGAGTACATTGTCAAGGCTAACATCTATCTGTAGCTTTGAACATACCAGCAATTACACAAGATGCTCAACATTGGTTCTCACTCAAAATTGAGCCTCTGCCAATGCCACAGGAAACTTCCCCCACCCGCCAAGTATTGTCCTTGGCCCCGCCTCCGCCCAGCTTTGTTGACAAGCATGGGTACAAGATAGAATCATCAGACAGTGAGTGTGCTCCTGTCTTTTCTGTGAGCGACCCAATGGTTGTTCATCCTCCTGCAACTGTCCCTTTGGTTGTGGCCCCATTGCCCTCTGTCCCTGAGGGTCCCGCCTTGGTTGGTTCATACAATTGCACGCAGATTGTTGAGCTGGCTGAGGCTTTACTTCGTGGATTCCGCCTCTGTCCCTCTGATTGTCCTTACCAGAATCTAAGCATATTCTTCCACTACTGGGACCAGGAATCTTGCTGGCAACTTTACTGGCTATACTGTAATGCATCCTTCCAAGCTCTTCAGGAACGCCTTGCTACTAGAGATCATGTCGTAGAGTACCTTGCTGGCTTTTTCCAGCCCTCTGTGAAACAACTCCAGCTAGTTGCCGCCCACCAGAACCTCAAACTTTTTCTCCCTTGGTGACGCCCTCCTCTTCTGTTGCCGCAACTGGGCTGAGAAATGGGCCACAGCCAACGCCTCCTTTTTGGAGATGCATGCCGTGGTCCTGGATAATCAGTCCATGGGGGGAATGTGCATGCACTTATTGATGAACTGATTGACATATTAAACACAAAGTTCAGAGCCATGGTCCATGAAGCAATGGATGCACGTGGAGCCTCTCTGGCATGGCTGCAGGAAGTCCATAAGTTCTGTGCTGAGTCAGACAAATTCAGCGTGAAGAATGGCAGACAATATAGCCACCTTGGATCAAAATGTTATTGCCCTGGACAAAGAAGTAGAGCAGCTTGGCTCACGACTTCACCAATTTGAAAAATACGTTCTGGACAACTTCCAGAGACTAGAAGCAAAAGTTGACAACCAAGCAAAGGCATCCTGCTCATCTACGCTAAAGCCGCTACCTTGCCCGTATAGTGCAAAGATTTCAACACTAGAGACCAGAATAGCGACGTTAGAGAGCACAATCAATGGATACAAAGAGGAGTTTGCCAGAGCGCATGAGACCATCATGGCTCTTCAAACGGAGCAGCTGATCCTGAGAGACACGTATCACGCCTTTCTAAAACCACCACAAGCGTAGAGTCTGAGCTCCTCCAGAAAAGCCGGCAGATGGACAACAACAATGTCCACAACTGCCTGGCTAGGATGGAAGCCCAGATCCAGCTACTGGCAACAAAAGGCTGCAAATGCATCTCCAGCAACCGGCAAACATCATCTTCAATGTGTACAGACTACTATGAAGACACCGCCAACACCTCTGAGGAGGAAGGGAAACTACCAAACAGGGGGATTCCCGAGGTATTCACAACCCTTCCTTCTAGAGAGCCTTTCACGCCAAAGGTAACACCTAGGGCTAGGCGTAGCTATACGGCAGATAGACAGTCAACCGCTTCCCCCCGCCAGCCCACTTAGCCTACAGCTGTGAACAAACATTTCCATCCTTTGAACCTCCCAAAATTTGACAAACAAGGGAATGTAAATTCCTTCCTGAGACTCTTCAAGATGGCAATGAGGGGCGCTACCAACCACCAAAAGGCAACCACACTCATCACCACATTAGACGCAATCAGCGTCAACTTAGTAATGCCACGCCTACCCGCAACTGACTTGATGTATCAAGAGGCTAGACAAGCAGTGCTGGAGGATTTTGGTGGAGAGGATATCCTCTTCACCAGGAAGTCTGATTTTGGTGCAATAAAGTTTGCTCCAGACAAAACTCTGCAGGAATTTGCAGAACAATTCTACCATGATGTGCTGGTACTCCTTGGCTCCAGTATGGTCTTCACTTTTGATATCTGCGCTGCAATGAAGCAGGCCACTCACCTGTACAAAGAGCTCCACAGAGCAATGGCCCCTGCCTACACCAAAGGTAAGGACGTGCCAGAAATTGTGGACTGCCTCTGTAATCATGCCGAAACGTTTGGTCCTCCCAACTGACCTGAGTCCAAGTAGCCTAAACCAACCTACAAGAAACCATGCTTCCAGAAGGAGGACTCTGCTAAGTCCTCTGCACACCCTTCTGACGTGAAGGGTCCTTACTGCATTGCCTGCAACACAACAGGACACTGGAAATCAAAGTGACCAACCAACTCTAAGAAGGTGCATGTGGTGCAACCGCATTCCGCTAGCACAACCAAGGGAAAAGCCAAGGCAGAGTAGATGAGGGAAATTCTACCTCTGCCAAATCCCTCAACATTCCCATTGAACCTGGCCCTGAAAGACCACTGTCCCAATGAGCTACACAAAGACGCAATCCATATGGTTGTAGCCAACAACCTGTATGCAGTGACTACCTGATCCCAAAGCAAAGTCAAGCAAGAAGAGGCCGCCCTGGCTGAAGTCTCAAAGCCATATGCAGCCCAGTTACAGGATGCCAGGGAAAATTGTCACTCACCATGCTCCAACAACACCCCAAACTTAAAGTCAATCCAAGTAGCTTTCCCCCTGGAGGAACTTAAGTCTGCATACCCCAATGTCTGCAAAAGTTTGCTCCGCACCTTGGAGAGCAATGAGGAGAATGGTATACACACATTAAAAAGCCTCAATGACTCTTATATTGATTGTACCTACATTGACATATCGGTTAACAAACATCACATTTGAGCCAAAGTGGATAGTGGCGCTCCATTTAATATCATCTCCACTAAGATGGTGAAGAAATTGGGTATAGCCCCAGATGTGGACTATAGATCACCCTTTGGTACAGCTGGCAAGGAACCCACATACTCTGTGGGAGCATACAGCGCACTACCTATGCAATTTGGCTCCATTGCAGTGTCTGCCCCTGCAGTTGTTTTGCCAAACAACACCTACAATTTCCTCATAGGCACCTCCTTCCTGGTGAAATATGGTGCCATGACACATTGGGGTCTCGCCACCTTTGAAATCCTTGGTCAGACCTTACCCTTGTTCTTCAGTAAGGAAGGTCAAGACACCGCTCCCAGGCCCTGCAAATTTGTCAATCTGGCTTACGCCAACAGAATTGTCCCCGTAGAATACAAACTTGCTGGAAAACACAGGCATAAACCTCCTACACAGATCCTGGAACATAAGGGTATTCCGCTGAGGATGAGGTCCGCATTTTCCCTGGAGCCTGGAAACCAGAAGATTGCAGAGACTGGGTTGTCTGTGGTTATCCCTGAAGGGCTATATGCGGAGGTCATCAAACCCTGGGGCCGCTCTTGCTTCAAGCCGTGCATTGCGCCAGGCATTGTCACCCCAGGTCAGCAGGAGATACATGTTCTCTTGGCCAACCTCACAAAGAAGATGCTTTCTATCAAGAAAGACCAAGTGGTAGGCTTCTTACACTTCTACCCTATGGAGGAACTATCTGAGGTTAAGGGATTTGGTACATTTGAGGAAATGGGTATACCGGACAAACCTGGATCAGCAGTCCATCTGACTACCCCCTTAGCTGACCTTTCCTCCCTTGGTCCTGAGGAGCAAGCTTGGGCATCTTTGCTGTTCAAAAAGAACCGCTCAATCTTTGCGGAAAGCGACCATGACCTGGGTTGTGCTGAAGGAGTAACCCATCACATCAACACAGGAACCACTCCTTCAATCTGCATGCGCCCCATACAACAATTGAAGGCAAACAAAGAAGTTGTCTCAGAAGAAGTCAGCAAACTGCTGAAACAAGGCATGTTGGTCCCATCCAATAGTCCTTGGGCATCTCCTATCCTGATTGTCAAGAAGAAAGATGGCTCTAACCAAGTTGTCATCAACTATTGACACCTCAACAAGGTCACCAAAAAGGACTCCTACCCCTTACCTCGCATAGATGACACATTAGACTGCCTCAGGGGTGCCAAGTACTTCTCTGCCATGGACCTCATATTGGGCTACTGGCAGATTGGATTACCTCCCCAAAGAACAAGAAAAATGCGCCATCATAACCTCACAAGGGCTATTCCAACCAACAAGGATGCTGCAAGGGTTGTGCAATGCCCCTGCAACCTTTCAGCGTGCAATGGACACCATCCTTGGCGACCTTAAACTCTCCTGTGTCCTAGTATACTTGGATAACATCAATGTTTTCTCCAAGACCTTCACAGAGCATCTAGCTCACTTGGAAGAGGTTTTCAAGAGGCTAGCAGCTACCAATCTTAAGATAAAGCCGTGCAAATGCCAGTTCTTCAAGGACCAGTTGGAATACCTGGGCTTTGTTATAGATAGCCATGGCCTGCGTCCCCAACCCGCAAAAACCAAAGCCATATCTAAGATGAAGCAACCTGAGTCAAAACGTGACATACAAGTATTCTTAGGAATGTTTGGTTATTATCAAAGTTTCATCCCCCGCTTTGCAGCAATTGGAGAACCTCTCTTCCACTTGCTGAAATTGGGAGTTGACTTTTTATGGAGTAAACAATGTCAAGGAGCCTTTGACAAGCTACGCTTGGCCTTGTCAAGCGACCCTGTTCTGATGTACCCAGACTTTGACAGACCATTCATGATCCATACCAACTGCCTCACTTACTGCAGTTGGGGCTGTACTATCCCAACTTGACAACAAGGGACTTAAACACCCTGTAGCCTATTCCAGTAGGACACTAAACGTCCACAAATGCAACTATACAGTGACAGAGCGCAAATGCCTGGCAGTCATCTACACATGCAAACAATTTTGGGTCTACATCCATGGCGTACGGTTCACAGTGGTCACAGACCACACGTCCCTAGCTTGGCTCCAGAGCCTCAAGGAACCAGAAGGCCAACTTGCTTGATGGGCGTTGAAACTACAGGCCTTGGACTATGAGATCCTTCACTGCCCTGGCAGCAAGCACCAGAACGCAGACTGCCTTTCCCGCTTACCCACTGTGGCCCTGGTGAGCCCATTAGCGGATCAGCTGTACCAGAAAATGATGACTGGGAAGTTTAGCAACAAGCCAAAGAAAGTACAGCATATCCTACAGGACCTTTGGAAGGATACAGCACTACACAATGGTGTGCTGTACAAGCTAGTGGATGGTAAGGAACACATATTCCCTCCTCCCTCCAAAAGGACTAGCATTGTTACAGCCGCTCATAAGGCAACAGGTCATGGTGCCTTTTAGAAGACCAAAGAGATCCTGTCTTGCACCTATTTCTGGGAGGCAATGAACTTCAACATTCAGGAGACAATTGACTGCTGTATCAAGTGCCAAGGGAATAAGCCACTACAAAAAAGCACAACTTACCAAATGGTGCAACCCCATTTTTCCTGGCATACTGTGTCAATGGACGTAGTGGGGCCACTCCCACGTAGCAGCCCTGGCTTTTGTTATGTGATAGTGGCTATAGATCACCTAACTAAGTGGGTGGAAGCCCGGCCTCTAAGGAAAGTAGATGCCCCTTCCACTGCAAAATTTGTCTTGGATGCCATTATACTTTGCCATGGCTGCCCCCAGTTCCTACTCTCAGATAACGGGACCAATTTTACGGCCTCAGTAATATTGAGAGTGAACAACCTCATGGGAGTCCGCAGAGTACTCTCCACTCCATACCACCCTGAAACCAATGGGATGGTGGAACATGTCAATGGTACCCTAACCCAGATCCTCTGGAAATTAGCTTCATTGCGTACATCCTCTTGGGAAACATACTTAGGAGCAGCAGTGTTTGTGTACAACATTTTGTTGCATTCCACCACTGGTGTGTCCCCTTTTCAACTGATGTATGGTTGACACCCTGCCATTCCGCCTGTCCTATACTCGGCCACAGGCAATCCTGGGCAACTTTCCTACAATCAGTACCTAGGACAACTGGCCAACACCCTCATCAAATTGCAGGCATCTGCTTTTAGCAACACAGCTATCAAGACCCAAGCCAGATTTGAAAGAGACTCCACTAATAGGGCCCCATTGCCCTCTTTTGAGGTAGGGGGAGGGGGTTGCATACTGCAACACCAGAGGATCAGGTAGATCCCACAAACTAGACAAACTATGGGTAGGTCCCTTTGAGATCATAGAGAAGACCTCACCTGAAGCCTACACCATCAAGGATAAGGATAGTGGACGCATATTCAACCGCGTACACACAAAGTTCCTTTGCCCATTCCGCACCCCAAAGGAAGGGCCTAATTAAACACTATCTGAACTTGTCATAAAAGAAAATAACATAAGTAATATAGGCACATCATATGATTCATGACAGGGAAAATATAAAGAGATATAAAAATATAAAAAGATATAAAATATAAAAATAAAATGCAAAAAGTGCATTGTATGGAAAGAGGACTTAGTCCTACAAATCTTTATTGGTGAGTGTCCTCCTCAGGCTCCTCAGGGACATCTTGGGTGGTAGCCTCCACATAGTCACCAAAAGTGTGGGTGGCTACCACCTGGTAGAGAACAACAACGTTTTGTAGCCACATACTTTGCGCTTCAGGGGACAGCTGTTCCCAGTGCATAATGGGTGCACTCAAGGCCAGCTCCCCATCTGCAAGGTGACCCAGCCCACACTCAATTGGGAAGCACGCCCTCAACACCAAGCACTCTACAATGAACCCCTCTGAGGGATAATCAGCCAGAAGACCCTGCTGTTGGTGCAACACTTCACAACAGTAGTACTCCAAGATGACCTGCATTTGAACCAAGGAGCTGCAAGGAAGCAAAGGCTTTGGGACCAGGAATAGGTTACCTAAAAAAGCCACGTGAGGGAGATACTGGGAAGTATCCCCAGTCTCCAATCTCTCCAAGGTAATGTTAATAACATTAGCCAGCCAGTTATGCTGATTGTCAGCTCGGCAAAGTCCCCACTGCCGGGTGGAATTGGGACTAGGCCCCCACGCACGATACCAGACCTGCACCACTGCATGGTTAAAGTCAATTACCCGCGCTTATTTGGCATACAAAGCCACATTAGAGTGTGATGGCTCAACCAAGACCCCCTCTAGAGGCTAAGACAGCTCCCAGAGGGCAACAGAGCAAACAGCAGGAGGGTGATACTGCTCTGCATGGCAAAGACGGTAGTGAACATCTACTCCTTGCTCACGGGACAGGAGGACAAAGAGGAACTCACTCAGGAACTTGTACCCTTGGAAGAGGCTGTTGACCTCAAAGTCCGCGTGGTCAGGGTTGTATGAGAGGATAATGCTACCCAAAAGAGTAGGGTTGGGAGCATACAGTACAACAGGTAACCAAGGTACCGCAGCCTGGGCCTTCCAAACAGCTGGGTCCACTGAAGAAGCCCCCACCACCAAAGGAGGATGACCCTCTTGAACAACTTCCTGCTCCAGGATGGGGCTGTGGGGACGCTGAAAAGGATTGATCATCACGGTGGTGGCCAAGGACAACTCTGAGCAAGTGTCGTTCTTGTATGCCCGTAACAAACTCCAACCGTAGAACTGGAGACAGTGTGCCTCCTTACTCTGGCAATTGAACTCCTGACAACGCTCCTCCAAAATGGTCGCCAAGAACTCCTGGTACTCCTCCTTGGTGCTAAGACGGAAAGATGCTGTTGAGAAAGCCATATGCCTGATTCTCTTCTTACCCTCCCTATTTATGGTCAAGAGGGGGGAAATGTGAGATTAGGCTGATTGACCACAAATGATCAGGCTAATCATTGCACGCAGATCTTAATCAGTTACACGCCGTATTATCAATTGGTTATCATTTAATCAAGTGTAGTAATTATACGCCGTATAATAATTAGTTTATTATAATAGATATGGCAGTTACACGCCGTGTAATTGTTAGTTTATTATATTAGATGCTGTGATTATACGCTGTATATTACTTGCTTTATTATAATTGATGTAACAATTATACGCCGTATAAACGTTAACTAACATAGTGATTATCATTGATTCTACGCCGTATAACCTATAGATCATCTATCACTCACCCCAATCCACCCTACTGGATGTTGTATCAACCCAGCCCCACACTGCCTGATGGGCATATATGATCATATCAAACAAGTGATAGGCAAAAGATCAGGAAATACCAAGTTTGGGTCAGAGCTACACAGTGTATAATCATGTTTCTTATCAGTTTGGGTCAGCATTACACAGCAGATAATACACAGGTTGATACTGGATTGAATCTGCTATTATACGGCGTATAATCCTTAATTTGACCTGTTGCATTAATAAGTAGAAGACTCGCCAGCCAGAAAAGGATCACTAGTTAAGCCCTACAAATGGAATACCAAAATTCTACCTTCCAATG
This sequence comes from Entomophthora muscae, assembly GCA_014839935.2. Taxonomy (NCBI): domain Eukaryota; kingdom Fungi; phylum Entomophthoromycota; class Entomophthoromycetes; order Entomophthorales; family Entomophthoraceae; genus Entomophthora; species Entomophthora muscae. Next base: position 209,058 of record QTSX02003638.1, read on the forward strand.
CTAGAAGACAGATTAAGGACCATTTATAAGCATCAACTAAATACGGTGTAGTTTCCCAGCGCAATAATAGGCGTGTAAGATACAGCCAATTAATAAATGACAGTAGGATAGCTCAAGAAGAGCATAGGCTGTAGCTGAAGTGCCATGTACGCCTGCAAAGGCCAGTAGCAACACACGTGCCAAGGACAGCCAATCAGGATAGGTGTAGCTAGCAAAGATGGATCTATTGCAAAGGTAGCCACTGAGAACTGTCTGAAAGGACAAGAACAAGGATTGTTGCAGTATATATTGATATAGACACCTGAAAGGATGAAAACAAGTTCTTAGTTATACCTGGATAGATTGCAGCTGCTGGCTAGATTGTACTCCAGCTTCAATAAACGTAATTATCTTCAAAGTTCTACTCTATTGTAGTCTGTAGTGCTCTTGCATAGAATTAGGTAGAGTACATTGTCAAGGCTAACATCTATCTGTAGCTTTGAACATACCAGTAATAACACAAGATGCTCAACAATAGGAGTGCCACTGACTTATTTATTAATTGGTGAGTTGTTTGGTGACTCATTTGGTGAATTACTTGGGGTGTTAATTCCCTGAGAGGGAGTAATCAAAGATGTTGCAACATTGGGCCAGATTTCCAAAGGGGAATCATCCTTTATGTTCTTATTCCTAACAAACTTTAATGTATTCCATTCAATCTTGTTTTTCTTTCTACTCTGGTGTCTGGTCTCAAGTTTCCAATAAATTTTTGTTCAAAGTAATCAACAAATGGAGCAAAGATAGCTGCATTGTCCTCCATATACTTTTTCTTCTTAAAGGCCTCATATATCTTTCTGGGGTCCTCTTTTCTCACCAAGGCAATGGCTGAAAAGGAGTTGAAGGCCACCTTGGGCTCCTGGGAGGTGGATCTAGTGACTAGTCTGTTTAGCTCATGAAGCTCTGGAGTTTCCTTCTAAGATATTGTCTAAAGTGAAATAAGCAGCCATGAGGATTGGTCTTAAATACCTTTTTGAAGGTGTTGGATTGAGCAGGCTCAAAGTCAACAAGGAGGTGGGTATGATAAGGCTCTGATATTTCTTCATTATCAGGTTGTCTTGGGGTTTTAGACTTCTTCCTCTTGGGGGTAGAGGTGGGGGCATTAGTAGGGGGAAGGAGATCTACTTCCCCTTTAAAATCTCCAAAGCATGAGTATAGTCATCTTCATTTTGTCCTGACATTAGAAAGTAAACCATTGATAAAACCTTATCACAATACTTCCCATGGATGCACCAAAGCTGGAAAAAATCTTAGGGCATGATGAGAAGGTCCCATCATCCAATCAGATATTGGCGTCCATCAGTCTTTTAATGTTTTCCTGGGTTGCAACCAAGTTTCCAGACTTGCCCGCTAATGAATCTTACAATACACAGGGGGTACTTGATGAGTCACCCCTTGACGTGGTTAACAACATGAATCAATCTGAGGGCAATGTCAAACTGCGGGAACTTTCTCCTAATTAGGAGCACTACCAATTCAACCTGCTGATCCTGCACAAGTTATTCCTTGGCTTCAAACCTTACATGGAACACTCCATTATGCCACCCCCTTGTGGTCTTGTGGCTTTCCCCATATAGTATATTAATCACAATATTCTACAATAAGCAATACCTTATTCTTATTATTCTGTCCTCTCTATTGGACTGTTGTCTTCCCCAATTCCAAATACTGAATCCTCATTGGTTCAGTTGCAACACCTGGGTGGCATAGCAGATGATTCTTTTATGCTCATCTGGCCTATTGTCATGAATGATAAACTGTTCATCCTTGGAGGTGACTCTAAGCTCATTAAGGATATCCAGTTCCAGGGGGGAGGTGGCACAACTGCCCACATTGACAGACTTCTGGTAATTATCACTCACATACTTTTGAAGGGATCCAAAATTACCAACAGATATCTTTTGAAAACTATTCAAGTTGTGAATAGCCCTAGTGACTATCTCCTGGGAGGTAAGGTCCCTGTTGAAAGGCTTCTTATGGCGCAGGTACACTTTATCAGGCACTAATAGACCCCAGTTGGATCCAGGCAGGTATGATTATTGTTCATCTTCTTGAGCTGGGTGAAGCCAGTGATATTGTTGAGGAGCTGGATATATGGGTATTCTGGTCACTGCCAACACACTTAGCATCCAGTCATTGCCTGGTTTTGTGCCAATCCAATATACCGTTCTACATACTAAGAAAGGCAACAAACTAATATCATATGACTTTTCCAAGTATCCAGTGACTCAAACCCATTCTGCAAATGACCTTCCATATCTTTGATACAACTATATCCCCGCCACAGCTCAAGCTATATAATTATAAAGTATTATCCAATAAAATATACTTCTCTTCTTCTTAATTCCATATTTGAAGCTTCCCCAAAAGTTGCTCCTCATCAATAGTAAGGTGAGTGAGGTAGGCAGGCTCCTATCACTTGTAGTGATGAAATGATAGGTGTTTCTGCTCATCATTGCACTTGAATATGAACCCATCATTTTAAAAACCAACATCGCCCTTGGAGTGCATTAATGGGAAGGAGATGGACAGGATATCTGGTAGTTGAAACTCCTTGTCATAGTTGCATATATTGTGTACTTTTAAATATCCCAGTGTTCCAGTTCATTCTCAGTAGATTTAGGATCCCCAGTGTTGTAACAATCTTTAATATTTTCCTCTGATATGCAGGGGTGTATCTTATTCATATGAATGGATGTATAAAACTTGTGCCCAGTTAGGCTCTTGGAGGGGCTGGGGGTAGGTTCCTCTTCAGAAGACTTCTTTTCTAGAGAGGGGGTCAGGGGTCTTCTTGGTGGCCTTGGTAATCTTCTTGGTGACTACTAATAGCCTTGGGGTCAGGCTTATTAGTTCTGGAAGAGATGTCCTTCTTTGGGTTTATAGGGGGTTGATCTAGGGGGCATCTAGATGAATCAAAGTTAACATACTTTGCTGGTAAAAAGATGTTTTAACTGTGCTGTTTTAGCAGAGTTACAAGGGGAAAAATATTTGAAAACTAGATAATATTCTTTATTGAGAGATAATGATTATATAGTTATTGTGAACCGTGGATAGCAGGAACATGATAGTGTTGATCACACTGTGGGATGTTGAAGGGGGTGGCTTGATCCTTTTAATGAGTCAGGCACCAAAACAAGTTACCCACTGGGGAGAATCAGCTTCTGTTCATGTTATTGTATTTGGAAATCTAAGTTTCCTTCCTAACTTGGCTTCAGGTGACTGGATAATTGGATTGCGGGTCACAAACCCTCTTACTCAGAACCTTGCTGGCAGGTTGATCCTGCTGTTTTAACAAAGAGTATAAATTATTAATAAAATTACCTTTTTTAACAGAATCTGAAAGCCCTATTACTATTTACTACATTTGTACTTTTAATCTTTTTTTCAATTGAGGAAGTTAACTCTAAAATGCTTTAAAAAGGAGTAAAGGGGGGGATTTGATCACACAATTAAGGAGTTCTGATGTTGGCACTTAAATTTTGACACTCCCTAAAAACATAAGGAAACATAGTAACATACAGCAGTCTTCAAAGCTGTAGTGCTAAGCAAAATCAACTCAGATTTAAACAAAATCTAAAATCAATGAATTTATATTGATTAACAATAGATTTGGATTCACTTATATTTTGTTTAAATCTGAGTTTATTTTGCTTAGCGCCACAGCTTTGAAAACTACTGTATTAAATATTTTTTTGAAAACTGCCAAAATCAGCAGTATTTACTAAACCTTATAATATGTTAATCTTTAAAAATTATATACTTTTGAGAAATCTATAAAACAAAATTAAGGAGATTAAGAATAGAATGATATTTTATTTGATATGAGTTTATAGTATTATATAGTATCATTGTAAGCCACATACTGTCCATGTACGTCATGGCAGTCATGAGGCTTGTTCAAGTAGTGTTCTGCTGAGGAATAAAATTGTTTGATTCCCATAATGGATAGGCAATTGATAAGTGTGCCACCAGCTTAATGATTAGTCAGTGAATCACTCAGGGAATTACTTTCCTGAGAGAGAGTAATCAAATATGTTGCAACAATCTAAACTAACCCAAAATGCCTGGAACTTTTCAATGTTATAGAACTGGTATTTAATCTTTGAAATACTAAATTTAAGTTTAAAATCTATACTGGATAAATTACTATGATTTTTCAAAGTAGAGTGTTGGGTTAGTAAAAATGGACTTTTGGTCTCCACTCTTTCAATTATAAACATTTACTGGGGCTTAGTTAATAAAATATTAAATTTCACTCACAGTTTTAAATATATTGTTAAGCAATAAATAAGTGAAATATGAATTTTGATTTGAAGCATTTTTGTATTGCACTCTTTCACTCCACTCAGTAAATCACTAGGTGATGGTATAAATTTTGTTCCTATAAACTTTTAATTTTTAATTAATAAGAATTACTAAAAATGGTTTCAAATGATTTACAGGTGATTGGGAATCTGCTTAATATATTTTAGCTTATTTGGTTTAGTGTGCTACTGTATATTCAGAACCTGTTGTGTCAGGGATCCATCTGGGGGGGGTTCCTGAGAACTTGCAGGCAGACAGCCCATAGGCCCAGAGAGTAGGGCCCACCATAGGATAAGAGCCAACTTTACAATATAGGATAATGATTTGCCTAATATGGTCCAGGGCCTATTGGAAGGGACCATGGAATCCACAAGTCCAGTAAGAGTGATGTACATCACTCCAAATAGTTGTGTTGAAGGGGACTTGTTGGCTGCCACAGATTCTTGTGAGCAGTTGGGCTGTGGGGTTAGAGGTGGGATTATTGGGACTTAGTAGGCTGGCAGGTAGTTGTATTTATCTTGGAATAGCAGTGGGGGCATAGTGATCCAGACTCCTTCTTTGCCAATAATCTCAGTCTCTCAAGTTCTGGCTTCAGGGTTGTAAATCAGGATTTCTTCTAGAGTGAACTCTGAATATGAAGGGTTAGGAGGATATTCTGTGAAATGTACTGGGTCAAAGGGTGCTCCAGGTGGATGATATAGCTTGGGCAGACAGTCTGTGGTTTCTTGGGATTATTAGACGTGGGGAACAAGGCCGCAGAGGTTAGTCTGCAAATGGAATAGAACTAAAATCAAATATGGAATGACCTGGCTGAACCAAAGGTTCATATCACTTTATTGCAATAATGGCAATGGGCAACTTCCTGGCGGCCCAGGGTATAAGTATGCACAAATACCATGGGAATACTTTTATAATTCTCCTTGGGCCAGATGATACCATTTATCAGGGTCAGGCAACCTTTGGTGGCATCTTGCACGGGAGATCTTTCATTGGCTGGGTCAAAATGAGAAGACTTGAATTCCCTTTTCAAGTTGCAGGATTGGTCATCCTTGGGCGGCCTGAATTCCACAGGAAGTTTCTGTAATTCCCCAGCCGCGGTGGTCCCAGTTATTTTGGGATCATTGGCCAAGCCTGTGCTTCTATTGGCGGGACTAACAGGATCCTTTTGCAGTATAGGCATAGGCGCTGGTGACTCTAGGATGATGGGCATTGTAAGAGAGGGAGGCTATACTAACAAAGTCTGGCTCCCATCCTGGTGGGACCAACCACCAGGATGCTATCCAGTGCAAGACTGGAATAGCCACTCAAAGGGGCCTCCCAAAGGAGACCGGCTGAGAAAGGGGAGGGAAATATGCATCCAAGGCCATAACCAGGGCCCCAGTTAGCAACCACAGAGAGCAATTCTGGATGGGAGGAGCATCTGGAGTTAACGCTGGGATTTGGTGCAAGGAGGGTAGGGAGGAAGCTGAGCTTGCTGTGGGGAGAGAATCAGCCAAGTCAGAAAAAGTGGGTTCAGTAGTTCAGGATTCTGGAGGGGGTGACAATCCCTCAGGGTAAGAGGCTGACCAAGGGAACAAAACATAGGATGCTAAGTTGGTGAGGTCCTGGTTGAGATGACTGATGGTATTAGAAAGCAGACCAGGAGAAAACCAGGAGTTTGAGAAATCAGGGAAAGTTTGTTCCAAAAGCCAGGACTGGAGGACCAGAACAATAGGGAGATATGCACCAATATCCACATAGCCACCTTGTACCAAGGAGACAACATGATCTCAGAGGGTTCCTTTTAACTAGAACTTCTGGGCAGACAGCCCAAGCGCTCTGGGAAAGTAACAAGGGCACCAGCCAGGTTCAGATTTTCTCTAATAAATTTACCAAAAAAAACTACAGGAGGGTGGACATACAGACAGGAGCACAGGAGAAGGCAGGTGCAGGGACAGCAGCAGGAGTAAGGACAATAAACTTTATTATTAAATAAACTTTAAAATACAAAGAGATTTGCAAAGTCTGGAGTTTTATTCAACAACTGGAATTGGCACTGTAAATTCAGAACCTGAACGTAAAAATGCGGGATTGTCAAATCCTTGGTCTAAATTTTAAATCACTTTTGTGGGCCACTCAGCTGAGTGAAAATTAAAATATTAAATAAAATTAACAATTTAATTTGACTTTTTTTGATTTATTTAAATTGGCAAATTTTGAATCTCTTGAGCAGATAACTCAACTAACAAAAGACAAAACACAACAAACAAATGCAGGATACATGAATCAGAAATGTGGGATTCTAATGTACAATTTGAGATTTCCTGTATTTCAAACAAATCATAGACATCATGTAAAACTTAACAAATATGAAATTGCGGGATTATCAAATCCAAGAACCAAGTTTCAAATCATAATTGAAAGGAATTTGAAATAAATATAATTTATGGGTGTCTCAAAAAGAATACCAAAAGATCTAGAGTGGTTTTTGCTGATTCTTTTAGGAATCATAGGCATTCTTGAAAATCACCCTATTCCATTTTAGGACAGCTAAAATTTAGATCATAATATTCACAAAATTAACATATATAACAATAAAATTGACTAAAATATACATTCCTCTTCCTGGATTAAAATTTTAATAAAAGTTTATTATGTCTTCTTTCAATAACAACCAAGTCAACAAGCTGTTTCCTGGCCTTGACAAAATCATGCAGGGCTACACTGGGTCTCTTAACAGTGAAGCCTCTGTCTATGGCCACTCCCAACCCGCAGGCCCCTCTGCAAGCACTACCCAGGAGTCTGTTCTTTCTCCTGCAACTTCCAGCATGGCCCTGTTTGCCCACCATGCACAGGCAGCTGCCAACCCAAATCCCTTATCAGCAATGGCATCCAAAACCAGCCATTTTAGCCATGGGGTCACCCAGAGAGCCCAGGACCCCAAAACAGCCAATCAGATGGCATTGGCCAGTTCACAAGATGGACATATCCCTCCCAGCCAAACAGCCTGCAAGACGCAGAAGAAAACTAATCACTCTGGAGATTGTTCTTGAAATGGTTGAAAAGCAAGGGAAGCTTATGTCCCTTGGAGAAATTGCGGCCGCAATGGGTTTTGCAAAGTCCACTGTGGCTGCAACCCTGCAAGCCCACACCAACTGTGGCCCCCCTACCAAAAAGACCTCAACTGGTGCCTGTACTTTGACCAAAGGTGACACAGCCCATCCCCTTATGATGGCCATTATGGAATGTGACCCGCATATGGGTCATTATTTGTTAGATTAAGCCAAGGCGCCAGCTTAAGCATTTCAAAGCCTTTTAACTTCTTTGGTATCATTTAAGTCATAAACTTATATTTTTTGAACATTAGTATAATGCTTAGTTTACTGAAGAAAAGTTTAATAGTGTAAAATATACAAATAATAGAAATAAATTTTATTTCTATTAGCTGTATTTTTTGCTAAAACCCTTTTTTCTATTTTAATAAGCCAAGAATTAAATATATGAGTTGCATGGGAGAGTAATAGCAGCCCCAAAGCTATAATTGCTATTACCCTATCTTTGGCTCATATAATTAATTTCTTAGTTATTTTTAGAAAAAAAAGTTGTTGTATTTAAAAGACTATTTACCCTATGTGAAATATAAGTTTTTGTTATGCGTCCAACTTCATGAACATGTCCTACTAATCTTTTAGTAGTATCAGCTCTCTTTGTTTCTCTGTCATCTGTGCAGAACTTTGCACAATAATTTATTTTAGAGTACTCCTTAACATCCTCAAATGTCAAAGGTGAAATATACAGGTCACCATCTTTCATTAAATATGAAAGATTAACATAAAATGCTTTGACTTCAAGCCAGCTTTTTTTAGGCCTAGATTTTCTATCATAGATGTGAAAAAAGATTTTTTGGGAAACATCTGAATTATTTACAAGTGACTCATATAGACCCTTTCTTTCTTCCTCTCTCTCAAAAACCATTTTGAGATCATTTATATTTTTTATATACATCTCATTTTCCTTTTGTTTAAATATTTTAGATAATACACCAAAATGACCATCAACAATACTTTTGCCATGACACTCAACAAATCTATTAAACTTAATTGTTCCTTTTATAATTTTAGGTACCTCTTTAAAAAGATAATATAAGAATTCATAAGATCTGAAATGATTACCATTATCAGTCCAAACTTTAATATATTTAATATTCTTAAATTTATTATTTTTAAGCAGACTTATCAAACACTGACCTGAAAACAAAGAGTCATGAGATAAAATTTCAGATAAAAAGTCATGATACTCATATTTAATTTTCTCATTTTCTTTAAAAGCAATTGCAAATCCTAATAAAGAAATAGGTATTTTCTCATAAAAACAATTATTTGTCTCTATAGGACCCCCACCTATTTTAAAGTTTTCTTTATAGTCTATTACTATAACACATGAATTATTATCAAGATTATTTATATCACTAATATATTCTTTATTTTGATGCTTATAAAACTTTTCATGTAGGTCAATAGATTCCAAATTTTCTTTAATAGATTTAGGCAATGGCAACTTCTTTAAACTCAAATCCTTTTTCTTCATTTCTAATGACTTTTTTAAGTTGCAAATGTTACACATATCAGTTTGCTTTTTGCTTTTAATTATATTATTAGGAATAAGCTTATAAAAAGTGGAAAGTGAAATAGAAATATTGTTTTTTATTTTCATATCTTCGTAAATTTCTTTTTTTGTTTTCAATAATGAGTATTTTATTTTAGTTGAGTATTCACTCAACTCTTTTTGTAATTCTTCATAAATCAATCCAGGGGATTTTTTAGTGAATTGGCTAGTTGGAAATGAATTTTTTAATATATGTTTTAAAATATTTTTTATGTTTTCTTTCTTTACTGAATCATTTTTTCCTTTTTTATTTTTTGAATTTAATGATGCTTTTTTAGCATTTTTTATTTTTTTAGAATATGAATACTCATTTTTTGTCATTTTAAATCCACAATCCCAAAGCTCTTTCAGACTGTAGCTTGATGTAACCAATGCTCTTAGGGAAGGAAGGTGCTTGGCAGGGGACTCTGACATCAATTCCTTTAGGTTGTTAAGGAAATCATCTGTCTTAGAATTTTGTATGACAGGTAAGAAGGTACTTTTTCCAAACTCTGTTTTTAATAAGAAATGCTCAACAAAGCTGTTAAGATCACTGCCAGCAGTAAAAAGGAATGCTTGTTTAAGCATAGAGATTCTTTCTCTCTTAGTAGAAGCCCCCAGTGAGAAGAAGGGTGTCATCTGAGGTGCAAACTTGATAGGTTCCATAGTGATAGTGGTTGGGTTCCTTGGCTTGGTTCAGGCAGTTCTTGCTTGGAAATAGATGTGCAGTTATCAGAGAGGAGTAAAGGTGTAGATTGTAAAGTAAATTTCTGTAAAGTTGAGCTGTTTAAATACCATGTTAGCTGAGCTTTCGCACTACAGGCATAAATCCCCAACTGACCCCCAACTGATCTCCTTAATTTATCAATATCACCCCTGAAGTCTGATATCATTGTTTATTTACCCCTTTTTATATTCTGGTTAACTGTTGATATTTCCGCAAATAGTACTTCAATCTCGCTCAAACTAGTATCATTAGAAAGCCCTTAATCTCAGCTTTTGGAATTGTGCTGCAACTTTATATTTCAATACCAATTTAGTATCTTGAAGTGGCTTTGAATGTAAGCTTAAAAAATTATTATTTGAAATAAAATATGCTAATTAACTCTTAAAGTATGATATTTTAATCAATAAACTAAATTTAAAGTATAAATCATTATTTCGCTTACTTTTACTAACCAACTCAAAAACCTTTTTTAAATAAACTTAAGTTTATTATAACCTTTAACAGTTCTTAAAAATGAACTTTATATATTTTAAATCTATCAAAACAAAAATATTTTTCTAATCACATATAAATATTTGCTTGTATAATTAAATTTGTATCTTATTTTTATAGATACAATGACTAAGATCATTTTCCGTTTAGTTCAAATAAATTTTAACCTTTATAAAATTTAATTAAATAAAGCAAGATTTTGATACATTCTTTTTTATGTTTGAATTTTTTATACATATTATCTCTAGCATACAGTATAAAAATATAATTTTATTAAATAGTTGTATAAAGCTATTTTATTAATATTAAATACTTAAAATTTTGAAAAGAAAAACTTTTACTCTCTTATAAGTTCTTATTATATATTTTCTATAAAATCTAACTTAAGAATAAATTACTTATGCTAAATGAGATCACTGAAATTTCAATAAAAGTTCAGTTTTAATTTTAGTTTTAGTTTTTTTTGACTTTTTACTAGATTTTTTTAAAAAAATCCAAAATTATTTAATATTTATTAAATATGCAAAAAAGCTATCTGCCCTCTTTTTAAAAAGAGGGATTCAAAAATTATTATATTTTAAATTAAATATTTTAAAAAAGCTAAGATTTTAGGCAACAATTTGATTTCCAACAAAAAGCATCATATCAGTTTTTATTGTATTTTTAGGTTGCTCTTTTTAGAATGATGTCATTTTGTACTAATCAGCTTTCAAGAAATAATGGTATATGAAATAAGATTGTTACTAGCTTTTAATACAGTTTAATTTAGCTGTAAGTAGAAAATGATTAATTTAATATAGGTTTTTATATTATAAGGATTAAATAAGATTTATTTTGATAAAATTGTTGTAATTATTTAAATTTATTGATAAGAAATTTAAAACAAAATTTTAAAGTTTTAAGTAGCACAGTTAATAGGAAACAGATTAATCTAACAAATAATGACCCATATGCCCCTGGTCCAGGTACGTCTCCAGCTGGTACTCCACAGCATCTTCACCAACAAAAGAACAGTGAATTTGTGGATGCACGGAGTTGTGGTTGCTGCTAGAATCTTATCCAATCAAGTTCTCAGTGGCCCCATTTTGGTGGACACTGACCCCTACAATTTAACCATCATTAATTTTATCAAAGGAAGTGCAATGAGGGCCTGTAATGACATAATCTTCCTGTTGTATGCTAAGATATCTGCAAGTATTCAAGATTTTGGAGAGAAGTGTATCCAGCCTGACATGTACAAGCGCGGCCCAATCATGTATTGTTTTGTTGGGGTTTTATTGGCAGTTCCCCCATTGGGCGTCAATTATTACTCAGCAATATCAAACACCGCAGATGGGTATGCCTACCAGACGGAGCTCAAGGCCATGCTGGAGGAGTGGGCCACACAAAACACCATGCACACAGTTGTACTGAGTGCAGAGATAGAGCAGCAGGAATGGGCTACCCAAGAAATCAGGGCTGCGGGGCATACCTACTGGTCCTACCCCATCAACTACGCCAACATGCATCTTGGAGATGTATGTCTCTACAATTTTGGCTCTGCCCTCAGGCGCTTAAAGCCTGCCACCTACAACAAACTATGCACCCAAATTGATAAGGGATATGAGTTTTTCCTTCTGCGTCCGTCCAGGACTTATTTGATCTCATCATCTTCTATGCAAGTGATAGTGATAAGTCCAGAAAGGACCCCTGTCTCCCCCCATGCCAGTCCATCCATTTTTTCAAGCCAGTATATGTGATGGAAGAAGAATTCAAGCATTTGAAGCAATCAGCTCTTGCTGCCCCTTCCTAGTCAGCAAACCCTGCCTCCCCAACCCCCCATCAAGCCACCTGCCTTCCAACCCTGACTCCCAAACCACCACCAATTCCCTCCCCACTATCTCTGATGCCGCTCTCTTTCACAGGCGCAGATGAAGCATGTTCATTTGGCCCATTCCCTCCCCTTTCCATCATTTGATTATTAAATAAATCTTTTCTTTTTTGACAACTTATTAAAATTGATATCTCTCTTTCAATTCATAATTAATAAAATTTCTTTTTACATTATCAACATTTCCCATAATTAATACAATGTTGTACATTTTACAAATAGCTTAAAATTATTAGCATACATATTTTTCATAATCATTAATAAATTAAAGACAATAAACGTAAATATTGGATTAGAATATTGCAATTAGACGTCAACTCTTGATATTTTGATATTATGTGCATAACTCAAAGCATTTTGTTTAATAAATGTCACTATAAACTAGGCTTTTTTCATTGTAATTTATCTAAATGGACTGTGTTTATATTAGAGAGCCATTAACGCTTAGTACAAATATTGATACATAGTGCATTTTAAAGCCTGTATATTTACCTATTGGTAATAATTCTATAAAATTTTCAGTCGGATTTTGCAAGGTAATAATGTAATGTGTTAATAGATTACTGCTTATTGTCATTAATTGGCTGATTTTCTTTGCTGTGGCAATTGTGCATTTTCTGATATTTACACACTAGTATCCAATTGGTTGGCTTCACATCCAATTGCACAGGCAATAGGAAAAAAGCTGCCACCCCAAGCCTGGATGTGGTTGGTGGCGGCTTGTTTTCCTATTGCCTGTGCAATTGGATGTGAAGCCAACCAATTGGACACTATTGCGTAAATATCAGAAAATGCACAATTGCCACAGCAAAGAAAATCAGCCAATTAATGACAATAAGCAGTAATCTATTAACACATTACATTATTATTACCTTGCAAAATCTGACTGAAAAGTTTACAGAATTATTACCAATAGGTAAATATACAGGCTGTAAAATGCACTATGTATCAATATTTGTACTAAGTGTTGATGGCTCTCTAACATAAATACAGTCAATTTCATTTTAAATTGTAATGAAAAAGACCTAGTTTACAATGGATTTTATTAAACAAAATGCATTGAGTTATGCACATAATATCAAAATATCAAGAGTTGTTGTCTAATTGCAATATTCTAATGCAATATTTAAGTTTATTGTCTTTAATTTATATGATGATGAAAAATATGTATGCATTGAAGATAGTACTATAAAAACCATTTTTTTGATTGAATTCAAACAAAATGTCAACAATCTATAACTTTATCAACAAATTAGAAGCACATCTGCAAAAGGTTGTTGAAATAGAAAAAATATTAGGGAAATAGTGACAGGAAAGCTGGGGAACAAGGGCCAGCCACTAATTCAGTAAAAAGAAGATCCTCTGGATAAATTGGGAAATATTATAGATTAAAAGAACAAAGAATCATTACTTAATCTACAGGGAGCAATTTTATCAAGTCTAAAGTTCAACAATGTGGCCTACAATTTGTGAGAGTTCTGGCAGGGGGCCAAAGAAAACAATAAGATCAAACTAATTGAAGGAACAGCAATTCAAAAGGAAATCAACACTAATGAAGAGGAAAACAATCAAATAAAAACAGATGAAAATGAAACACAATCAAGAAGCAGAAGTGTTTCAAGAAATACAGAAGCTTTATCAAATGAAAACCAAGAAGAAACACAAGTTACAAGAAAGATAAGAAAAATTCAGCCTAGAAAAATTAATGAAGAGCATCCAACGCTCATGAAGTTTGCCAAAGTGGCGCCTGTGGCTGAGGGGGCCACAGGGGAAACAATTAATAAGTTTTTTTATGTTTTACTTATATTTATTTTAGTCATCACCAGGAATGGGGATGAGGTCGCAGAAGTGACGGCTTATACGCTGAGTTGTTTTTACAGGGGAAACTAGTCACTGGTGGCCCCTGTAAAACAAATAAATAAAAAACAAATAAATAAAATAATTCAACAGAATATGAATAATTTTTTTAATATTGAAGCTCAAGATAGGGAATATTCACCACCTGCGGGGTGCTCACCATGGATAAGGGAAGCATATGAACTAGGATCAACTATCAAAATCAAAGAAATGAATGAAATTTGCAGAGATATCAAACTGGAATTTGATGAATATATATACAAAAGTGTTCAATGATTCCCCTTCACAAACATCAATGGATATGAAAAGAATTTAATAAAAACCGGCTTTCAAATAGGAAATGAATATTTGAAATCTGCAATTTTTAATGAAGTTTTTAAGACACTATCAAATAAAGTTGGGGATGCAGTCCTTGTGAATAATTTTAAACCTTTATTTATTTCATTTGCCAAGGCCTGGGGGGCTAATTCAAGTTGGGTGCCCCCGGAACCCTCTTCAAGTTCAACCAAACGTCCTATATTAATAGGTTAGTACAAACATTCACAAAATTATGCATGTTCTTGAAAAAGTATACCTTGCAAAGAATCCACATTGCGGTATACCTGGGAATCCTCCTCATCTGCATATTAAAAACCAACGTCAAAAATTTGGAGGATGTACCTATTCAAATGGATATTTGCTGTGTAGCCCTCAACCGCCAGAAGACACCATGGGGATACAGGACAGTTGAGCACGTCCTCTATGATTCATTTGCATTGGCAACACTATACGGGTACTATGTGCCCCCCAAAAAAACCTACTAGTCAATTTGCTCACCTGCCGCCTGCCTGCCTTTTATCAAACAATCAGCAACCACCAGGGTACAGGGCGCCACCCCTCTAGCAATCACATCCAGGGTTGTCCACCACATACAGAAGAGTATGTGGATCCAATTAGATGCATTAGCCAAAAATTTAATTTTGGGGTATAATTCCCCGGAATAATCACATCCCTTTGCAGTTAGCATCCCCCAATAAATATTTTCCCCTTGAAAATTAATTTTTTTTACTTTTTATATTTTAATACTAAATTTTTTAATACTGAAATATGTACTATTAAAATTTTACTATAAAAATTTAAATATTACATATTTAAATATTAAAAAATTTAGTATCTAAAAGTTAATATTAAAATTTTAATAATACATATTACAATATTAAAAATTTTAATATCAAATATTTTGATATTAGAATAAATCACAATTTAATAAAAATAGTTAAATTTCAAATATTTAAACTTTAATATTTAACTTTTAAGATTTATAATTATAATTTTACTTTTAATATTTTAATTTTTATTTTAAATTTTAGTATGTAAATTATAATATTAATATATCTAAATATATTACAAGACATTAGTTAAAGTTGCAACCACATCAAATATTAAAAATAAGTTAAAAATGTTTTTATTTATTAGCTCGTTGAGTACAGGTTTATTTATCACATAGATAAACATCAAGAATTGAATTTATCCACATCATGCGGCCCGCTCCACTATTGTTCTAAACAAATGATTGTTTAGAACTCAAATTACCTTTCCCTTGTAATGTGATTTGGTAAACATATTTGATATACTTGACCTGCGTCCTAAGTACTAATTAGTAAGCAATACATGAAAATCATTGGTGGTCGTGTCGTGTGGCTATAGTAGCACTGAAATAACACAGATCAGATGATGACATGCAAGGTCCAATTTATGGCTTAAAAAAGCCAAAGTACCATCAATGAGTCACAATTATTTAAATAAACTAATTTATTTCTATCTTTTTTTAATTTATTTATTTGTTAGCGCAACAGTCAATATAATATTCAGTGCATTAGAATAAAAATATTTGTCCTCATACCTAGTATAATTAATTTTACTTACCTTTTCTATGTATTCTTAAATGTCTATAATACATTCAAAGTCACATTATTATATATAAATAATAATTATTGAGTCCTAATAAAAACAAACTAAACAGAATTAAAACCAAATAAAACCTGGAGCGCCCATTTATCTGATTGGCTTGGAGGCCAGGGCTTTTGGGAGGAAGGATTCCAAGTGCTCATAGAAAGCTGCCACCACATTGGGTGGCATTGCAAATTGGCTGATCTTGAGAAAATTGAATAGATCCTCAGTGTCCTGAGGAAGGCCTTGTTTCACCTTATTCTTGATCCAACCAAACACCTCCTCAATTGGATTCAGGAATGGGGAATATGGCGGGAGGAAGAGGAGTCTCATTGGGCAGTCAGCCAGGCAGTGGTTGGCAAAAATGGCTATTTTTATTGATTAGCAGGAACTTGGACACAACCAGATCCACTTTGTGGAGCCTGACATTATCCAGCACAACAATGTTGATTGTACTGTGGTAGTTGATCTGGAGATACTCCTTGACAACTCGGAGAAAATCAAGAAAGGTCCCGCTATTGTGGGAACCCTTGATCATCTGATACTGGTCCAACCCGCGAAGACCAAGAAGCGCAACAATTGAATAGGTCTAGGAACAGACAGCTGCACAATGGGCTACGCTGTCCTTGGACCCCTTCTTGATCCACCCATGCCTAGACCTGAGTGAGGAGGAAAACAACAATTTGTTGATATAAAAGAACTGGACATTCCCAGTCTCCTTTAGTGCCAGATATGTCTTGGCATAAATATGTCAATCCTTGATGGTCTTTTCACTGTTTCTATTGTACAGAGAAACTCTGAGCACCTTCCACAAGAAGCCCAAATCAACCATTGCTTTTTAAACAAGGGTTTTAGAAACAGAAAGCCCAAACTCTGTGGTGAGCATTGATTGGACAACAAGTGTGTCCAGGTTGCAATCCTTGGCTACTCACTGCTTGATTACATCAATATGAACAGGCTGAAGGAGTTTGGGCTGCCGCTTAGCCTTGGTGGATTTGGCAATTTTCCTGGTTTTGCCATACTTGGTGTTGATGTCGGCAATGTATCTGGCCATGACACCAAATCAGGATGCAATATCCTAAACTGCCATTCCCCCATTCAAGCAGTTGAGGAGAGCTTCACGCTCACTATCTGTCAACTGACGCCAGCCCTTGGCAGGTACCACGGCATCCTGGCTACCAGGCTCAATACAGGGGACGGGGACCTTTGTGTAGAAGGCGAGATCACGCTTGCTTGCAGTGGCACCGTCAATGGTTGAATACACAATAGGCGCAGATGGTTCCTTGGTGGTAGCCAATGGCTTGTAGGTGGTGTCAAAGACGCAGGGCAGGAAGTAGCAACTCTTGGGTCAAGAGTGCGGGGCTGGGTGACAACTGGGTAAATGGTGGAGGTGTATGTAACCTCAGTGTTCCTGGTGACCCTGGTGTAGGAGACTTTGGTAGCAGGCCTTGAAAGTGGCTTCTGCCTGGGATTCAAGCTGGTAGTTCTGGCTTGGGATGCAGGAGGTAGTTGGCTGGCGCTGACACCTTGGGAGGCCTGTGTATCAACATGACTCCCCTCAAGTTGGGTTCTGGGTCTGTTCTTGGACCCTCTGGGACGCCCTTGTGGACAGGCTGCCCCGCAGGCTGGTGCAAGAGCAGGTTGGGAATGCAATTGACAGTCCATAAAAAATAAAATAAAAATATGTATTTATTTGGATTTATTGGTTTAGTTGTGGGTAGTTGTTTTCTCTTGATTTAGCCTTGAATAG
Source organism: Entomophthora muscae (assembly GCA_014839935.2). Lineage (NCBI taxonomy): Eukaryota > Fungi > Entomophthoromycota > Entomophthoromycetes > Entomophthorales > Entomophthoraceae > Entomophthora > Entomophthora muscae. The sequence continues at coordinate 226,647 of QTSX02003638.1, forward strand.
TAGCATAGTTTCTATATCCATGATTTGAAGTGAATAATATTGTATCCTTTCCAGTTTTGGATGATTTTAAAGTTTAATCACTTTTTATGTCTAATTATGGTTATTGAGATTGAATTTTTAGTTTGATTTTATTGCAGAGTGGAGCTTCTTGATTTGGTTTGCTGTTTCCTAGTGTGCTTAGTGTACATTAAATTTGGATTCCAGTTCCTGCAATTAATATATGAGTTTACTAGTGGCACTCAAAAGTAATTAAAATTTAGTTCTTAGATTTGACAATCCCTCAATTTCAAAAAACATAGTAAACTTAATGAAAATGGCTGATGGATTTGAACGCTTCAAATATGATTCCAGTTAATTCATTTTGACTATTGAAAATATTCAGTTCAACTTGAACTTTGCAAAGTGTCTATCAGTTCCCGCATTTTCAAATATTCAAATAAAAATACAAAAAAATCAATTTATTTAAAAAAAGCCATCCCGCAAAAGTGATTCAAAATTTGGACCAAGGATTTGACAATCCTGCATTTTTACATTCAGGTTCTGAATTTACAGTAAGCAAGGGACATGTCGGCCCATGCTTTCATTATATGCAGAGGGGGGGTGATAGGGCCGGGAGTTTTGAAAGGGGGCTATTGGAAAGCAATCTAAAGGGGAGCCTGTTAAAAGCCACTGGTCAATTTTCCCCTGCTTTGTGACCAAGAGAATAGGAGCAGAGGGCCCAGATGTAGGGCTCAGTCCCCCAATTGGCTAGGAGCCTTCTGGGGACTCAGGATGCGCATTTCCCCTAATGCTTTCCTCTGAGGTCCCAACAAGAGGGCTCCTGGACCCAATTATTTTGGGCTGAGGGACTTCCAGGCCAGAGGAATTGGTTGCCTGGGATACCACCAATTGCGGGATTTGATACCCAATTTTTTTGGGCCACAGGTTAAGCCTACCCTGCGCCATGTGATCCACATTTTCCTGTTGACCCACCAGTTGTCTCAGAACAGGGAAACACCAGGACAGCAAGCAATCTAGCTGGATTAGAGTCTCCTCCACAGTTTAAGGGGACTCCAAAGAAATGATTGGGGCTTTGGCTGGGAAGGCCAAGAAAAGTGTTCATCCACCGTGTGGGCCAAGTCCTCCAGGTTTCAGAGGGGTTTTGCCTGCACACGGGCCACTTTTTTTGATGGTCTGGGAAATACATCCCAATCCAGGTCTAAAGGTGGGCCATGGAACTTTACAGGCATCAGGAGTTTCAACAAAGACAGATTTGGTTCTGGTTTCAGCCCAGAAAAACGCGGGCAGCCAGGCAGCTAGGCCAGCAGACTGGCAGTCCACAGGGTGTCAGGGTTTAAATCCTGTAGCTGAGAATCTTCCATGAGCATTGCTAACAGGAGTTTTCATTTGTGACATGTTGGGAAAAATGTGGTATTGTCAAATTCTTTTGCGTAAACTCACCAACTTACTAGAATATTTTTCATTCTTTTATATAAAAAAGTAAGTTGTTCTGGGATGAAAATTACTACATTAAATTGGTGAGTTCATGCAAAAGAATTTGACAATCCCGCATTTTTACCTTTAGGTTCTGAATTTACAGTATGTTTATGAACCTTTCTTAACATTTACATAGTGGTAAAATTAATGTTAAACAATATTTTTAATTTTGTGGTCTCAAATATTAAATTGTAGAGACTGTCAGACTTCAATTTTTGCACTTTTAACTTTGTTCCCTCTATTAAAAATGGTGAATAATATTTATTTTAAGCCCATCTTTAATAAAGGTGTATTTTAAAGTTTATCAGTTTGGGTACTTTGAACTTGGATTTTTGACTTTAGCTGCTGAGAAAATCAATTAAAAAATTCAAAGTTGGGAAAAATACTAATTTTCCCCAAATTTTATATTGAAAAAAGGATGGTGATCAAAAGATCAGTTGATTTGGAGTTTTTGATCTCCACACTTTGAATTTAGGCACTTTACTGGAAAAACATTCCCCAAGTAACATCCTGAGTAATGAATAATTGGTGGCTCTTTTATCATGTGCTTATGTTGTACAGGGTGATGCCAGAAAACAAGGCATGGTGTTATATTTTAGGCCTATGTTACCTGCATAAATGAACTTTATTTAGTCATGCACATTATGGTGTATACATATATAAGTCCTCATAATTCACAATAAACAAGACCCTTTTGACCCTTTTTACCTATAATTTTTGACATATATTGCACTTTGCACTTGGCTGGACATTTCTACTGTTTAGTGTCCTTAAACCAGGTCCTTCCTTTGGAAGCCCTTTCTATTCCTGTTGCAGAGACCAAAAGTGACAGGAAGGTCCCCCTGCTATACTAGCACCCCTACCAGTCTAGTGTCCTAGGCCTAACCACAAGTACTATCCCTTCCTTTTCCTATTGTGGACTTAGAAAACCTTGGTGTATACCTGTTGCCTCCCATTCTTCTGATAGAAAGAGCAAGGTCCAGACAGCCCTGTCTGTTCCCCCATAACTTATGTTATAGAATATCATTATTGATATGAGTTATCTGTACTGTGGTATATACTATAGATGCTCTACCAATATCTTCACAGATATATATTACTGTATTGCTAAGATAGTGTTGCACTACAGTAAGTGCCATAACTTATCTTTGTTTCTTGCCAGAACACACCCTTCTGTCTCTATCCTCCACCCTCCTATCAGGTATACGAGACAGACCCCCTTTCTACCTCCTCTTATAAGTGCTATTAGTTAGCACCCCCTCTCACAGCCCGCTAAGTCCTTCTGGTAAGGACTCCCCTGAGTTGACCTTGGAAGCCCTGTAGAAAAGTACAACATACTGGGGGACTTCAAATCCTAAGCAGAAAATTACTTGGATAAGCCCCATGACTGCCATGATATACATGGGCTACATCTGGCTTATCATGACACTATATTACTATTCCTCTATATTTAATAAAGCTTTGTTATCTTCTTAATTTTTTATTTATCTTGCTTTAGATACTTCCAAGAAGTATATAATTGATAGTAAACCAAAACAAAAATAAACATTATCAAGTTTATGTACATTTAACAATTTGAGCTGCTATGTAGCTTTAAGAAAAACCCAAAAATATTGGGCCAGGTTTAATTTCATCTGATATATTATATGTTTATAAATTTAGTGGATATTTCTATAAAATCCAAACCATTTATGCTAGCTCAGTGTTCTCAAATGGGTCTAACTTCCCTTACCTTGTACATTATACTTTATAAGACTTCAGCCTTTTTCAACAACAGCTTCAGTGGTATCAAAGCCTGTTCTCAACTATCATCAATAAATCACTATCTCCCAAGGATAAAAAAGATATATCTAGGATTGAGACAACAGTGTTATTGATGAGCCTAAACAGGAGAAGATTGAATTGCTTTAGATAATAGAGCTGTGATGGCCTTTATACCCAATTATAAGAAAAGGAGACGATAAGGCAATTATATTTAAGCAAGATTAACTCATACGTTTGAATCAAAAATATATTGCCAGTGTCACACCATCTTTGATTACTCTCTCTCAATGAAAGCAATTCCCCAAGTAACACCCTTTAACTAATCATTAAGTTGGCAGTACTCTTATTATTAGCCCATCTATTACAGGGATCAAACGTTTTGAGTCCTAAGAGGAACAATACTTGGACAAGCCCAATGACTGCCATGAAGTACATGGACAAAATGCTGGCTTCTAATGATAATATATTATAATCTAAACTCATATCTAATAAAGTATCATTCTCTTCTTAATTTCCCCTTTATCTCATTTATTATACTTCTAAGAAGTATATACTTGACATTAGGAATAAGATTCTAAAAGCTGGAATCAAGGGCTTTTGGCTGACACCAGTTTGAGCTGAAATGGTTCATTATTTATGGAAAATCAGCAACCGAATTTGGTAAAGGAGAAACAAACAAATAAATAGAAGTCTTGGCATAACTATCAAAAAAATAGGAAATATCAGTTGAGAAGTAAATTAACAGTCCTGACAGGTGAGTTGAATGATATTAAATCAGTAGACTATTAAAATTTTAAACAATCTTTTAGTTTGAAATTTTATATTTTACATACCATTTAAAAAATTCAGGCCCAGTCCAACCTTATTATAACCATTAACAAATACTCTAAGATCCAAAAATAGGATATGTCCAGAGGAGAAATTAAGGCTCCAAATATGGAAAAGTTGGCAGCTCAGATATATCTGGATTTGTTCCAGATCTGAGAAAAGTGGCTTTCTCATTATAAATCATCCATTGCTTTAGATCTTCTACAACCCTAACAGTCATAAAAGTCCTTGAAAACATTAAGAATATATGCTTTTAACTATAACAATAGCACAAGGATAGCATCAAGGTTTTTTCTTTATATCAAAACATTGTACTGGATGGCTCCAGTCACAATGTTTCCAAACATTGTGGTCTGAGGTGAAATTCAAGCTATTTAATATTTCAGAGAGTGGTTGCTTGACTTTTGGGGGGAAATGGGATTTGGCAGGCAAGATGTGCTTGTGATCCTCTTGTTTTGCTGATGCTTTCTCTGGGGCCTGTCACAGAAGCCCCATCTTGTCTGAGATTTTCTGCCCTCAGAAATTCAAGCATGAAAGAGCCAAGCCAAGAGAGCAGCCATAAACCATTATGAGGGCATCAACCAAGCTATTGAATAGAGGTGGGTTGTGGACAAACGTGTGAATATTTTAAAAAACCCTGTTTAAAGCCCAGAGTTTGTGAGAGAGGGGGCTAAACTAACTAAGTGTGGCTCCCATCCCGGTGAGATTAACCACCAGGATGCCAGCCCAGTGGAGTACTGGGATGGCCAGCTTGGAGGGGGGACCAAAGTGAGGACACTGGGGACAACTGTGGGATGTAAGTATTTAACCCCATCAACACTCAACCCAATAAGCAACCAGGGCGTACAAGTGGGAGCAGGAGGCAACTTTACAGGTGTTTAGTGGGGTACCGAGTCATCTCTGTCCAAGATAAGGATGGTGGAGGCCGGCATTTCCTCCAATGTGAGTGGCGGGCACAGTGTAGTCAGCAGCACAGAAGTCCAAGTCATCACATGTTAAACTCTTGACTAAAGCCTCCCCAGAGATGAAAATTTCACCAGGGAGGTGAAGGAGACTAGAAGGATTGTACCCCATAAGGCAGGCAGAAGAAGTGATGTAAGACCATAAGTTGGGGGAGGTAGTCTCAGAGAAGAAGCAAAAAGGGGGCCAAAGAAAATGCCACAAACTTCAGAACAGGGAGGATAATAATTGAATACACCAGGAAATTTGGAGTTCAATGGTGAAAATTTTAGGCCTCAAAGTTCTTGAAATTATTGTAGGTAATGTAGTCACAAGAAAACCAGGGACAAAACAGAAGGGACTTGGAAGACTTGACAATGGGCTCAGGTGGCTTGAGCGATGCAAAGGCAAGAGCGGGTTTAAAAACAATTAAAATTAAACAGAAATCTTAAAATAACAATAATATTTATAAGTAATTTTAAATCAAATTTTTTGTTTGAATAGGGGTTTTGAGAGTGTAAACAGCGGATACAACAATTAAGTAAGCACCAAAGCTTAAAGACTTCAAAAGGACGCCTGGGTTTGAAAGGAATGGCATAAAGGTAAGTTTTCAAGAAGAAAGCAACTAACACTTTGCTCAAGGATAAAGAGGACTCTAGGACAGAGTCTACAAATTTAAAACAGCAAAGTATGAACCACTGTTTCAAGAGCTTTTAATAATTTGAAGAATTGACAAGCAGGGGACTCAAAGTCCCCTGGCATTGTAAAAAGGGGGAAGATGCCAGAAAGTGATCACATGACCCCAAGTCCAGCATCTCATTGGCTAAGAGAGAAATTTTGCTAGCCAAAGCCAGGGGTGCTGGAGGGTTCCAGGGTAATTTCTGCAGCTCCACCTGATTGGCTGGAAGGCACCCCAACCATTTCAGATTCATTTTGCTTTCTGTTTATTGATTTGGCGCCGTTTTATTGGCTGTTTCTGATGGTTTTTAAGAGAGGGCAACACCATGCCAATAAATAGTCCAAATTGGACAGTGTTTCTTCCCAGGACAGGGCAACCAGAGCTGGGGGATCTGCAGGGTAGGCCAGGACAAACCTCTTGTCGACAGTATGCGCTAAATTTTCTAGAGAGTTGAGTGGCTGGGCTGCAATTTTTGGCCCTTTTTTGGTGTGGTGGGGGAAAACAGTTTGATCCAAGGCTAAAGGTGGCAGTGGATTTACACAGAGATCAGGTAATTGGGTGTTTTTCAGCCATAAAAATGAATTATGAAGTCATGAATTTTTGGTCAAATCAGATGGCTCATTTTAAATATCTCCCTTGATGATGCAAGCATTCCCTCCCAAACACGTATATAAGCTGGGTTGGAGCTCAGAACTACCCCCAGAATTTAATAAAACCATAATTATTTGAAAACTCAGTTTTAAGTTTTCTGCAAAACTCTCTAGATGGAAATAGACCTTTTGCTCAACTATGTACCTGTATGCCTTCTCATAAGCTGCAGCTTCAGTTTTGCAGTGTCTGCAGCTTCTTCCCTGCTTGCTGCAACCCAAGCCCAAAAGTGAGGAGATGGTTGAACCAATTTTCAAAATCATTCATTTTAAAAATCTGGTCTCATTTCTTTGAATTGCTGCCTTCTTTATTTTGCCTTAATTCTTTGTCAGAATCATCAATTATGATGATCCTAACACTCATCTCTCTAAAAATACTGGATTTATTGGGTTATTAGGGTCTGCAAGCATTGGAGATGAAAACCAAACTTTAATAGGTTCAAGTGGATTTAAATTGCTTTAAATCAAATCAAGAGTCAACATTTGAATTGATCAGTGTAGTATTAACCAGTTAAAGTCCAAAACTCAAACCTAGAACCTTCCTATGCTCTTTAGACACTGATTTGGATCAATCTTTTAAAGATAAAATTAAGCTCCAGTGTGAATTCTTCAGCCAATCAGAATCTCATGACCGGTTTGGATGACGTTAAACCAACTCTAGCAGGAGCAGCAGGCTCCAAAAAGTCCAAAACCCTGTTGCCAACTCTACTAAGTTAAACAAAGCCACAGTTGATAATAACCAAGTTCAAAACACCTGCCAAGACCCAAATTCAGTTAATAGTAAGTTACAAACTTACTGATAATCATAAGAGAGGTTTGACTGTCCCTGGATATTTTAATTTTTGAAGCTTCCTTGCATAACTGCCCTGTTTCAAGTTTAATTTCCTTCCCAATCACCCCAAACCTATTTTTATATAATCTTCTGAGGATTGCTAATCACAATTGCTCAATCAATAAAGAGTTTTTAACCAAACTTAAATGTTTTTATTGCTTGTAATACCTTTAGAATTTCTTTCATGAAACCACCTAATCTTTCTCCATTTTGTGGAATCAGGCTTAAATGGGTGACTCTAATTTTTCTTTGTACTTTAGTACACTCCTCTGTTCAGATAGAAACATGCCCTGGGACAGGAACCAGCACAGAATACTGCAATAACTGGAAATGGGTGCCAGTGGTACCAGGGAAATGAGTATACAGCTTTGTTGTTTTCAACAAAGCCTCCTACCAAGCAACAAGCTCAATCTGCAACAACCAAACCTGTGGAAACCAGTCTGTTATGTCCTTTTGCCTCTGTCTCTTTTCTCTCCCACTTGGGAGTGTACACCTTCCTTGAGTGTTTTAATCCCTTACTTGGGAGATACCCAAATACCAGGGTAGTTTTTACACCTGGATATGGTTTCTAAACCTATAGATTCTATGATCACTGGGTTGAACCCTTCTGTCTTAATCCACCATACTGGGATATTATTCCCTGCAGGGTGGGTTCATGACATTCTTACTGGTTGTCTTTCCCTAACGCCTTTAATTGGAGCTTACCATCTGTGAACTTTTCTGTTGAGAATTTTATTGCTGTTGGATGTTTTCAGAATTTGGATCTTCATCCCCTGTTCTATCAACACTTTGGAAGTTTAGAAAGACTGCCATTACAGGGCCTGAGGATGGGGTTTAATGTTTGATTTATATTGTATCTGGGTATCCTACAATGAATTTTTATCAGAGTTTTTTTAGATCTGTGATTGATTGAATAAATTGCTTGTGGTTGCATCAAATTGCTGCTAAAAACTTTTAATTACCACCTGACTGCATTAAATCATTGATCAGATAAATAGTGCAGATGCTCTGCTGAATATTACTTACTGAGCTTCTAAAATCTTGTTCCAGTGTGACTGGACAGCTCTTGTATTTCTTTTGATTAGCTGGTATTCATTCCATCTTAAACCTTTTATTTCCCTGCTTATTTTTTAACTGTTTCTTTCTCTATGCTTCTATCTATTTAATGTATATTTTTATGATATAATCTTATCTTAGAAATACCACATCTGAGTTATTTTTATCCTTACTAGTTATATTTAGCTTTAAAATGTTTTTCTTTGATTTTGTTGAGGTTTTCCAGCGCCCAATTTAGATATCATGTCAAGATAACCCTGACGCATATTAAAGAACTACTTTTTATCAGGAGCAGGCACAGCTTAAAGCTCACTCATAATTGCTACAATTTTCAGCTATTAGAGCTGTAGTGAGACTTTAATACCATTTTCTTTATGTTGTAACTGTGCTGTTTTAGCAGAGTTACAAGGGGAAATATATTTGAAAACTAGATAATGTTCTTTATTGAGAGATAAGTATTATATAGTCATAGTGAATAATGGATAACAGGAACATGACTGTGTTGCTCAATTGTTTGAATAGTGAAGGGGGTAGCCTGATCTTGTTAATGAGTCAAGTGCCAAAACAAGGTATCCACCGTAAGGGATCAGCTTTTGTTCATGTTGTTGGATTTGGAAATTTGAGTCAACTTCTTAGTTTGGCTTCAAGTCACTGGGCAGTTGGGTTGCAGGGCACAAACCCACTTACTTGAAACCTTGTTGGCAGTTTGAGCCTGCTGTTTCAACATTTACAAAAGTAAATTTGGTATCCCAGGACTTTCAAAGGATGGGTATCAGAAACATTGAAACAGTGGAGGTTGTTTTAATGATATTGTTGTAACTGTGCTATTTTAGCAGAGTTACATGGGGAAAAAATATTTAGAAGATAGATGATAATCTTTATTGTGAGATAGTGATTATATAGCGTCATGTGAATCAAGGATAACAGGAACATGATTGGTGATCACACGGCTGGATGGAAGAAGGGGGTGGCTTGATCCTGATAATGAGTCAAGCGCCAAAACAAGGTATCCACCAGTAAGGATTATCATCTGTTCATGTTGTTGGATTTGTTAATTTGAGTTGACTTCCTAGTCTGGCCTTGAGTGACCAGATAATTGGTTTGCAGGTCACAAACCCGCTTGGTTGGAACCTTGCTGGCGGGTTGATCCTGCAGTTTCAACACCCCCCCCAACTGAAGGGTGGCCTCCTCTGGGGGCAGGTTGTCAGGGAGGTTTTCAGGAGCCCAGGCGCTGTATTGAACTAGTTGCTGTTCTGTGGCAGGCAGGGCGGTCTCTTGTTGTTTCTATCTTGCTTTGCAGGGTTGTAGGCAATCATGGTGTAGGGTCTTTTCTTGCTTACGTTTTACAAGCCCTTACACAAGGTAAGTGTTATTGTCTTTTACCTTCAGAATAATTGCTGGCCCCACTTTCTTGGGTTCTAGCTTGCTCTTGTCAACATTCATGACCCATACTTTGTCCCCAACTTCATGTCTATTGTAGATGGGGACAAATGCCTTTGGCAGACGTTCATTCTCCTTTTATGTTTGCTTGCTGTTAGCCTCTATTACTTGAGGGTCTGAGCGTGGAGGGACTTCACTTGGGATTTCCAGTTTAGGTCCTATCAATTCTTGAATGATATTTGGCTGTGTGCTGTATACCAGTTCAAACAGGCTTTTTCCGGTGGATCTGTTCACTTGGGTTTGACACACAAGTAGTGCAGTTGGTAGCTACTTATACCAGTCTTCAGGTCTCCTGGCGGTGAGCTTGGCTAAGGCTTGCACAAGGCTATCATTAAGCCGCTCCATGTGTCCATTGGCCTGTGGGTGGTATGGCGTTGTCACAGTGTGCTTGACCCCGTTTTTGATGAGGTATACATTGGTGTCTTCAGAGGTCAATTCTTTGCCTCCAATGGTTATCAGGAGTTCTGGCTTTCCAATTTTGCTGATTATCTCTTTGCCAATAAATTGTAAAACGTCATTGCTGGTGTGTGCCTTCACTGCTTGGGCTACTGGCCATCTTGTTGCAAAGTCAATAGCAATGATGATGTATTTCTTGACATTGTGTTTTCCTGGCATGGGACCAACAATGTCAAGAGCCCATACTTTGAAAGGTAGTTGTGTGCAGATGGGAAGTACCAACTTTGGCAGGGTTTCACTTTTGGTAAACTTTTCACATACCTCACATTGGTCTAGAACTTCTTGGACATCACGGTATAAGGTTAGCCACCAGGCCTTATGTTTAAGGAACTCATATAGATTTTGGCTCTTGGTATGTCCCAGGTCTCTGTGATAGCGTAGGATGGTGTCAACTTGCTGATGTGTGGTAATGTAGGGAATGGTTGTGCCATCTGTCATCTTTCTGTGTAGGGTACCACATACGTCAGCAAAGAGGTGTTCATTTTTGATTACTGTTTCCTTTGTTATATTGGTGGTGCCAGGGGGAAACCTTTATCCTTTGTTTGTAGCACTAAGAGAGGCCAGTCTAGGTCAAGCCCATTCTCTCCTCTTGAAGCACAGACATACAGGCAAGACAGGGTGTCTGCCATGGCAAACTCAGCCCCAGGTTTGTACTGTATGAGCATGTTAAATCTGTCTAATAGTTCCATTCACTGCGCTTGGCGGTGCGACAGATTTGCTTGAGTTTTGAAATAGATGAGTGACTTGTGATTGGTTAATGCTGCGAATTCTTCCTGCTGTTCTAGGTAACAGCGCTATTTGACTAGGCAGTGCATGATAGCCAGCAGTTCCTTGTTGTGGATAGGGTATCAACACTTATCATCTATCAACTTCCGTGATTTGTAGGCTACGGGCAGGAAGTTGCTGTCACTATTTTTAATTTATAGTACTCCCCCAATGAATGCATCTGAGGCGTTGGTTTCCATCTAGTATTCCCCGTCATGTTTGGGGTATTGCAGGATGCAAGCTGTTGTGAGCTTCTCTTTGAGGCATCTAAAACAGAGGTCATATTGGGGGGTCCACACAAACTTAGACTTGGCGCCAGCTATGGCGGATAAGGGGGCAGTCAGAATGCCACAGTCAGGTATGAAACGTTGTACATAGGCCACCATTCCCAAGAAGGTGTGGAGTTCTGACTTATCCTTGGGTAGTGGCATCTTGCAGATGGCCTGTATCTTTTGACTGTTGGGTTTGATGCCGTCCTTTAAGACTATGTGTCCCAGGAAGGATAATTGCTTGTGGAAGAACTGGCACTTGGAGGGCTTGGCCAACAGTTTGTGTTGTGCCAAGGTTGCAAAGACTGCCTCCAGGTCTTTGTGGTGTTGTTCTACTGAGAAGCTGTAGAAAATGATGCTGTCTAGGTACACTAGGGCATGCTTGCCTTTGTGGGGCGCAAATACTTTGTTCATGAAGGTTACAAAGGTTGACGGGGCATTGGTCATGCTAAAGTTGAGCACCACACATTTGTAGGAGCCGTATTTAGTGCAAAAAGCCGTTTTGGGAATGTCTTCTTCATTAATATAAATCTGATTGTATCCTGCAGTTAGATCAATCTTAGAGAAGACTGTGGCTCCTCCCAAGGCATCAAAGAGGTTGTCAATCAGTGGCAGTGGGTAACAATTCTTAATGGTAACTTTGTTTAGGGCGCGGTAGTCTGTGACCAGACGTAAGGTACCGTCCTTCTTAGCCACAAAGAATATGGCGGCCCTAATGGGAGACTGTGAGGGGTGTATAAGTCCTTTTTCCAATGCCTCCTTGAGGTAGGCATGTAAGGTGTTGTCTTTATTTGGGGTCAGCCTGTAGATAGGGCGCGCCTTGGGTACAGCCCCCTTGAGTTGGACAGAGTGCTGAATATGCTTCTCAGGAGGCAGCCCAGGTAACGCTTCCTTAAAGATTTCTGGGTGGTGGGCCACAATGTTGCAGTCCTGAGGCGTGGAGGTATCCTGGTGATCCTTGAAGTGTATGATCTTGTACTGGCAGGAGTCCCAGTCAATTGCCTTCAGGTTTTTCTTCTTGTCCTGGGTCTCTGTGATACATACAAAGACGTGGTTGCATAGCAGTTGGTCCACAGAGTCAGGGTAGATCTGGTGGTTGACACCTTCACACTTGATGGTCAACACTGAGGTTTCCCAGTCTATGTGAGGGTTGCTCTTCTGTAACCAGTCTAGTACCAGTACAATGTCAAACTTGGGAAAGTCAATGACAGGACCTTGAATGGTGGAGTGAAGGTTCTCAAGCATGACAGAGAAGGGGGCAGTTTCCTTTGTCATAGCAATGTGGTGTTTGTCATCCAGGACCACATTTTTAATCCACAAAGGATTAGTGGCCAGCTTGAACTTATCCACAAAGCTACTGTTGATTAAGGTTTGGTCTGCGCCTGAGTCCAGGAGTGCTGAGCCTGTGTAACTGCAAAAGCGGAAAGGGTAGGACATCAACTTATTGGGATGTCTGGTGATGGTATACAGTACCAGGTCCTCCGAGAGCACCTGGATCATTGGGCATTGGTCCATGTCCTTGGGTCAGTATTCATCATTGGGCAAGTCAGGAGTTGCGTGGGGAGAGCTTGGCTTGCTTAGTGCTCTCCCTGGGCTTTTCCCTCATCTTGGTTGCCTTGCGTGGCGGTAACACGGAAATGGGTACGGTTTGACTGGCCATTGTTTCCATTTCCATGCCCATTTGAACCCACAGGTTTGTAATTGGTGTTGTTCCCATTGCCTCCAGGAGGCGGTCAAGAGGAGCGCTCACCTGGGTGGGAATCCTTGGGTCTTTCTTGTTTCCCAGTTTGTTCCTTATGCAGTGTGTTGGATGTTTATTCCGCTTTCTCTGCCTTGCAGTACAGGCTTTGCAGGTTGGTCACCTGATCCAGGTTCACATGCCTCATCATGTGCAACTTAAGAGTGTCATAGTACATGAGGTGTGTGGCTGGGGTGTCAAAGGCCATGTTGGATGGTGCACAAAGTTGGAGTTCCTCATAGGCGCGGGTGAGTTCCTTCACAGTGCCTGTCTGGGTTAGGTTCTTTACTTGGCGTATGATCATGAGTGCTGTATCTTTAAGCATGAATCTTGCCAGGAAATCTTGCTTAAAGGTATCCCAGTTCTTGTTGGTTTGCTCTTCATGCCACTTGTTGCACTAGGTGCCAGCGTCATGGGTCAGGCAAATGGAGATTTCTGCAATCCAAAATTGCTGTGGGCATTCCATCTGGGCCAGCTTGCTCTGAAAGGACTGGATCCATGTGGCGGTGTTGTTGTTGTTGGCCCTGGCAAAGGGTTCCAAGGCGGCGCTTTGTAGTCTTTGAGCTACGTAGACAGCATGGTGGTTTTGTCGGCTGGTTGCAGCATTGAGGAGGGGGTCTGAAATAAACCTTGTGCAGACATGGCGTTGAAGGTGGGTAGCGGGATCACTGTGTTTTGGTATAGGACAAAGCCATTGGGTATCTTGGCACCAGGAGTATACGGAGTCCAGTCAGGCGGGAGGCCAGACATAATTCTGTTGAGGATTTGTTGGCCGCAGCGTGTGCGGGAAACAGGCAGAATTTTTCAAGATAAGGTAGGATGGAGAACCTACCTGTGCTACCAATGTTGTAACTGTGCTATTTTAGAAGAGTTACATGGGGAAAAATATTTAGAAGATAGATGATAATCTTTATTGTGAGATAGTGATTATATAGCTCATGTGAATCAAGGATAACAGGAAAATGATTGGTGATCACATGGCTGGATGAGAGAAGGGGGTGGCTTGATCCTGATAATGAGTCAAGCGCCAAAATGAGGTATCCACCAGGAAGGATCATCATCTGTTCATGTTGTTGGATTTAGTAATTTGAGTTGACTTACTAGTCTGGCCTTGAGTGACCAGATAATTGGATTGCAGGTCACGAACCCGCTTGGTTGGAACCTTGCTGGCGGGTTGAGCCTGCGGTTTTGAAAATATAGCAACCAAAATCTGGAGAGATAACATCAAGTTTGTCCAAGAAAAGTAACTGCATAGTTTATATGCAGGCAAAAACATCATATAACATACATAGTCAGTAAAGATAAGAGAAATAGAAAGAAATCACAAACTATATGTGGCAGCACAAGAAGTACAGACAGCAGGACAACCATGGGATGCAGCCAAGAGATAAAGAGAATCAGAAAAAAACAGATGATAACAAGATAATGAGCCTTCTTTTTTCTTTCAAGATTAGGTGTGACCTCCAATTAATTTTAATAATGTTTAACTGTGCTGTTTAAACAGAGTTACAGAAAGGGGGAGAATATTGAAATATATCTTGTTATTTTTAGAGAATACATTATGTAGCATTTTTAGTGGCATCAGGGTAAGATAAATGTTCTTAATAAATGAGGTACTATTATTGGGAAATAACAAGTATAACATAGAATGGTCTTTTTAGCCATATATCCTCCTTTGGAACCCCCAGTTTGACACATCTTTACTTTGGGGCTTGGTTAGGCCAAGTTGAAACGTGGGTTTTATTTTCTGACTCAAAACATTGTTGAAAGGTTGAGCCTGCAGTTTCAAAAAATAGTAATTTAAAATAATAAGTATTGGCAGGGGTGATAGCTTTATTTTGTCAAGTGAATGATGGATTAATTGGTTCAAGTGGATTAATTTGATATTGAATATCCAAGAAATTGGTAAATTTTCATTATTGCTAGGGTTGGGATGGAAACATCAATTTTGTAATCATAAAGTCACAAAACTGCTTTTAGCATGTTTTGGATTAGGTCACACAAAAGATGGGTAGATTTGTTTGCACTTTTTGGAACAGGTCACATTTTTTGCCTCGACCCTTGTGTAGGTTACAAACTATAAAGGGAAAGTAGATTTCAAGGATGAACAGATTATTTCATTTTGTGCAAGGCACAGAATAAAAATAAAAGCAGTTTCAGTTCATAGAATTTCATTTTTTTAACTAAGATTAATTGAAAGCTTTATCGGACAATATATCACAATGATAGTTTATATTGAATCAGTTTTTTAGTTAGCTATAGTTGAATACATTTTAATTTACATAATTATATATCATCCAGAATAAATAGCTGGTTTGAGATCATATGATTATGATTGGTCACAGCACAAATTGTGATGATTTTGGCACCTGTCGCTCCTCTAATTGTAACGCAAGCATCATAACGTGGGTCTGAACTTTAGTTTGATCTGAAAAGAAGCTTTCCAGGGTTCAACTCATCTTCATGCTTCGTAGCTGGCAGAATTTCTTTTAGCAAATGAATCTACCAGCCTCACTGTGGGTAGGCATGCAAAGTATAAGACCACTAATTCACAGTAAAATTAGATTACAACTTATCAATAAAATCTCGGAACTTAGAGTATACTTTACGTTGCTAGGGTTGGGCGTGTGGAGCTGCTATTTAGCTGGGAAAACAGGATCTTCATGAGGTAGACAGTCTAGTTGTACGAATTGTCAGGGGTTAGGAATGTAGACTGATGGTCAGTTTTATCCAAATCTACCGTTTTGACAGTTATTTTGGCCTTTCTACTCGAGCTCCATGATTTTGATTCAAAAAGGCGAACTTTAGTTTATAATTTATATTTGGTGGGTTGGATATGGAGCCCTGTTTTTTACATCAGGATCAAATGGTCAAAATTGGTTGGTTTTAGAGGCTAGTAAAGTGACTTATTTACGTTACAACATGTGGTGAGGTAAAAGTTAATAATATTTGATTTCGTTACCTCTTCTCAACGCCTGAACAATTCAAGACGGTTCCTTAGCTGCTATAGTAAGTTGATCAAGCTCTCCTAGCGGCGGTTAAACTGATCATGGCGGTTATTCAGGATCAGCAAGGACTTGGTTTAACCTGGATGCCCATCATGTGGATCTGGGTGGGAATTTAAAATATAATACTAGGTATATATAACCTATAATAATTACGTCAATAATCCATAATTTCTCCACTGAGCAATAATATAACGGCTCTTACTAGGGGAGGGCCCTGGAAACCATGGTCTCAACCCCCGTCTTAAGCCGTTAATTCAACCAAGGGATGTTCCAGAGCCCCAGCCCTCCTCCAACTTTTGCAAGGTGACATTGCATATCTTTTCCAATACCACCGTCTATAGACACAGATCATGGCAATCACATAAGTTTATTTTCCTAGTTGTTTATGATTGAATAACGGCATTTCAGGCTGCGTATATTAAACAATCCATGCCCCTCCTAATCAAGGCAGCTATCCTAGAAATTTATTTGATCAAGCATTCTCTTACCAGTTTCAATTTAACTTAGGCATCAGTCTATTTGGTACCCACTTCAATGCCGACAGCGTTTTTTTCTAGGAACCAGAATCCAACATCATGATAACATTTAGGCATTATATATAAATTTCTTCTATAAAATACCATAAATGACGCATGATGTCGGATCCAGGCTCCTAGGAAACCACTGTCAAAATTGAAGTGGTTACCGTCTATTTGGCTACAACAAAGCATTGCCTAAGTTTAATTAGATCACTTAAATCAAACATGTATTTCCAACCTAACATTTCTATTAAAACCCCCCAAGAATAAAAAATAGCCAATCCAGTCATTTTCATAGCTGTGAGGACATACAAAATCAAGTCAGCTTAAAACAAAATTGTCAACCTCCAGAGCTAACCCATTCAGAATGTCAACTTACAGTATGTCAACAGTCAGAATCAAACACACTCTAATATCAACATCATTGAAAAGTCGGAATTAAGCTTTTGCCCAGGCAGACGGCTAAATGTTGATACTTTTATAGTATGTAGAAGCCTGTTTCCTGATCATTTTTCTTAATAAAAATTAAGGGTTGAAATACTTTTTAGGGTAAGGTGACAGCTTAGATTTCAAAAATAAAAAATAAAGCATAATATTAGCAAGATTTAATAAAAACACACTTATTTTTATTTTAATATAAAGTTAACTATATTAGCTATAAAACTGTTGGATCACTTAAAAATAAAAAGCTTATATGCTAAAAAGCACATACTTTTTTCATATTATAGGAAAGTATGATAACCAGAAACTCCAACATAAATTTTCAATATTTGACACTAAAACTAAATATAATTTGCTAATAAAATACTAACATATGCCTAATAATACAGCTTAAGGCATCTGTCAGAACTCTGTGGACTGTGGTATTTTATCATCCGCCAGATAATATCCTAAGTCTTCTAACATTAGGAAGCACAGAGAACCTGTGACTTTGGCAGAACCTCTGGCCTGGAATATTTGTTCTCTTCAGAAGTAGAAAGTCTGACAAGGCCCAATTCCTGGAGGATTTGGGACGGTACTTCCTACTTCTGGATATAGATTCATAGTTTGTCTCTATATGTTATTATATATAATTATACTGTATGTCGACAGTATCATCTTTTGCTCTCCACTTAAAGCCTAAGAGAGAACCATGTTAAAGAAATAGGACTTGGCTTTAAGGCAGCCCACCTGCATACATGCTATCTGAGTTAGCTCACAATGCTAAAAGAGACTGAAGTAGCATTAGGACAACATAGCAGGAGGCCTGGCCTTTTTGAGGTAGTTTTGACGGAAGCTTGCTTGACATCTTCCACAGATTGATATCCTTTCTGTCTACCTGGGCCACTTCCATGGCTAGCTAGCCAGTGGTTGGCTACAAGTTCATGGAGATGATTGTTTCATGTAATCAGAGCTACTCTAATACAACAGGCTTGAAGACTTTTTATCTTAGAGTGTTTGGCCTGACGGCCCAGTCCATTTTGGACTCTTCTAGAAGTGTTTCAAATGGCGGCCCATGTGATGGCCCTTGTTCTAGGATATAATTAAATATTAGAATAGTAATTATTATGAGAAGCATGTTTGAGGTGGTTGTTGAGGTGGACTAATTAACGAGCAGTAATTGCATATTCCATTAACTAATTGCTATACATGAAATTGTTAATGACAGGATATGATTTGGTTGTTGATTCATTGATCCTGCAGCTTGCGGCCTGCACTGTTCTATTGAAACCATTCCAAAGAGTGATTGCAATCTGGCCCGCAATAATTGGTTGGATCTGTTAATTAGTCAATATCCCAAAACCCTGACAGCATCAAAAGCACCAATTAAAATCTTAATTGTAAAATATTATTTTAAATGACTTGTCAGGATCTTGGGATATTGACTAATTAACAGATCCAACTAATAATTCTGGGTGCGCAGATATGCATCCTAAGGATGGATTTTAAAAAAAATGTTGGCAACTGGGACACAAGATCAATAGATCAATCATCAAATCACATCCTGGCGTTCACAAAATCTATGTCCCTAATTAATGAATGAAACACACAGATATTTCACAACTAATTAGTCCACCTCAACATGCACCCAAATATACATATCACTAGAGGCTACCTGGTCCCAGGACAGATATATGATTGAATCTAATGTATCAATTCAATATAGTTTATTGTATTTTTAGGCTGGGATTATTTATCATATGTATAATTAAAAGTCTTGTTTAAAAATGATTTATTTTAAGTTAATTCAACTTTTATGTACTTAAATAAAAATGTACAGTAGTTTTAAAACCTGTCAAGATAAACAAAAAATCTCTGTCTAAAAACAAATACAACTTAGTCTAAAAGCAAAATCAAGTTGGATCCAAATCTATTGTAATTTATTATGAATTCTTTAATTTTTGTTTTTGTTTTTAGACTGAGTTGTATTTTTTTGGACTGAGATTTTTCTTTTATCAACAGGTTTGAAAACTACAGTATATTCAAAATATATAAAGAATGTAATAGAGATTCAAATAAGCAGAGTATTAAAGTTTGAGTTTTGTATAGCTAAACCAATCATTTGAATTTTAATATTTGATTTTTAAATTCCTTCAAAGTTTAGAGCTAATATGTAGCTTTAAAATAAGTCATTGTACATTAAGATTGGCTTAGTAATCACAGAGATATAATGTTTTTAGCTCTATTAGTGTGTATAAAAGTGAATTTATATGTATTTAATCAAGTTTGGGCCTTTGATTATGATGCAAGCTTGATTTCAGTACTTCACTCTAGATCTCAGCATCTAGAGCAGCTAGAAAAAACCATGTTTAGTGATTTTTTATTGTAACTATCTGAAAAGCTTATCTAGATACCCCAAATTTCATAAAAATAATTTTATTGAGTCTTAATATTATTATTGCCAGTTTACTCCACTGATATTTTTATTAGCACAATGCAATAGCAAGCAGGGTTTACTATCAAACAATCTGCAGCTGCTTGGATCAGGTGATGCATCTGAGTGGAGGTTTTTATTATTACACTTTAAGATAGATAAATTCAAAAAGTTCAAGCCAACCATCCTTTATTTAACTAAAATTTATATACCCCTTTCATTTCAATAATTTTAAAACTGATCAAGCTCTCTTTTCATCAGCCAATCCAACCCCAGCAGAGTTTAGCCATCCAATCATATTAAAGCATATTAAATAATTGCTTCTCTCTTTCTAATTTTAACCCAAGAATCCTGAAGCCAGGTAATCTGTACGTATAAGCTTCTTCAGTATGACTGCATGGGATTAGGCACCCAATTGAAAATTAGGTAATTGGACTCAAATTTATTAAAGTTTGAGGGCCCTTATCCCCCTTCTATAAGGTCCAGGACACACTCCACTGGATTAACCTACATTTTTTCAACCATAAATGTAAGGATGATCCAAATTGAGCTTTTGGTTTAACAATCAACTTATATTTAAATATTATAGAAAAATCAATCCAGTTACTTCCCTTACAGCCTGAACTCACTTGAGGCAACATTAAAGACAGAAATCCAGAAAGACTGAATTGCTTATAAATATTTAATAGTGATGATTTTTATTCTAAACCTTAATTATATCCAAGAACAGGAGAGTTGTTATATGGACTTTCATCTGCATTACATATAGAAGAGTCAACCATGGATTAGGTTGCCAGGTTATCACTCTAAGATAAAAGGCCCTTAAGCCTATTGCATTAGAGTAGCTCTGATGAGTGAAACAATCTCTCCACCAACTAGCAATCCCTGATGGCTGGCTAGCCCTGGGTAGTGACCCAAGACACACTTGATTTCACTCATTGAGAGATGTGAGTGTGTAGGTGCTGGCTTACTCCAGACTAATGTCTTGGGCCCAAAGCCCTTCAGTATTCTGTGCTGTTGTGATGCCCTGCCCCTAAGGGCAGGCTTATTAAGATTCTTTTATTTAATTTATTATTAATTTTATTTCTATTAAAAGAAGATCATTAGAATGTTAATCTTCAGTCTGTTACCTTGTTTTTTGCACCTTTTGTGCTTTGCAGCTTGTGAGCGCAGCTCCATATTTGCTTTTCTGTTTAAACTATACTTTAAATAAGTAACTTTTTGCTTTTGCTGCCTGGTTGAGTCAGCGCCCACGTTTCCATGTTTTTCCAGCTGCAGTTACAGACTTTCCTGTTCTTCTTTAAACCAATATTCTCTTTTAAAACCACTATATTCTTCCCCAAACACTTCCATGTGTTCCAGGGTGATTTCCCTGAAGATCCCCAAAATATTTAGCAAATCTCTTATATTTGTTCTATGTAAGCACAACTTGAAGAGTAAGTATTAAGCTGAAACCCTAAGATGGTTATTACAAATTACCTTCTACATCATCTATCTTCAAACCCTATACATCTACTTTAGAATTTTACAAAATCCTTTAAATCAGTCAAAGAATTTTGAGTTGCCTCTAAATATTGAAAATAGGATATTTTTTTCAAAAAAAACTCAAAATTGATTTTTTTATTTTTTTGTAAATTTATGCTAGTTAAAGTTTAAAAATAGAATTAGTTAGACAACAAGCTGAATTCCTGCTGTCACCATTTTTAGCAATGAAAGGACATCTTACCTCTGATATGCCAATATATTCTCATGGGGAGTACCCTGATGTTAATATTCCATTGATTACTATTAAATCTTTGTTCAATACTTTATTTTATAGCATCCGCTTGGGATTGGTTACATGATGGCTCCTCTTGTACAAATGATAAATCTTGGCAGGGTTGCTAAAGGTTCCACTAAAAACTGTGCCAACACTTTTTTTACATATTAAATTTAAACCTGAATACCCCACATGGGTTAGTTTACCATCTTTCTCCCCAAGGGCAAGACCCTACAGAAGTGCTACAAGATGTCTTTATATAAAAGTACTCAAAGTTGGATCCTGTCAGGAAATCCTGATCTATTAGGGTTGACTGATCCATATCCCTATCACTGAAGCTGTGGGCTGACATTAGACGGGACACAGCCAGAGTGACACAGCTATTCCGTAATACAGAGAAACTATAATAAGATTTATATAGTTTCCAAGTCAGAAGAAACCTGAGACATTACAGGTCTCAGGTCATGGGCCAATCCAGAAGCTTCTATAATTAGATGCTAGGCATTCTGGATTCCAAATTAAGACGCAAACCCAATTCAGAGATTGGAACGGGGAGTTACAACCTCCTGTTTCACCAAGAAGTGAGATGGAGGACCACCCATGCAAATCTTGCACATTATACTAAGCACAAGGGAAGGTTGGCCAAAATGGATGTCAACTTAGTTTGCCATAACTAAGTCAAGGTATATATAGGCTGAAGAGGAGAAATCAGCAGCCTAGAATATTACCTCATCTCAAAACCTTATTCAGGTTTGGGATCCAATTCTAGGGGATGAAACTAGTAGCTTGGGGATGATAGACTAGCTAGTAAGAGTTGTCTGTAGCTAGATACCAGTTTGGCCGCTAGCTTTCAACTATAAAGGGTCCTTCCAAGATCACTTGGAAGGCAGATAATTAATACCCTTCAACATCACTACTAGTCCAAATAGTAGTGGTGCCAAAGTACAGTAAGAGCAACTTATTGATACTTTCAAATTCCTGCCAAACCATCATTGCCAGTGTCGCGTCTTCAAAGGACCACAGGACTTCCCCATCACTTGGATCAATCAGCAACAGAACACAGCCCACTGCCACAACCACCCACACCGATAGGAAGAACTTCTTTCTTCTTACAGATTCACATATCCCAACATTCACAATATAAACAATAAAAACCCTACCTCTTTTTCCTCAAGATCCAAAAATCTTGACAGATCCCATGCTGTATTATAGAATTAACACAGGCAGCTAGGACAGTCTCAATTACAGTCTATAAAATATATACTAATGTTTCTTATCCTGTTCCTTTTGGACTTACAATAAAGTGTAGTCTACTCCTCTAAATCCCATCCTCTTATTTGAACTATATTAGTTGGGGGAAATCCTGTTTCCATACACTATCAATTCATATAGTAAAATATAGAGACACAAAATGAATCTATATCCAGAAGAAGAAAGAGCACCAAATTGCCTCTGGGCTACAGGTTCTATCAGACTTCTTACTTCTGATGAATAAAAAAATTCTTCCAGGCCATAGGATACACCAAAGTTGCATGTTCTTTTGTACTATAGCAATGTTAGAATACTTAGGGTTTCTTCCATGGCAGATGGTATAAAAATGCAGTCTGTGGAATTCTGACAGGACTTATAAAAAATTACACCACCTATCTATAGAAAAGTATTGTTTTAAATAAAGAATTAAATACAGTATTTTTAATTTGTGGAGATAAAAAAAGGTTCAGTCAAATGAAATTTTCAACTAGCTACAGTTGAAGGTCAATTTATTCAAGAAAGGATCCATTTATCTAGGTCCATATTGCAAAAATAGTCAAACCCACAACAAAAATAAAATCAAATACAGAATCCCAAACACAAGACAGCAAAAATTTATCCATATTCAAAATGAAAATAGTTTATTTCAAGAGTGAATTCATCAAAAATCATCCAGGAAACTAATTATTATTTTCAATATGTGCTCTTCTAAATTTAGCCATTTATGTCTGAGAGAATTTCTCAAATAGGAGCGCACACTTAAATAAAGTCAATACTTTGGCAATACTTTTCTTATATGTTCTTAAAATAAAATTTATTGTTAAATTATAAAATGGTTTATACTAGTGGCAAGAACTTAAATATTGTTGAGTAGCAGTACCAGAAGAAGCTCCAAGCCCAGTTACTGAGCAAGAGAGCACAGCTGCTAGGCACCATATACACCCAACTCAACTTAAATTGTTAGAAGGATGAGTTATATGTTTCATCAGGCACAGCACTGGGTGAATTTTTATAGCCAATATGAGGAGCCCCAACACCAAGCCTAACCTGAGCCTGTGTCACATGTGGAAGCCTGGGCAACTTTGTACCACTCCAAATCAATCCAACCATTGCATAGAAATTTGGGTCAATCAAATTGAGCCCTGCCTATCCAGGTACCATCATGATAAGTGTGCTCCCCAAGCAACAGTTGATGACCAATGAAATTTTGATGAGATACTGAGCCTTGACTAAAGTGACATGAACTTTTCAGAAAATTCCACCTGCATACAATTCACTGGGGCATTAGTAAAAAATAATTTTGGGCTCTCATGAAGAGAAGCAGCGCAAAGCTTGCTATGAAGCCCTAGAATCAGCAAGATTCCCAGCTCAAGAATGCCTATCTTATCATGCTTAACCTCCTCAAAATGAACCTGTGGTGCTCTTACTTACAGTAAAGGGACAATAGTTGATCTTAAAAGATTTACTATTGAGGGTGACAAAGTTGAGGGAAGGGACAAGATCTACAGTTGGTAGAATACTTGAGTGGGGGTAAAGTGTATTACTACTTTCAAGTAATCTAATGTTTACATCAACAACTGAGAAAGATAGAGGGCAAGTGTAGAGGCAGGGGGAACAAGAAGGTAACACAGGACGTTATCATAAAGCAAATCCTCAAGGAGGTACTATCTAACTGGATTGTTGGCAATGGAGACTTAGGGTAGTCTTTGGTTAACTTGTGTTAGATACAAGGGAATACACTTGAAGATAATAATATGTTAACAGTGTAAAATAAGTAAAAGTAGCTGTAATAATGTATGTTTATTAAAGAGAAGATCAGGGGCTTTAAGTATTACAGCCTGGTTGACATAGTTATCCTAGTTGAGTCATAACAACAGGCATATATATGGTGAATGGGGAATCAATTATTAGGTTAAAATTGCATCATGTCAAATTGAAGGGAAATGAAGGGATTGTCTAATAATTGTGGGGGGTTAGAATAATAGATAATCTAAAATCAGGATCAGTCAGAGAATAAAAACTCAATTAGTTAACCTTTTTATCAGTTAATGGTTGATATGTTGCTATCAACCTCTAACAAAATTTGGATAATCAATAAAAATCTTTGACAATCAAAATCAATTGTCTATACATGAGATCTCCCTAATATACCAACTTTGGAGATAGACAGACCAACAGAAGGTTGATTTTACTGCAGCACCAATCCTTTAATTTCCCAACAGGAGCTGCCAGTACAAAATTGAGACTGAGGCTTTAGATTGGACCATAGGGTGTGTGCTACAGGTTGAAACTGACAAAGGCGTCTTTCTCCCAGTAGCTTATAAGTTCAGAAAGCTCATTGACACCAAGCAATATTATCCCATCCACAATAATGAGTTAGCTGCAATTTTTCATTGTGTTGATAAATGTTGTTGCTACCTGGAAGGCACCACCTTCACACCTCAGGTTCTCATAGACCATAAGTCCCTCCAATACTTCAATACACAGTCATGTTTAACCCTGTGTTAAGCAGGATGGGATGAATGTCTATCCCTTTACCAACTCTACATAGAGTATAAGCCTTGAAAGGAGCTGGCCAAAGCTAATTCACTCTATAGACCATGTGTAGCATCTATCACAGGGAACAATAACCTATACCTGGACTGGCACATGCTCTACCTTTGCCCCAAGGCCACCTGCTACAAGGGGTTTAATTCAGTGACTATATCAAAGTTAAAGTTCAATGAAAGTCAGTTAACCACAGATACTGGCAATGTCTGTTTCAAGCAGAGACAAGCAAAAAGACGCCTCAAATTCCAACCACACAACAAGGAGATACCAACCTGCATTACCACTTCACCTTAGGTCACATAAGAGTATTTTAACTTTTAAAATTATGAAATATGAGATCTGGTGGCCCCATATGCTCCAGGGCATTATAGACCTCCAAAAACTTGTGTGCTGTGTGAGAAAAACACAACCAAGCCTGCTCTGACCAAATCAGTACGCCTGTCAAAGCCATGATTCCTTTGAGAAATGGTCCCTTGACCTTGTGGGGGCCCTGCCCAAAGATAAATAAGGAAAGAAGTACATTGTCAAAGCTATCAATTACTTCAATGCTGGCCTGTATCTTGGTCAACCACAATCACACCACCACCACCATCACTTGGTTCATTGGTAAGGAAACTGTGGTGTTTTTTGGCTACCCCAGTGACTCATCACCAACAGTGGCTCTAAACTTGTGGAAAATGTCAAAAAGGTGTACTGTAAAACAAAAACTCTTGAACAAATAGTTACTAAATCATATCACCTCTATGCTAATGGGTATGTAGAGCGCCTAAATGATTCAATAGTCCAACTAATTGCCAAGTTGTCTTAGGAGCATCCCAACAACCCTGGACAGAAGATCTCCCAACCACACTACTCATTATGCACATCAGAATCAACCCTGGTACAGGCTTCAGCCCTAGTGCACTGGCTTTTGGTACCCTTGATGTTATGATAGTAATGGGTGAGGGAAAGTTGAAGACAGCTTTACCAAGCAAACCACATTTCAATGTCTCCCTTATCAGCCCAGTGGCAGGCCAAGGCCCACAATCTGGAACAAGAACAAATTAAGTGGGCAACAAGACACCTTGAGGCAAGATATGCTGTAGGTGGTCCTGTTTACCTCTTAACCCTGATGCTGCAAAACTCAAATCCAATCACCTTGGGCTCTTCCAGGTGACCACTGTTTACAGCAAACATACCTATCAACTTGAGGATGCCCAAGTAAAGCACCAAAAGACTCCATCAAAACTGATTGTTCCCCTGCTACGCCATACCTGCTCAGAAGGGCTTTGTACACAACTTCCTAGATCTCCCACAAATTCTGATCTTGGTCCCAGAAAAAGCAGGGGCCAAGGGGGTGTTGCAACCAGATTATCTCCTTATCCACCAATGTATCTCACAATACACAAGGGGCACTTGAAGATTTGTCCCATGACATGACTAACAGTATGGGTCAATCTGAGCCCAATGTCAAATTGCGGGCACTATCTCCTAATTGTGAGTGCTACCAATTTGACATGCTAATCCCTTTTCTCAAGTTATCCTCAGCTCAAACCTTATGTCAACCCTGCCACTATGCCACCCCCTGATGGACTTGTGACTTCCCACTATGGTATATTAATTGTGATATTCTCTAATTATTAACATATAATTCTTATTCTTGTCCTTTCTATTGGCCTGGTGTCTCTCCTATTTAAATAATGGGCTAAGATTGGTTCAGTTGCAATACAATTTTGGGTTTATGCCCATAGACAAGCTCATATAGGCTTTTGCCAGTATTGCAGTTGGCACAATCTTAACATACCATTATTGCTGTTGGGAGTATAACAGATAAAAAGGTGTGGTTTGTTGATGGATAGATTAGTGAGTGCTTCTATATGGGCACCATTCAACCTTTCCACTCTCCCATTGTCTTATGAGTGATAGGGACCAGCAGCTTTTTGCTCTATTCCATTTTTAGCAAGGGAGATATATATTTCTATGGCAGTGAGCTCTGTTCCTCCATCAGTAATTAGGAGTTCAGGCTTTCCAAACTTGGCTATGATATTTTTACCAATAAATTTTGCACATCATTTTAGTTGCATTCTTTTGTGGCTTGTGCCATAGGCCACCTAGCTGAATGGCCAATGGCTGTGAAGATATAATCTTTTCCTTTGTTATCCCCAGGCATGTGCCCCGCAATTTCCAATATCCATACCTTGGACGGTTGGGTGATTGATACTGGGATCAAGAATTTGGGGGTGGCCTGGAGCAGGCATACTTCTCACCTACTTTGAATTGTTCAAGCGCCTCTTTGATGCCATCCAAAATGTTGGGCTACCAGTAGTATGTTGTCAAATATATACTTCTGAGAAGTATAATAAACAAGATAAAGGGGAAAATATGAAGAGAATGATACTTTATTAGATATGAGTTTGGAGTATTATATAGTATCATGGGAAGCCACATGTTGTCCATGTATGTCATGGCAGCCATGGGGCTTGTCCTAGTAGTGTTCCTCTTAGGACTCAAAATGTTTGATCCCTGTAATAGATGGGCTAATAATAAGAGTACCACCAACTTAATGATTAGTCAGGGAATCATTCCTGGAGTTACTTGGGGAACTGCTTTCCCAAGAGGGAGTAATCAAAGATGTTGCAACAGTGTCTTAAGATATCCATTCAGATTCCTAATACAGGTGTGGCCCATATCTCTGTGGTAGTAGGGAGTGTGTCAATCTTTTGTGTTGATGGGACGTAGGGTCAGTATCACCACTTGGTAGTATGCAGTGTAAGGTGCCATATACCTTTTTGAACATGGGTTTGTCCTTGTGGGGTTTTTCTTGTGCATCTATTGGTTTACCAGGTGGGAAACCCTCTTGGATATTCCTTATAATTAACATATGCCAATCAGGGTCCTCTTTGTTAGTGTAGAGTAGGTGCTTATGATATAGCCTTGAAATGATGGCTGCCATAAGTAGCTCCTTACCTGGTTTGTATTCAATTATCATGGGGTACCTCTTTATGAGGCTCATTCATTCAGCTTGTTATCTAGATAGGTGTTGTTGAGTCTTAAAGAGCACCAATGACTTGTGGTTGGTTAGTACTTCGAATATATGTGCACCTTCCAGATAAAGTTTTCACTTCATTAGAAAGTGACCAATAGCTAATAATTTCTTGGCATGAATAAGGTATCTCTGATCATCTTCAGACAATTTCATTGATTCATACACAACAGGGAGTAAGCATTATTATGTTGTTTGAATCCTGAGTACTCCTCTAATTGCATAATCTGAAGTGTCTGTCTCCAGTTCATAGACCCCTTCATAGTTAGGGTACTGTAGGATGGGGGCCATGACCATTTGCTCATTTAGTTTTCTTGCCAGTGATTTCAGACAGGGGGCAGTCAGAGCTCCCCAGTTGGGAATGCACCTCCTGATATCTACAATCATTCCCAAGAAGCTATGGACCTTGCTCTTATTGGATGGTGTTGGCATATCAGTTATGGCCCTTACCTTCTCCAGGCCGGGTTTAATCCCATCTTTGCTAATGATGAGTCCCAGGGATGGTAGCGCTGTGAAGAAGAGCTCACATTTGGATGGTTCAGCTGCCAGTTGGTTGGCTTTAATTGTGGCAGATAACATTTGAAAGTCTGTGGTGATAATTATTTGTCCCTTGTATGACCTTCTTTGAGCTTCCAATACAAGAAAAGTCCCTCTAAGTTCTCATTGGTCATTTGCGCTCCTAAAAAGCTTCCAGAATTTGATTTGATCATTGAGTGATCTCTCTATGATGATATACCTATATTAGAATTGGTAATATGTGGGTTGACAAAGAGATGGAGATCAGTTTGAGCTTGTGGTTATCAGTTTGACTGTTTGAGAACAGATGTGTGTTACCCCAACATCTTTTAAATGCCCAAATTGACCCTGGAGTCAGTTATGGTGTTTGTATAATGCAACTCCTCAACTCTATGATAATCACTAGTCATGCAATCAAGTCGCATCTATATAAACCCTGTCTTCTTTCAATAAACAATTTATTATCAGCACCGTACTTTAAGTGTACCTTTTTTATTACTTTGAAGATCCAAATAGCTTTAACTTGAAATCTATTTACCCCTCAAAAGGGCTAGTAAAAGCCCACCCACCTTTGTACATCCTTTACTAGCAGCCACCCACCCACTCCCAATACCACTTGCCTTCAAGGTTCAAAGCTCAACCTTTGAACACTGCCTGTTGAGCACCACAAGGTCTTTTCAGTGCTTCTCTTTTTTAGGGCTATTGATGATTATATCATCCAGGTAGACTATGGCATGTTTACCATATGGTTTTTAAATCCTTCATTCATTAATGTAACAAAGGTACTGGGGGTGTTTGCCATTCCAAAGCTTGGTACAAAGTATTCAAAATGCCTGTATTTGGTCCCAAAGGCCGTCTTTGGGATATCCCCAGGGTTAACTCCAACCTGATGGTACCCTTCAGTTAAGCCAACATTTGTGAAGATCTAAGACCCCCAGGCATCAAAGGGGGCAATGATCAGAGCCAGGGGATACCCGCTCTTAATCATGGCCTGATTAAGAGCTCTGTGATCAGTGACAAGGTGTAACCATCCACCTTTCTTTGCCGCAAAGAAGACTGCTGCACCAAAGAGGGGTTCAGAAGGCCAAACATACTCTTTTTTAAAGCCTGACCCAGGGATTCTGTTAGTGCATTGCCTTCTTGGGGCGTCATTTGGTAAATTGGCCAAGCTTTAGGGGAACCCCTTCCAGGCCAGCTCCAGGCTAAATGCCATGCTGGGTGACATCCATGCCGCATCTCCTGGAACACCCAGGGGGCTCTTGAACAGGCTGCTGGCCTGCAGGGTCCTGTTTGCCCCAGGCATCATATCTCTGAAGTGACTGATCTTAAAGTACCAGCGACCAGCCAATCTTAACAAAATCCTTCTCCTCCTCCATTTTGGTAATCATAACATATATGTTATCTCTCAGGAGGGTGTCAAGGTGGGTTGGATTCACGTGACGGTGCACCTCTCCTGGCTGTATGGTGAGGGTAGCGCTGTCCCAGTCAATGTGAGGGTTGGTCTTTCTCATCCAATCCAGACCAGTTATTACATTGCATTTAAGGTGTTGGAATGATGGGGCCAAAGGGTAGTTTGTACATCCCCTATTTGGGCCCAGAAGGGGTTTCTTCTCTGGTGACAGGTGTGCTCCTGTTGTCTGCCATGATAGCTCTCTTGACGTCACTTTGGACCCTGGGTAGTTATATGTGGTTGGTTAATCCTTTGTTAATGAGGGATCAGTCCGCTCTAGCGTTGAATAGCGCTGTGCCTGGATATATGTAAAGCATAGATGATAAGCAAGGAGTTCATTTCCAGTTTGGGCAGCAAACTTTATAGGATCACTAGATAGTACTTAGATCATGGTAATTGAGTCCACATATTGGTCCCTGTAAAAGTCTTGTGAGTTGGGAGAGGGCGGCTCACCTAAGCACTCCCCCAAGCTTTTCCCTCCTTGTTGGTATCTTTGGTGCTTGCCTGGTTAGCTTGAGCAGTACAATTTCCGCTTTTAGGATGGGAGTTATTAACTTGGTTGTTCTGCTTGTTAGGTCAAGGGTCCTTCTCTGCTGTGGGGCTCTCCTTCCGTTTATTTGTTGTGTGTAAGTTATCAGATTTTTGAGCTGCATGTTTTTCTTCCAAGAATACATCTTTGAGGTTCTTGTAGCAGGTTATGTCAAACTTATGTCTAATGTGTGTGGGGAGGCCATTTTAGAAGTCCAGTTGTGGTCTAGGCTTGTTGAAGTTGATGGTATTGGAAGCTTGGTACTGTAAGTCTTTTCACGCTGCAATGTACTCCTAAGTTGTTCTTGTCATTTTAAAGGTTCTGAGTTTGATCATGATCACTGCATCAGAGTCCTTTATGATAAACTTTTCCAGGGCAGCATTTTTGAACATGTCCCAGTATTCATTATGATCTAGGTGGTTTTTGAACCATTTGCTCAAAAAGCAGGCAGTGGCTCTAGTAACTGGTAAGGAAATTTCACTTGCCCAGAGTTTGTGAGGATAGCCTACTTGTGTAAACTTGTTTTGGGTGCTTTTAATCCAGAGGTTAGGGTTTTCTTGGTGCAGTCCTGAGAATGTTCCAATTTATGCAGAGTGTAGGTGTTGGAATACAATGTTGGGTATTTGGGGCATGCCAAGGATCTGGGGTGGGTTCAGGGCTCCCTATATGCCAAAGAAGTTGTACTGCTTGATGGGTGCAAGGGTATTGTTGAAGACAGTGTATCCTGTGGGGATATCCTGACCTTCTTTGTATCTTCTCCAGCTAGTGGGGAGTGCCATCTGTGGGGCTCTTTTCTTTGGAGAATTTTTCCTTTGTGCTGTGTAGGGGTGGATAGCCTACCTGTGCTACTGCTGTTGAGTATATACATCTGGGAAGTATATAAAAGGGAATAAAGGGGGGAATTGAGAAGAGAATGATGCTTTATTTGATATATTGGTAAAGATTATATAGTGTCATGGTTGTCATGGGGCTTTTCTAGGTAATGTTTTATTTAGGACTTGAAAGGGTTGATCCCAGTATAATATGGGCAAATGATAAGAATGTCATTGACTTAATTATTAATTGGGGGATCGCTTGGGAATTGATTTCTTGAGAGGGATTAATTGTAGATGTTGCAACATTATCATTTAAATGAATGTCACAAGTAGGGAGTTATGTATAAAATTAAGGAAGCAAGGCTTTAAGTTATTAAAGTGAAAATTAAATGCGATAATGAGTTTATTTATGAATGGTAGCAGAATGGAGGGGTGGGCATGGGTCGGTTGAAGGGGAAGAAATGGTTAGCGATGGCGAATTCGGTATCCTTCATCCCGCAGTTGCTGTCTTGCACAAAGTTGGGGGAGCACTGTTTTAGCTGTGACCTGACAAATGGGGTTAACTCCGAGTCGTAATACTCTTGCCCCACTTGGCTGTAGCCCATGTACTGGTCAGGGAGATGGGGGACAACGTCTCCCTTCTTGGCATAGCGGACGAGAGGAGCATCTAGCGTCTCGAGGTACTTGGCAAACGCAACGTTTCCTGGGCGGGGCCCGGAGTAGTCAAAGAACCTAGCCTTGTTCTTGAGACCCTGGGCTTCCAGGAGACTAAGCCAGGCGGGCATGGAGATGGCAGTGACGGAGCCTCCAAGGCTGTACCCGGTGACGTGGAGGGTAAAGTTTTGGTAGCGGCTTGTGTTGAAAAGCTCAATAACTTTCCTTTCGGTTGGCTTCTTGAGAGCCAAGTACCATTTGAGATGCCCTCGGTGGACCTTCTCTTCGCCACCAGGAAAAGGGTAACTGACCAATTCCCGATCGGCATTGGTTTCCCAGTTCTTCAGCCCCACTGTGAGGCGGTAAGAGACGACGATAAGCTTGTGGGTGAGATCAACTGCAACAGCAGTGCGTGCCTCAATCTCGCTGTCATCAAAGATAGTCGCCTCTTCAAATTTCCCTTTGCAGTAGCAAAGCTGAGTATCCACCATCTCCTGGGTACATCCCGAGATGAGTGAATGATACAAAAAGTCATCCAACTCTTCCCCCGTAAAGCCATAGTTGACGCGAGGTGGCTTCAGTGGCACCTGACTCTGCCCAACCTGCCCTCTCCTTCTTCTTTCGCCAAGATCGTCAATAAGCTCCTGTAGCTTGGCAAACCCCTGGGGAGCATTTAAATTAATGGTAATTATTTCTGCCAAGGTGTTGTCACCCCAGACACCTGCTGCCAAGAAAAGAGCAAATCGAATTACCCACTCGAGTCTAAACATGCCTAGCATCCTTCATCTTCCAGACTTTTATACTTATTCATTATCCTTGCTAACCAATCATCATACCCGCAACGAATCTGTTGTTATCCTCAACTCTCCAAACCAATCATATTTAATAAACTCGTTTTACTTGTGGCAATCAACCCAAATAAATATGTAATCTAAACCACTATTAGTAGATGGCAACGACCATCCACTATCAACAACAAAGCCGAAGATCAATCACTCTCCAATAAAAAGTATTTTTAAATCAATGCTTCCCAAAACAAGTCACTTGATACTTAAACCTATATTTAACCTCACAAATATAAATGCCAAACCAAATTGTCTCAACGCCATGAAATCATACTCTCTACTGATAGCATCCCAGTTATAAGAATGGATCAATTAAATCCCGCCATGGAATTTAAATCGAACATCCAAAATACATAAACCAACTACCTTTAACTTCCCACTAATCAATAACTCCTGCTTTCCAGTATAACCAGCCTACCCATCAAATCTCAAGAGGCAATCCATACCTTGGCCAAATCACTTCATAACTAGACTGGCAAGGTTGCAGCGACTGTGAATCACAAGCCCAATGCTTGGAACATATCAGACCAGATAAAACCAACATGTATTTGTGATATCACTTCTACTAGAATATGCTTCACACTGTTTCAACTGAGTTACCGATATCAGTTACAGAGGAATATTTTTTATTGGAAATAAGATTTTTATACCATTATGAAAGTACCATGGCACGGCCTAAATTTAACCCTCAGGTTTAAATTACATAAATTATCAGGGCCCAGGATACCCCTAAAAAATTATTGACACACAGCCATTTTACCTCAACATGCATAGAAGCTTTTAAATAATGATCCCCATGATGCAAAACTATCCGCCAACAACTTCAAATGGCCAGTAATTTGCAAGCCCCACATGCTGCAGGCCCCAAATATTAGCCCATATGAGAAAAATTGCATTTGAAAACCATCCAGAAATAGTTGGGCAGGGAAGTGAGTGTCTGTTTTCATAACCACTTAAGTGTTTGTGTTAGGATACCAAGAGTACCGCGGAACTCCAGCAGGTGAGGGAGGAGTCAAAGCAGGTACTGACATGGCCCACCAGATGATGGGACCTAACTTTACCAGATAGGAAAGTGTCTTCCCAGTTACAGCCCAAGGCCCAGCCGCTGGCAAAGCAGAGTCAATCAATCCTGCGAGCGCCAGGTAAAGCACTCCTAGGAATTGACTACTCTGACCAGTGGCATCAGAGGTGGGTGGGGTTGAGATGGTTGGTTTGGGTGTTGGGGGTGGTTCCATGGGGACCAGGTAGGCAGCAGGATTGTTGTACTTCCTGTTGAAGATCAAAGGGTAGATAGTGATTGCTTTGCCATCACAGACAATTTGGTAGGGCTCCCTGGGTGCTTTTGGGCGGGTGTATCACTGCAAGTCTTCAAAGTTCCAGGGTTTGTGGTCAGGATTTTAGGGTACTGAGTGAAATGCACAGGGGCAAATGGAGCGTTGGGTGACAGTAGTAGTCAAAGGCCTCGGTTTTGTCAACTGAGGTCTGGCTATCTATCCCGGTGGATAGATGTTGACGCTTGGATGTATGTAGATGAAAGAGTATCAAAAATATGTATGAAAACAGATTGGTGAACCAAAGGTTCATAACAACTTTATTTGGTAAGGATGACAATACAGAACTTTTTCAAGTGCTTCTGATTTATATAATTACTCACATGCAGGTGCCTCTGGGTATTCTTCTGATGCTATCTGTGTGGCAAGGCTTGGCATCTCAGGTTCTTCTTTTTGGTTGGCTGCTTCATGGTCATTTTTGGGGTTTTCAGGAACAGTTGTTTGGCTTTTTGGTGGTCCATATTGGCTTGGCTGGCCATTGATTCTGGCAGGTTTTG
This sequence comes from Entomophthora muscae, assembly GCA_014839935.2. Taxonomy (NCBI): domain Eukaryota; kingdom Fungi; phylum Entomophthoromycota; class Entomophthoromycetes; order Entomophthorales; family Entomophthoraceae; genus Entomophthora; species Entomophthora muscae. The sequence continues at coordinate 261,135 of QTSX02003638.1, forward strand.
CTTCTGGGGTTATGGGGGTTTTCCCGATTTGATCACCATTTTTGGACTGGCTTGATAGGCTTTCCTGAGCCCAAAGAACTTGATTAAAAAAGGGGTCCCCAATTGGGGACCCCAAACTACTTAATGGAGGGTGGGCTTGATCTGGGCTTAATGGGCAGCTAAAAATAGCCTGCCCAGGCCCAGCCAAACCCACCAAGGCTTGGGTGTAGCTTTTGGGGCCCAGAACGGGCCCCTTAGCTGCCACCAGAGCAGGCATGATTCCCACACCTGGATTTGCTTCAAAAGAAAAAATCCAGGTGTGGGCAAATCCCCCCCACCCGCTAGCCCCGCCTGGTGGCTAGGAGCGGGTTTGATTCCCGCCCCGGGGTTCAAAGCTGTTACTTTTGTAATGGTTTGGGCACAAGAAGTTATAGTTGATGTGGCACCTCATCAAATGAGAGCCAATAATGCCACAGCATAGCTACAGTTAATGTGCTGCCCCCTGAGCACACAAATACACAAACATCCCAATAATGCCTTTGAAGAGAATGTCACTAACCTACTGATGGCACATAAATTAGATGCCCTTCAAGTATAAAGATTAGGAAGGAGAAACTTCCTCACTGTTGACACCTTTTTAATAAAAATAAAATGCAGCAGGAGCATTTATTGTTTGCAGGGATTTACTACTTTTGTACCAGTCAACATCCACTATTTGCATTGCTAAGGGGATCCTAACAACAATATCCCTTGTTACACCAGCAACCACCAGAGCTCCCAGCACCCCTGCTGATTTCAACTTACCACATCTCTGACCAGGAATCATTCCACCCTCACCACCTGGATATGAATCCCTGGGGCTAATTTGCTAACACCCCAGTAGGCCAACATCCCTGCCAAATGAAGGAAGCTCCAACCATCTCTCATACCCTGGAAGCCCTTTCAAACCAAAACTTCAGCAAGCTAGGGGTTTTCTATATCATTGTCATGAATGGCATTTCAATACTTGTATTGAAAACCTGGTCATCAAATCCAGGGTCTCAGAAAAAGTCTTGTTACAATCAGGATAGACGGTAGCCAGCCAGACTGCCAGTTGGGAAAACCTTGGACCGCCAGAGATATCTTGCCCCAACCAGGAGGAACAGAAACCTGCCAACCTGACAAGTTTCAAGACTAAAGGTTCAAACTCAACATTGGAAACCCCGGAATCAAACCCTGATCCTCCAAAGGCTACTTGAGTCACACAAAAAAGACAAAAAACCGTCAACTTGCTAAGTTGCAGACCCAAGTTGTCAAATTACCCCGAGACCTGTCAGACTCTTAAAGACAATTCCCCAAATAGACATCAGATTGCTATTAGACATGTGTCACTAAAGATCCAAACCTATGCTGAAGTTGTAGCTTCCCTAAAGTAGGTTACAACAAGGCCTCCTGCCAGTCCTGCCAATGATTACCAGCTAATGTCAGCCTCCAGCCCAGAATGGGTAATACAATTTGACTTCTCAGGTGATGTGGTGAACAGTATAGGTGGAACAAAGCATCAGCACTTCTGTTCACCAGAGCAAGCACAACTAGGATCCGCTGCCGGCAAAACAAAAAGCCAAGGACCAAGCCCTTCCAGTGAACTGTCCCCAGACCTGAAGTACGCAAAAAGCAAAGAAGCAAAACCGCCTGGTATAAGAACCCTGGCGGTATGGTGATGACCATATGGTCATTTTTGATAATAAAGTTTTATGAACCTTTGGTTTGAAAAAATTCTACCTTATCTAGTATTAGTGCTCTTTCATCTCAACTCCAGCCAAGTAGACCATGAGGCAACTGCCCTCTCCAGAGACCAACCTGACAACCCGCATCAGGCACTATACTGTCCCCCTGGAGCCCCCTTTGAACCTGTGCATTTTACCAAATACACACCCAGCCCTGCCTACTTGGAGTATGACTTGGAGACCATTCTCATTGCCGACCTCTTGGCCAGAACTAGAGAGACTGAATACATAGGACGTGAAGGAAAGAGGATCAAGGTGCTGCCCTTATTGTTCAAAGACAAGTACAATTATCTGGCTGCCTACTTTGTTCCCATGACTCCACCCTTAACCCCGCGGTTGACCGCCCAATGGATCCCCCACTGCTGCTGAGACCACATCCACTCAACTGTTTGGAGTACTTTATATTATTTTGACGGGAATGGTAGACACTATGGTTCCTAACTCCAGGCCCTGGTCTTTGCTTGGGCAATCTATGTCCTATATTATCAAGTTAGCACCCATCCTATGGTGGGCACTACCCATTGGCCTGGCTGTACTCCGTCCTGAGTCAACCAATGCCTCTACCTATGTCTGGCTTCCTGACAATCATAGTGTTAGGTTTAGCCAACCAGATTGCACCCCACCCTGGGAATTGGTGCCCTTGGGTCACCCCTTCAAACAACATGTTACAGATCACCTCTACAGTACACATGGCCTTCCAGGCCCAACCCTCTTCTCCCCAAGAAGAACAACCAATAACCAGTATAAGCCATAAAAATGAATAATGCTCTTGATTTAAAGTGAGAGAAAAGACATTATTGATAGATGCTGTATATTGTTGTTATAAAGGTTGGGTAACCAGTCAAGCTGGGTCAAGGGTTGACCCTGAAAATAGACAACTGTGGTAAAATCATCTCCCTGGCAATTGGCTATTAAGTAAAGTGAGGATTCAGCCTTTTCCCCAATTGACAACTGGAAATTGACACTTTTTTAATTAAAAGATCTCAATATACTAAACTCTTTTAATAAAATTAGGCTATACAGCTATGGTACACTAAAGTGACCTCAGAGAGCTCAAAAATGCACTAAAAACTGTTTCTCAATCAATGAGAGTAAGGATAAATAAGCAATTATTTCTCATTTTACTATGTAATTTATGCTCACCACTATATAAATATTTTTATTCCCATATAAATTAAAGCTCTAATGAACCAAAAATAACTTAAGCACAATGATATAAGCTATGCAAGATATAAATAAATAAAGATATCTATTTGATATAAATCATATAAGTACAACTGTGTTTATCTTATGTTTTACTAGTAAGTTAACAAAAATTAAGATATTGCAATTGATTTCAGCTATAACTATTCATCTCAAACTTGCCATATTTACATAAAAGATCAGTAATATCTAGTTAAATCATTAAATAGAAGAATTAAAACAAAAAACTAATTTATCAAAGCTAAAAAGTAAAAATTAACGCTAGAAAGTTAAAAGTTAAACCATAGAAGCAAGCAAGTTTACTCTTCGCCCTTCTTTCCCTTTTCCATTCTAGCCCCTTCCAGGAGGGCAGTGGCAATAATCTCAAGCTGCTGCTTAAGCTCAGAGGCCTTGTATTTGTGCTTAGCTGCACCCTGGATGGCCTTGGTGAAGAGGGTGGATTGGGTGGTAGGCTTGGTGGGGGGACGCGGTTGGCAAGATCTCTGAGCTTAGGGATGGTTTTCCTGCTCATGCTGCAGGAGGGAGAAGAACTTGATAAACTTTGGGTGCAGCCCAAAGTTAGCCTTGAGATGCTTGTGGTAAGCCTCAAGAGCCAAAGTGGTCTTCAGCTTGCCATTTACCACAGCCTGTTACACAAACCAGCTGGCCTTGGCACGGGCCTTGCCTCTGTGTGATAACCTTCCCAATCTACTGGGGCTCAAAGTAATCAAGAAAAGGCCTGAGATTTGGATGCTTCACTATGAAGGAATCTTTTGAGAGAACCTCAAACCCCTGGGCAGTGTGATTTGGCTTTAAAGAAGCCAAGGCACTAAATTGTGCCAGCACAAATTTGTGGGTGTCCAAGGTATCCCTCCGGATCAACCTACTAAGCTCAGCATGGGCCTGCACATTGCAAGCAACTGATTGGTGAAAGTGGAAGTGGAAGTGGCACCCCTGAACCTCTCCTCTAAGCAGTTGTTCAAATGCATTGAACTGAGCAGGCGCAAAGTCCATAATGCATATATGAGGCCCCAGAGCTCTCAGTCTTATCTTTCCCCCAAGTCCAGGGTGACCTGGTCTTTATCAGCATCAGGAGGGTTGGTGCAGGTGTGAGAGGGGTCTTTTTGGGGTCATTGGTGGTGGGAAAGAGGGAAAGATTGCAGCAAAAAATGGGTGTAGATGGCCTTGATGGCCCCAAGAAAAAGAAAAAACATGAGTGGAATCACCCAGGTGTCTATCTGGGCTAGAGTTGGGATGGGCACCAAAATCTACACAATTGGTTTTGTGACTTTGTCAGTTTATCACAATTCATTTTGTGACCTTTATGTCACATCACAATTCATGCAGATTGGTTTTGTGTTTTTAAGGAGCAGTACACAATTTCAACTGCCACATTTGTGCCCTGCTCCAAAAGTCACAAAAAAATCTGCATGAATTGTGATGTGACCAAGCACAATCTCATGTGGTTTTGTGTTGTGTCCAATCATAAGTATTTAAGCTATTCCTTTCAATTGAAGTAGATATTTATAATATTTTGATTGGTGTTTTAATATAATTATCTAAAAAAACTGTGGTACAATCAAATCTATCATTGTGAGGTCATGGAAGGTAAAGATTTAATAAATTCAATTTAAAAAATAAAGTACCACAACTGAACTTCCTCTAATTTTACATCCTGTGCCTTGCACAAAATGACACCATCTGTTTTACCCTTGAGAACCATTCTAATTTTACATCATGTGTCCCTTCACAAAATGAAATCATCAGTTTCATCCATGAAAACCACCTTCCTTTTATATTTTGTGATCTACACAATGGAGTGAGGCACAAATTATGGCCTACTCCAAAAGTTGTGACACAAAATCACATGGAATGTTTTTTAACCAATCCAAAACTTCCAAAAAATGGTTTTGTGACACTGTGTTTGCACAATTGCTGTTTCTGTCCCTTCCCTAATCAGGGCACAGATCTTCCAGAGCTGGTAGGACATCTGGGAGCAAGTGGCAAAGGTACTTTCAACTAGCCAGGTTACACCCTTTTTAACTTCACCCAATTCTGCTGAGTTTATTAGCAGATTATGTGGTCCTTGAACCCTGGGCCGTCATTGTGAATCAGGAAGCACTCCCTACTTGGGATCTGCTTAAGCTGGTGGGTGAGCATGAGCTCCAAGAGGACGTTCAAGGCCTTGGGGAGGGGGGTTGGCAGAGATTCTTTTATTGCTGATAAACTTAACCAGCGGTAATGCATGAAAAGCAACTTGGAAATGTTGGGCTTCAGGTGCTGGAGGAACTTAATAGCCAGATCTGAAGCACAGAGGTTGGCAGAGGTGAGAAATGCCTGAACAGGGTACCATTTAAGAATCCTTGTGATTAAGTGATTACGGGGCTCACAGTTGTGCTCCCCCTTCTCAGCTGTAACTTGTTCACAGCCTTTGGTGTTCAGGCAGGCCCCACAAGTCTTATCCTCATAAAAAAGTGTCTGCTTTTGGTGGTGCACTTTTGATTATTACAATTAAAGAATTAATTATCTGCAACATAGCCAGGGCTGCCCTTCACAGACATGATTAGGAAGTAGCAGGAAGCTCTTGGGAACTTTGAACTCCCCATCCACATTACAAATGTTGTGGATGGTCAGTGGATACCAAGCCACATGACCAGAAGCTTTAAACTTCTTAGAGCACTCCTCAGGCTCATCTTGGGAGTCAGATAAGGGAGAGGGGAAAAGCCATCAGGGAGGATGGAAAGGGTTCTTTGAGGCCTGCTTGTATGCCTTCTTTTTCTTACCAGAAGAAGAGGTGGGATCCTTGACAGCCTTTGCCTTTGTAGTACAGCGCTCCTTGGTGGGCTCAGAGTTGGCCTCTGACTTGTAAAATGATTAATCAGTTAGATTGTCATCACTTTTATTAGGTGAGGACTTGTGGGGGAAGATGAGGGTGATGGGTGGGTGAGAGGAGAAAGGGTTGGAGGAGATGAAGTTGGGAGAGAGAGAGGAAATCTTTGCCTTTGCAAGCTTCTTGGCACACTTGGGGGTGGTAGCAGGGTCCTTTGAGTCCTTTGAGGTTTAGAGCTTAGGCTGGTTGCTTGCTTTGGATGATATTGGCTAAAAGAGTTTAGTATTGTAAAAAAATTGAAAATATATATTAGGCAAAAAAAGGTAAAGAAAAGCAAAATATAAGTAAAAAGTATACAAAGAAAGTTTTATTTATCAATAAAAAACATAACAAAGTAAATAAAAGCAAAATAGGGCCTCAAAGTTTAGATCAAAAGGGTAAACTATAGATAATAAGTGATATTTGATATAACATCAAAGATTTTAGGTTCAGCATAACATCTTAGGGCTAAATCAATGAAAAAGTATATTTAAAAATGGAATAAATATATAGAAGTTATATGGGGAGTAATAGTGAGAGTAGTAGAATATACTTGCAAAAAAAGTTAATATGTGGAATTTTTGTTGGAGTTTAAATATCCAAAAATTAGTAAAGTGTTGAGTTTAGCACTGTCAATCAGCTGGGAACCCCCTAATTCTCACTATCAAGTGAAAAAAGCTGAATTCTCACTGTTGAGCTTCTTGGAGTTGAGCAAAAAAATCAAATTTACTATGTTTTTACATATAAAACATGCTTATGTTGCAACATCTTTGGTTACTCCCTCTCAGAAAAATAATTCCCTGAGTGATTCCCCAACTAATCATTAAGTTGGTGAAACTCTTATCAACTGCCCATCTATTACGGGGATCAAACAGTTAGAGTCCTAAGAGGAACATTACTTGTACAAACCTCATGACCTAAGAGGAACAATTATTTAGATAGGACCCATGACTACTATGACATACATAGACAGTATGTAGCTTCTCATGATACTATATAATAATCCAAACTTATACTCAATAAAGTATCCTTTTATTATTAATTTTTTCCTTTTTTGTTTTATATATTTCTTAGAAGTATATACACGGCAATCCCTTCATTGTAAAATAATTTTCTGGGAGAGAGTATTGGAAAAAGCTACAACAGTTGTGTATGTGTTTGTGAGTATATTGCTTTGACTAAGGATTCTGATGAGGCAAGATTTTCCAATTTAGGTGATAAATGCTTGTTTAGGTGAATTTATATTCTACTGTGTTGGTATATATTTAGCTTGGTTAGCACATGGGAGGGAGGGGAAAAGGCTTGTTAAAGGGGAGGAGGTGGTGTGGGGAGATGAAGAAAGTATCCTTTAAGCTGCAGTTGATGTCCTGGACGTAGTTGGGTGAGCATTTCTTAAGGTGGGTAGGGACTAGGGAGGTCATCTCTGGGTCGTAGAATTCCTGCCCCACATGGCTGAATCCGTCGCTTTGTTCGGGAAGGTGAGGTACAATGTCGCCCTTCTTGGCATAGCGAACAAGCGGCAGGTCTAGTGCCTCGAGGTAGTTGGCAAAGGCAAGGTTCCCAGGGCGTGGGTTGGAGTAGGCAAAGAACCTTGCCTTATTCTTGAATTCATTGCGGTCTAGGAAGTCAAGCCATGCCGGAACGGAGATGAATGTGACAGATCCACCGAGGCTGTAGCCAGTGACGTGCAGAGTATAGTCCTTGTGGCGCGGGTCAGAGAGATACTCAAATGCCTTCTTTTCAGTCTGCTTCTGAATGGATCGAAAGTAGTTGAGATGGCCATGGTGAACCTTTTCTTCACCGTCAGGGAAGGGGTAGCTGACAAGATCCTTCTCTTCATTGGTAGACCAGTTGTTTGGAGCCACACTCAGCCGATACGAAACAACAATTAGTTGGTTGAGAGAATCCACTGCAACTGTGGCGCGCGATTCAAGGTTTAAGTCTTGGGCTACGGATGCATTCTCAAACTTGTTTGAGCAAAAGCAGAGGCCAGCATCAATATGGCCTTGGGAGCAGAAGCTGAGCAAGGAGTGCTCCAAGTAGTAGATGATGGAGGTTTCAGAGATGTTATGGTCACGGCGAGGCTGGGAAAGGGGATATACAAGAATAGGATCAAGATCCTTATCCTTGTTCCTTTGTACAGTGTCTATGTAGCCTTGAATCTTGACAAAAGATTCTGGAACGGAATAGACAACTCGGGATAGTTCCCCAACATCACTTGAATCCAAGCCAAGCACTACCACCAGGGTAGATAATTTAATTGCAAGTTTTCCTAAAAGCATAATTTACTTGATATACCAGATCTTTATTTATACCTCCTTGTACTAGCATTAAATAATTTAAATTAGATTTGATTAATTAATTAACAGTTTTATGAAATTAAATCACTTTGCCACAATTCGATTCGTTGTGAATACTAAAAGCAACGGCACTTACATTGCTTTTAGCTCCTTTCCCTTGTCATTAATCCAAAAACAAAATAGTTTAAACCAAAAATAATACCTACTAATTAAAGAAAAGCGATGAATTTACTATAGCTCAGCCTAACTTCAGCCACAAACTCCTTTAATAGCAAGAATATTTACTTTTAATAATGCCACATAAAATTTCCTCGTCCCAATAGCCATCTCTATTACTCTTTGGTTGTTTGCAAAGGCTTGAAACTGCTGGCTGGAAATACATTTGTAGCTACAGTTCTTTCGTTAAATTTTAATTTATAAATGTATATTTTATTTCGATTCAAAAGCTGAGACTTACATTAATGGATCAACTTGATCGTTTAACTGATGGGCAGCTGTAAATCGGAGCATCTCAAGCTGCCACAAATCTCCCAGCTGCTTGGTTAATTTCGCACACCCCCATATTAATCAACCATAAGCTTTTCGCGGGTAGTTGTTCCTTACAAAAATGCAAGCTTTCAACCAAAGCCAAGACTAAGATTTGTGAGATTTACATGCTTTACTCTGAAGTCCGACTTTATCTGATCCAATTCTTAAAATATTGAGCCCCCATCGTGCTATAGCGATGATTTCATTACTAACTCCAATATCTGAAAGAAAAAACCTATCAATGAGCTTTAAAACAGGCCAGCTGCCTCTTTACAATAAAGTAAAATTTTATTATGTAGTCTTTTTATTTTAGTTATAGTCTATTTGCTATTATTGCCTTGGGTTCTATCTGACTCGTTTTAATATTGTTATTGGTCTGATTTGCCTAAGCTCCTGTAGGCCAAGTATCCAATATTTGTCACCCGTCATTGTGGTGCTTTTGCAGTATTGAGGGAGTAAATTTGAATCCCCCATCTATCATTTTGATGATCCTGACATCTCTTTTACCAGATCAATAATGCAGTCATATGGCAATCAGTCACACTAAGTCTACTCATGTTTGATCCATAAATATTACTAGTATCAATCCACATTAATTTTAGCTTAAAAGCCAAATATATTTTTCATAAAATTCTTCTTCTCTCATTTTCTTCTTATCGGGAAAAAGTGTAGCCACTTTGTCAGAGACCCTCTTTAAAAAGGCAAGCAGCCTTAAAATTAAAAAGGGTATATTAGCCTCTACAACAGAGAGTATCTTCTCAAGATTTATAGTTGTCAGAACTGAGAATTCCAGTCTCAACTGATAACTCCTATTTTGTTGATATTTAAGCCAAGCCTTCTGTTTTGGTTGTTTGTTTCTCTTTTATCATCTTTGGTTACCAATATTTCTGCAAATACTGAGCCATTTCAGCCCAAAATTGTTACGGTAGAACATCAAATGATGGGGATAACATGACCTTGCAAGAATAGAAGCTAACATTAAAATGCTGCTAAACCCTTAAAAATATTAGACAATTTAAATGTCGTCATAGACAAAATATAGGTTGAAGCTGGGGTCACTCAGATGCCCCTCAAAACTCTAGATATCCTCTTTTCCTGCCAGCTAACTGAAAATATTAGTTATGTGCTATTCATTGTCAAAGGAATGTGGTGCTTGACCTGCTGGGCACATTTTTTTTAGATTATGACATCATTCAGTCAAGTCTCAAGAAAGAACCATCAACTGATGAAAATATTCACATCAACCAATCAGAAACCAACAATTCTCCTTCTTCCCCAACCTGGATTACCTTAAAACTCTCCTATCCCCCACACTAGAAACTTGTTTTTAGATAGCTTTATTTCCCTGAAGAATAAAACAAGAGATTCAAAACCTTATGTTGTAGTATCTCAGCCTCCTGGCCCCCGTAGTTGAAAGTTGGTCCTCAGCCATTTTCCAGTACATCACAGACTCCTTGACAGCACTGTGGGCTAATCTTTACCCCTATGTTCTATTGGCTTTGTCATCAAATTTACCTCTTTAGATAATATTCATCATTTTGGCTCTACTATCTGTGATTTGTTACACTTGTGAAAGCGCAAAATTAGCAACCTCCTTTTTCCAATTTGGTTTAGTGTTGTTGGAGCAATTGAAAATTTGTTTATTTAATCCTCATTGTTTTTCATTGCATCTTACAGCACATCACCTAATTCTTAAAAAACTGATTTCAGCGGAAAGCCCTCAATTCCAGCTTTCAGAATCTTACTTTTGACAGTATATTTCTGACTTTAAATTATGAGTTAATTTTGCTTAAGCATAGTTCTCCTATCATCTTGTAAGAGAGGGGGACTAGGATAAAAAAGTCTGGCTCCCATCCTGGTGGGACCAACCACCAGGATGCTATCCAGTGCAAGACTGGGATGGCTGCTCAAAGGGGCCTCCCAAAGGAGACTGGCTGAGAAAAAGGGGGAAAATATGCATCAAGGGCCATAACCAAAGCCCCATAGAGCAACCACAGAGATTGATACCAGGTGGGAGGGATATCTGTATCCATTGTGGGGACCTGGTGCAAAGAGGGGCGGGAGTGACCTGAGACTGTTGCGGGGTGGAGGTTGTACAAGTCAGAGGAAGGGTGTTCATCAGTTCCTAATTCAGGAGAGGATGAAAAGCCCTCAGGGTAAGGACCTGACCAAGGAAACCAGACAAGTGTAGTTAGGATGGCGGGGACCTGAGTTAAATGGCAGAAGGCATTGGAAAGGAGACCAGGAGTAGGAACAGAAGTTTGAGCAACCAGGGAAAATCTGCTCCAAATACCTGGTTTGGTGGTCTAAAGCAATAGGAAGACAGTGTTGTAACTGTGCTGTTCTAGCAGAGTTACAAGAGGAAAAATATTTAGAAACTAGATAATATTCTTTATTGGGAGATAATGGTTATATAGCTGGTGTGAATCATGGGTAACAGGAACATGATAGTGTTGATCACATGGTTGGATGGTGAAGGGGGTGGCTTGATCCTGGTAATGAGTCAAGCACCAAAACAAGGTATCCACCGTAGGGGATCAGCATTTGTTCATGTTGTTGGATTTGGCAATTAAAGTTGACTTCCTAGTCTGGCTTTGAGTGGCTGGGTAATTGGATTGTGTGTCAAAAACCTGCTTGCTTGGAACCTTGCTGGCAGGTCAAGCCTGCTGTTTTGACCCCCCCCCCCACTGAAGGTCAGCCTCCTCTGGGGGTAGGTTGTCAGGGAGGTTGTCAGGAGCCCAGGCGCCATACTGGAGTAGTTGTTGTTCTGTAGCTGATAGGGCGGTCTCTTGTTGTTTCTGTCTTGCTTTGCAGGATCTCAGGCAATCATGGTGGAGGATTTTGTCTTTTTTGCGCTTCCCAAGTCCTTGCACAAGGTAAGTGTTATTTTCATTTACCTTTAGAATGATATGTGGGCCTACTTTCTTGGGTTGTAGTTTGCTTTTATCAATATTCATGACCCAAAATTTGTCACCAACTCTATGTTTATCTTGGATGGGGACAAATTTTTTTTGCAGACACATGTTTTCCTTTTCTGTTTGATTACTGTTGGCCTCTATGACTTGAGGATCTGAGCAAGGGGGACTTTGCTTGTAATTTCCAGCTTGGGTCCTGTCAATGCTTGAATGATATTAGGCTGTATGCTGTATACCAACTCAAAAGGGCTTTTTCCAGTGGATCTGTTCACCCAGATTTGGCACACAAGTAGTTCAGTCAATAGTTGCTTATACCAGTCTTCAGGTCTCCTGGCGGTGAGCTTGTCCAAGGCTTGCACAAGGCTACCATTTAGCCACTCTACATGTCCATTGACCTGCAGGTAGTATGGTGTTATCACGGTAGGTTTGACCCCATTTTTAGCAAAGTATATGTTGGTGTTTTCAGAGGTCAATTCTTTCCCTCCATCAGTTATCAGGAGTTCTGGCTTTCCAAACTTGCTGATTATTTCTCTTCCTGTGAAACATCACACATCATTGCCAGTGTGCGCCTTCACTGCTATGGCTACTGGCCATTATGTAGCAAAGTCTATAGTAGTGATATAGTATTTCTTATCATTGTGTTTCCCTGGCATGGGGCCAACAATGTCAAGGGCCCACACCTTGAAGGGTAGCTGTGTGCGGATGGGTAGTACTGATTTTGGAGGGGCTTTGCTTTTAGCAAATTTCTCGCATACTTCACATTAGTCTAGGACTTCTTGAACATCACAATACAGGGTTGCCCACCAGGCCTTGTGTTTGAGGATCTTGTATAGGTTGCGGCTCTTGGTGTGTCCTAGGTCTCTATGATATTGTAGGATGGTGTCCACTTGCTGGTGTGTGGGGATGTAAGGGATGATAGTCCGTTGGGCATTTTTCTGTGCAAGGTCCCATACACGTCAGCAAATAGTTGTTTGTTTTTGATGACTGTTTCCTTTGTTATGTCAGTTCTTCCAGGAGGGAAACTCTTGTCTTTTGTTTGTAGTACCAGGAGGGGTCAATCTGGGTTGAGCCTATTTTTTCCTCTTGTGGCACAGACATACAGGCGCAAGAGGGCGTCTGCCATGGCAAGTTCTGGACCAGGTTTGTACTGTACAAGCATATTGAATCTCTCCAAGAGTTCCATCCAGAGGGCTTGACGGAGAGATTAATTTGCTTGAGTTTTGAAGTATATGAGCAACTTGTGGTAGGTCAATGCCGTGAATTCTTCCTGCTGTTCTAGATAACAACACCATTTGACTAGGCAGTGCACAATGACCAGCAGTTCTTTGTTGTGGATAGGGTATTGACAATTGCCATCTGTCAACTTTTGTGATATATAGGCTACAGCAGGAAGTCACCATCATTATTTTTGATTTGTAGTACTCTGTTGTGAATACCACCATTCACCATGTTTTGATCTCGCCTTTGTTGGGTTATTTTGAGGACAAATCTCTTTCTTTTGTTTTTGCCCTTCAAAGTGAGGCTGGCTCCAAATGGGGAAAAACAATTGTTCAGTTTTCTGATCCTGCGCAACTCACTTGCCCCACTCATGCTTGTGGCAAGTGATCCTACCGTCCTGATATTGTTTTGTGGTATTGCAAACCACTATATAATACATTTCCTATTTTCCAATAAAATTAAGTTCTATACACATTTTTGTCTTTGTGTCTCCATGTACTTTGGCGCCTCTCTAGCCACGTCTAGCAGATATTATTCATTCAGGGCCACAAGGTAATCACATAACCTTCCCTGCCATTCTAACCAAGACTTAGTACAAATCCAACCCTAAGGTTAGGATTTCCTGTTGTGGCTCTGTGCCGCGCCTCAGATCACAACATACTCCACCAATGGATGCGTCTGAGGCGTCAGTTTCCATTTGGTATTCCCTGTTGCATTTGGGGTATTGCAGGATAGGAGCCATTGTAAGCTTCTCTTTGAGACGTCTAAAACAGAGGTCATATTGGGGGGTCCACATAAACTTGGATTTAACACCAGTTATGGCGGATAAGGGGGCAGTCAAAACGCCACAGTCAGGTATGAAGCGGCGTACATAGGCTACCATCACCAGGAAGATGAGGAGTTCTGACTTGTCCTTGGGTGGTGGCATCTTGCAGATGACCTGTATCTTTTGACTGTCAGTTTTGATGCTGTCCTTTGAGACTATGTGTCCCAAGAAGGGTAGTTGCTCATGGAAGAACTGGCACTTGGAGGGCTTGGCCAACAGTTTGTGTTGTGCCAAGGTTGCAAAGACTGCCTCCAGGTCTTTGTGGTGATGTTCTACTGAGAAGCTGTAGAAAATGATGTTGTCTAGGTAGACTAGGGCATGCTTGCCTATGTGGGGCGCAAACACTTTGTTCATGAAGGTTACAAAGGTGGACAGGGCATTGGTCACGCCAAAGTTGAGTACCACACACCCGTATGAGCCGTATTTAGTGCAGAAGGCTGTTTTGGGAATGTCTTCCTCCTTAATACAAATCTGATTGTAGCCTGCAGTTAGGTCAATATTGGAGAAGACTGTGACTCCACCCAAAGCGTCAAAGAGGTTTTCAATAAGTGGTAGTGGGTAACAATTCTTGCTGGTAACTTCATTTAGGGCTCAGTAGTCTGTGACTAGACGCAAGATACCATCCTTCTTGGCAACAAAGAATACAGCGGCCCCAAAGGGAGGCTGTGAGGAGCGGATAAGTCCTTTCTCCAATGCTTCCTTGAGGTAAGCACATAGGGTGTTGTCTTTGTTTGGGGTCTGCCTGTAGATAGGATGTGCTTTGGGTACAGCTCCTTTGAGCTGAATGGAGTGTTGGATATGTTTCTCTGGGGGCAACCCAGGTAGAGCTTCCTTGAAGATTTCTGGATGGTGGGCCACAATTTTGCAATCCTGAGGTGTGGAGGTATCCTGGTGATCTTTGAAGTATATGATCTTGTACTGGCAGGAGTCCCAGTCAATTGCCTTCAGGCTTTCCTTTTTGTCCAGAGTCTCTGTGATGCTCATAAAAATGTGGTTGTGTAGGAGTTGATCCACTGAGTCAGGGTAGATCTGGTGGTTGACACCTTCACGCTTGATGGTCAACACTGAGATTGCCCAGTCTATGTGAGGATTGTTCTTTTTTAACCAATCCAAACCCAGTACAATGTCAAACTTTGGGAAGTCAATGACGGGACCTTGGATGATGAAGTGTAGGTTCTTGAGCATGACAGAGAAGGGGGCAGTTTCCCTTGTCACAGCAATGTGATGTTCATCAGCTAAAGCCACGTTTTTAATCTGTAAGGGATTAGTGGCTAGCTTTAACTTGTCCACAAATCTGCTGTTGACTAGGGTTTGATCCGCGCCCAAGTCCAGGAGTGCCAAGCCTGTGTAACTGCAAAAACAGAAAGGATAGTACATCAGTTTATTGGGATGTCTGGCAATGGTGTACAGTATCAGGTCCTCCAAGGGTACTTGAATCATTGGGCATTGGTCTACACCCTTGGGTTGGTACTCATCATTGGGCAATTCAGGAGTTGTGTGGGGAGAGCTTGGCTTGCTTAATGCTCTCCCTTGGCTTTTCCCTTGTCTTGATTGCCTTGCATGGCAGCAATACAGAAATGGGTATGATTTGACTGACATTGTTCCCACTTCCATGTCCATTTGAACCTGTTGGTTTATGATTGGTGTTGTTCCTGTTGTTCCCAGGAGGTGGTTAAGTGGAACACCCGCCTGTGTGAGAGTCATTGGGTCTTTCTTGTTTTCCAGTTTGTGCCTTATGGAGAGCGCTGGATGTTTGTTCCGCTTTCTCCACCTTGCAATACAGACTCCGTAGGTTGGTCACCTGGTCCAGGTTCACGTGCCTCATTACATGCTCTTAAGAGCGTCATAGTACATGAGGTGTGTAGCTGGGGTGTCAAAGGCCATGTTGGAGGGGGCATGTAGTAGGAGTTCCTCGTAAGCGCGGGTGAGTTCCTTCAAAGTGCCTGTCTGGGTTAGGTTCTTTACTTGGCGTATGATCATGAGCACCGTGTCTTTAAGCACAAACCTTGCCAAGAAGTCTTGCTTGAAGGTATCACAGGTCTTCTTGGTGTGTTCTTTGTGCCACTGGTCACACCAGGTGCCAGCGTTGTGGGTCAGTTGGATGGAGATTTCTGCAATCCAAAATTGCTGTAGGCATTACATCTGGGCCAGCTTGCTCTAAGCAGACTGGATCCATGTGGCAGCGTTGTTGTTGTTGGCCCCAGAAAAGGGTTCCAAGGCAGCGCTTTGTAGTCTTCAGGATACATAGGCAAGCATGGTGTTTTTGTCAGCTGGTTGCGGGATGGTGGCAGCCGTCTGGAAGAACCCTTGTGCAGACATGGCATTGAAGGCAGGTAGTGGGGTCACCGTGTTATGGTACAGGACAAACTCCTCAGGTATCTCTGTACCAGGGGTTTACAGAGTTCAGTCCAGTGGGAGGCCAGACATGATTCTGTCAAGGATTTGTTGGCCGCGGCAAATACAGGCAGCAGGTGGAATTTTACAAGATGCGGTAGGATGGAGAGCCTACCTGTGCTACCAATGTTGTAACTGTGCTGTTCTAGCAGAGTTACAAGGGGAAAATATTTAGAAGATAGATAACATTCTTTATTGTGAGATTATGATTATATAGCTGGTGTGAATCATGGGTAACATGAACATGATAGTGTTGATCACACTGTGGGATGTTGAAGGGGATGGCTTGATCCTTTTAATGAGTCAGGCGCCAAAATGAGGTATCCACTATGAAGGATCATCATATGTTCATGTTGTTGGATTTGGAAATTCAAGTTGACTTCTTAGTAGGGCTGTGTTGGCTTTGAAAAGGGACAATTAAGGCAAATGCCTTAACTGTCCTGTCCTCCCTTCCCTGGACCCGTCTTTTGGATTCCCCTACGTTAGGGGAATCTAAAATTTTAAAAAAAAGAAGGTCTCAGAAGGCTTTCTGCATTCTGGATTTTCAAGCTATACAATAAATATACTTATAATAGATTTTTTTTTGACCAAAATTTTTAATTTCAAATTTATTATTTTTAATTTTTAAAAAATAGAGAGAAAAAAAATAAAAAATTTTATTTTAAAAAAATCCAAATCAACCACACCCTTCTGTGGGTGTGGAAGAAAACAATTCTGAGGGAATCTTCTCAAAGAAGATTCCCTCAAAATTGTTTCCAGATTTCAGATGGGTGCTTCTTTTAAGAAAAAGAGCCACCCATCCAAAATCCAACACAACCCTACTTCTTAGTCTGGCTTTGAGTGGCTGGGTAATTGGATTGCAGATCACAAACCTGCTTACTTGGAACCTTGCTGGCGGGTTGAACCTGCTGTTTTGACAATAGGTAACAACGTCACCATGACTACCTTATACAAAGGGGACAACATGGTTACAGATGAGGGCTTAAGCAAAACTTTTGGGCAGACAGACCAGAGGAAAGCAAGAGGGAGGACAGTGGCAAGAGTCAGGACAATAACCATTGTTATTAAATAAAACTTCAAAATAAAAATAGATTTGAAAAGTAAGGAGTTTTATTTGACAATTGGAATTGGTAAGCAAGGGACCTGATGGCCCATGCTTCCATTATATGCATAGGGGGTGATAATTCCGGGAGTTTTAAAGAGGGGTTATTAGAAAGCAATAAAAAGGGGAGCCAGTTAAAAGTAACAGCCTAATCTTTTTATGGTCTGTGGTCAAGAGAATAGGAGTAGCTGGCCCAGGTGTAAGGTACAGTCACCCAGTTGGGTAAGTGTATTCCATGGACTCAGGGTGCACATTTCCCTAATGCCTGCCTCTGACGTCCCAACTGAAATGCTCCCAGAACCAATTATTTTGGGCCAAGGGACTCCCAGACCAGGGGAATTTCTTGACTGGGGTTCCGCTGATTGTGGAATTTTATACCCAATTTTTCTGGGCCACGGGTTAACCACACCCTGTACAATGTGGCCTGTGTTTTCTTGTTGGCCTGTCAATTGTTTCAAAACAGGACAACACCAGGAAAGCAAACAATCTAGCTGGATCAAAGTCTTTCTCCACAGTGGGAGGAGACTCCAGAGAGGGGGAAGGGGTTTTGTTTTCAAAGGCAAGTACAAAACGCTTGTCCACAGTATGGGCCAAGTCCTCCAGGAGTTGAAGAGGCTTAGCCTGCACGCAGCCCGCTTTTTTTGATGGTATGGGAAATATATCCCTGTCCAGGGCTAATGACAGGCCTCAGAACTTTACACATCTTTTTTTCATAGAATTAAGTATATGTTTTTCTCAGCTTCTGGGGACAACATTCAGGAGGACATGGCCAAAAATCTTTATAAAAAATGATTTGGGGTTCAAAGCTAGCCTTGTGTTATCTTTCAGGGTAAAATTAAGGGCATGTACCGTAATTTCCTGGAATACAAGAAGATGATTTTCTTTTGGAAAAAAGGAAAAGAAAATTCTCAAATAATACTAAAGTCAAAAATGATGTGGATAAACTTGTTGTTATTAGAAGAAAGATTATACTTAAATAGTATACAAGTGTTGGTGATCACTCATTAGGTAGACAGAGTGATCAAGGGGGTAACATTGGGGTGAAGTCATATCAGGATCAGACAAGGGCAGGTAAGGTATTCCGGAATGGGTGGATATTGGAACAGACCCATTTACAGAAGATGAGGAATGTCCAAAGTCAAAGGCAAATCTGATCCAATCTTTGCACATATCACTATTCAAAGGCCATATCAATATAGCATTAATGGTGCAATTTACAACAGTATAAAAGCCCTCTCAGTTCTATTATATCAAGCAATTCAATATCCTCCTGTTTAGGATCATCTATAAAATACTTTCTCAATCCTAGCTATATCTTTTTAATCTTTGGGAAATAGTATTATTGGTGATAGTTGAGAACAGGCTTTAATAAAATGCAGCTGTTGTTGAAAAATTCTGAAGTCTTACAATAGTGGGAGTTGGGCAATGAGAAGAGCAATACTCAGATTATGCTTTTGAGAAAAGAAAGGGGTTATGGAGAATGAGATAAAGAGAGTAATCAAGGACTTCAGGAAGGACAGTGTATTCATTTTTGTATAAACTAGTTAAACTGAAGTAATAAAATAGAGCCAGGTTTATTTATAAAATTAAATGTTAATCAAAATTTTAACTTAGGATTTAGAGAGGAGTTCTTATAATAAATATAATTTATCTTGGCTTCAGTCTTAGCAAATGTTAAACCAATAATAATGCTTTCTATGAAGTTGCAAGAATTATGATGTATGCTATTTTTAAAATCTTTATAGTACTTTTTTAAAATAAAGGTTTATTGTATACAACTGTTGTTGGGCATTAGGGTGATTGATAATTAGGTTCTCATATTTTTCCAATATTGTTTTCTGAGGAATCAAAATCCAAAAATCATAACATTGCTTCCAGAATTTATAATAGAAAAATATGCTCTAAGGTGCTAGAAATGATTTCAAAATGTCATATTTTGGCCCCTATTAAACTGTTATCAGAAATAAGTTGGATATCAAAAATAATTAGGCACTTATAACTTGGAAGTTTAAGTTCTGAAAATTATGCACATTTCCTCATTATTTGAGTTTTTTTGATAAAATGTGTGATTTTCACAGTTAAATGAGTTTTCATGGATGGACTATTGGTAACCAAATGGAATTTTAGTTGTCTATTTAATGTTGATTAGAGTTGATATACTTTTTCACCAACTACTATGTTTGGCGTTTTTCTCTTCAGGCATTTAGGGTTATAATAGGAAAGACACCTATTAGTACCATACAAGGGTGAAAAATTTTACTGTGGTGTATATGCTAAGTTTTATTAAGATCAAAAGAATAACTGAGACAATAATAAAGTTTTTGTGCCTAATCACAATAGTTGGTATATTCTCTCTTTATCTCTTTGGGGTAGCTTTTTGGTGGGACATTTTTAGTGTACCATGAAATTATTAGAAGCCTAAGACTATCATAAGGGTTGGTAATTGGAGTATAAGCTGCTGAACCCAATGGCTCATAAATCTTAAGAAGTAAATTTAGGTACTCTGCAATTAAAGCCCAGGTAATTACTTGGGTAAAAGCGCAAAGTTAAGCAACATTAGGTCAGCACACGTAAGAAATATTTAGATGAAAATCAATAATTTCTTATACATTGGATGGAAATCATGTGCAAGGCTATCACAGTAGAGTTTACAGAGTCCTAGTGAAATATTGAGATAAGTATTAAAAAACCCAAGGCATTCTGTTATGATTGCAAAAAGAGAAAAATCACTGGGGAAATATTTCCTATGTGTTTTGATACAATATCAAAATGCTAGGAGAGCCTTTGAAAATGCTTCCCAGAGCACTTTGCTATAGAAGACAAAGTGTTCACTAGCTGCAGGAAAGTATTGAAAATCTAGAGAAACATTAACTTCTTAAATAAAAATATTAGCAATTGACAGTAAATGTAGACTTTATAATAAAGATTTGGAAAAACTATGAAGATGAATGTGAAGAGTTTCAAGATTTTATTAGCAATGGATCCTTGTGTGAGTTTTAGGCTTTCTCTACTGATACTAGTCATTGGTGGAAACCCATAAAGCTTAAAATAATGATACATAAAATATTAGGAGAATGTTTTATGTTTTTAATAAGATAGTACTAAAAACTAATTCTATAGTAGAAAACAGGTGGTAAAAAATAGCTCAAGCTTATCAAGAAAATTTACTAAAGGTAAAAGACTTAAATTAGGGGGATTTATATCAGAGTTTAAATGGTTGAAAAGATATAGTAGTATTTATATATGTTTTGGAGATTTATTGAAGATCTAAAAAAACATTAGCTCTTGTCATTAGTCAGTACTGATAGATTGATTTCAATATACATCAAAGAAGGGCCACATAATCATAGCTTGATAAAATTGAAAAGGCAATGTTGTGATTGAACAATTGAAAAAACTATAGACAGTTTTTAAAGGGACATTATTTTTATTTCAAAATTAAGACATTCACAACTCCTAATTTTGAAAGTTGTGGTGCTCAAGGGTTCTGGGGATGAGGTTAAAGTAGCTGAGCAGCAACTGAAAGAACACAAAAAGACTAATATCTCCTTACTCAACAGAATCACTATAGTTGGGCTCTGCAAGTAATATAAGAGTGTTAGGTTGGTTGTTATGTCTGTTTGGTAAAATGATGTCTTTATTGAGGTCTTCTGAGGGTTTTTTATAGTTGAAGGGGAAGGAGGGAAAAGAAAGGGTGAGTCATCCTGACTGAGGTCTGGACTGACAGGCACTAAGCTATTCTTGAAGGGCTGAAACATTTTGAGGAATATTTAGAAAGAGAATGGCTTAGATTGGGTGGAATGTGAACATCTAGACATGTGATCTCTGGGTCAGGTGGTTGCAGCAAAAATAGGGCCAATTTTTGGGAACTAGGTCTATAACAGAGTTTCAGAATTCTTGGCAAAAAGGGCTGGATAGTCACTATACCAAAGTACATATTGGGCGTGAGCAATAGGTCAATCATTGATGCATCTGCGGCTAGCTTCAAATGCATTGATTGGTCACTAATTGCCACTATGAAAATCAGTTTTATGGGTCACTCTCTGACGCATCTGTGGTATGCTACAGGTGTGTCAATTAGTCTCTAATCAGAAATGCTCCTATGGTTTTTGGAGGATAACCCTCCAATGCAAAACACAAAAAAGGACAGCAGTTCCCCTTATACTTTCCAGATAAAGAATAAATCTTAATAGGGGAATTTTGAAGAGCGGTACCCTGCACTGCAAAAGGCTTTAATAATGTAAAGCTTTCCCTTATATTTACTATTCTATTATTGGTCAAGAATCTCTCATGGGTAAATTTATAAGAATTTTTCCCAGGCTGAAGTCATACCAGGGTAGAAAACTAAAGCAGATATCATGGCTCATGATGAATATTCCAGAATGGTAGTAGAAAAAGGTTTTAGAGTAGTTTGTGTCCTTAAAAGCCCATTATAATTACTTTTAATGGAGCTAATGTACCTGAAGAATGGTATCTGTGATGAACCACATTGAGAAATTCTTTGCAGTCAAGGGGTAGGATTGGGTAAATAAATATTTGTTTTCTTAGAGAGCTAAATAATTACTGTTTTTTAGCCTTGGTGGCTGGGTTTTGATATTCATACCTTGGGGTCTTAGTAAGATGGCCCATTATTAGTGCTTTGAAAGGATAAATAGGCCCCTGGGATTTTTATACTAAGATTTATAGGCATCCTTAGACCAACTGGGGTGGCAACACATTTGGTTTCCCCTAAGATGGATATGCCTAGGTGGAATTAAAATCCTTATAACATCTGGGGGGAGAATAAGCTGAGTAAATTTACTTCAGGAGGGGTGAAAATTTCTCTTTATATGACTTATGGGTAGTTTTAAGTAGGTCTCACTACTATTGTGAAAGAATAGGGGACCTAGAACCATCTTTGGGGTGGCTGTTCAGAGATGCAGCTGCTTAACTCAACAATTTGGAGGCATCTGAAAACATAATTGGTTGATTTGAGCCTGAAAGCTCAAACTAACCACTTGGGTGAGTAATAACTTGGGTCTGAGATTAAGGAATGACTGCATCTGAAGGCCTAGGTAAAGGAAACTGAAATTGACTTGGGAACATAGTCTAGGTGATAAATACTGATGGAGGCTCAAGAATATACTAATGTGGACTTGAGAAGAATAATTCTAGGTGAAGGTCACTGATGGGGGCTTGATAATAGGCTTAATAGCTATGTTAGTTGCCTAATTATTATTATAAGATGGAAACAGTTCAATGAAATGTTGAGTGAAGCACCTCAAAATTTCCCAGAGTGATTTGCTGAGAAGATAAGAAGTTGGAACAGGCCAGGGGAATGTTGAGAAAAGAGCTTCAGCATTTCTCTGAAGTAAGTTACTGAAGGAGCAGGAGGCTGAGCAGTTTGGTGAAACATTTCTCTTTGCTTTATGAAGAGGCAAATTTGAAGGAGAAAAATTTAAGATATCATGGAAAAACATATCTCTAAGTGATCTCACAGAAAACAATCAAGGTCAGATGATTCAAAATGTTGAAGAAAATAGGCTAATTGTTGGGGCATGATCAGCAAATTGTCAAAATTTTGCTCAGTGAAATTTTTGTTCCCCATTTCAGATTCAGCAAAGCCATGAATAAAATCAAAGGAATTCAGATGATTGAAGCTAATGAACATTGATGGGATTAGTTAATTCTGAAGCTTATATATTACTGAGCCTTCAGGTGTATAATAATTTAAAGCTTAATGAAAATACTCATAAATGGCATTAAAATGCAATGGGATTAGATAGAGAAAGTCTTAAAGCTTATTATATCATATAAAATTGAGAGTGCAGAATAGTTTAAGCCTTTTAAAGAACCTGCCTAAAGAGGATTAGCTTGAGACAAGGAGGCTATATGAGAGTGATTTACTGAACAGAGAATAAAATAAGCACAAGCTACCTATAGAAGATCTTAAGCTTGAATATGTCTTGGGTTTAAAGCTTGAAGATTATCATCTAGAGAGCATTAAAGAAGAAGCTGGTGACTTTCCAATACATTAAAAAATTAGTAAATGACTCAGAAATCTGCAAACAGTTGCAATTCAGAAGATTTATAGGGGATCTTCCTTCTGTTAAATAAAGACTTTCAAAACACCCACCTATTAATAAGCATTATGGTCATATAATCTTCCCTCACATCTTTTATCTAAGTGTTGGGTAAGAGAAACAGTAAAGATATAGGCAAAGTAAGAATTCTAGAATCCAGACACATGGTGGAGAATGGAAAAGATTTGCAAGAGAATTAACACTTACAGCAATAGGACTAAAAACCCTTAGCAGTGAGTTCAATTTCTTCTTCTAGGAGCTATACACTCCCAAGGAAAGACATACTAATGCTGGGTTTATGATGCATAGTTTAAATGCCAGGATGCTAGTATGGAAAGCTCTAGGGAAGCTTGCAGGGCTGAAGGCACGGTTCAATACACTGGGATTTGAAGTAAGCCACTTGAATAATGTCACACCAGCCCAGTTGGTCTCTGGCTTTGGCCTAGGACACACTTTGACAGCATCTTAATAGCAGACTTACCAAAATCACACAGCACTTAATTTGTTCACACTGCTTACCCCTTGATCTAAAAAAACTCATCTCTTGATCCTGCACATGAATTTATTTGACTTTATTTAACACAAAAATAAAACCATCAATATAAACTAGTGCCTGATCAATATTATTCTCTCCTGTCTAGTGAAGAATGCTCCCTGAAGTAACTTATGTATATTCCTTTTTCACAGCTGGAGATAAGTCCAATGAATGCTTTTATGCTTACCACAGTGTTATTATTTTTTCATTTTGAAGTAAATTTTATTTGCTATTTTTGGAGAGAAATACTTATGAAATGATCATAGGCACTGATTTCTTTGGGACCTAAAATACTTAAATTAGTCATTTTTTACTTTAGGGTATACTGATCTCTTACTATTCAAGGATTGATATGATGCATTTAAGGTGCCCAAAGAGAAAAAAGACTGTGACTGTATGACAGTTGCTGTTAAGTATTTAGCCAAATAAATACTCCAATATATAAAGTTGCTCTGTTTTCACTGTTTTTTTATGTAGATAGGTTTGGCTGGAATTCTTCAGAGAAAGGTTCCTAGAAACTTAGTATCTATATTCAATAAAAGAACAGGAGGCAAGATTGGCTGAATCAATCTTGGAGACTAGGCGTCTCAAAGACAATTTAATTAATTGGGAAGATTAATTAAAAAGATACATGGGAATATAATTAATGAGGATTTAATTATATTATTTAATTTCCTTGAATGTGTCAAGAGGTATGGTTAAGGTTAACCATAGGTAAACCCCTCAAATTTGGGTTTAAAACACTATGGTGGTGTCTCTTTTGAGATTCAAAGTGTTTTAACGGGGTTTTAAAACACAAGAAAACCATTAAATGTAACAATAACTGAATAAAGGTAATGATGCCTGGGAATTCAGGTTTAATCAGCTGATTCCCAGTTAGAACATTGATAGCTGAGTCTTGGGATGTGTAATCCACAGGGTTTTGGCGCCAGGAGCTGGGGAAGCTTCATGATGAATTGGTACATTGGGATGAATGGAGTCAGGTGACTTCTTCCCATTGTAGGTTGGTTCTCATAGGTTGAGAATTATTGGTGATCTTTTAGGTAAAGATCTAGCTTTGGATGACTTGAATGTCATAGACCACATGATATGAATCATAGGTTGATCCAGGAACCAAAGGGGGTTTCAGCCAAATATGCCCCAAATGGTATATAAGCAGAAACAGCTGATTTTAAATAAAGATGTATTATCAGTTTTGACGCTTTCCCCTCAACTACTTTTTAATTATCATGTCTTCTTTATTACTATTTGAAAGAGAAAAATTTGGGGTGCTTTTTGTTAAGACTGCTGCTGCAAGGAAGGAAGTTCCTACCAGCTCACTTGAGAAGGCTTGGGCAAGTCTGGAGGTCTCTAAGATTGCACCTGAGGAATCTTTGGTAGAAGTGAAAGTGGCTTTTGAAGAACTATACTCCAACTATTTTGCCAAAGAGAGAGCCCCAGCACAAGAAAATTGAGTTTATGCATGGGACTCCTGGAACTTGCTGTTAGGGTTCGATGAAATTTTGCAACAAGTGAAGGACAGAGCCAATTGTGAAGTTGAGGCATTAAGAAATAGAGAGGAAAAGAGTATCAAAATTATGGCTCGTTGGAGAGATGTCAATAAAGTGTTGTCTCACAAAAATTCCTCCCTGGAGGCAAAAGCTCCTTGAAGCTTTGTCACAGGAAGGTAACAGTAACAAGAGTCAAGGGCAAGATAACAGCAGGTTTGACTGGTTGGACCTGGATCTGTCACAAAGACCCTATTCACGTACACTTTTACTACACTTGTAGAGTTTTCAAGATACCCTAAAGACAGATTAATTTCACTGTATAGCCTCTACCAGAGTTTGGTGAAACCAAAAATGATTTAGCTGAGATCAAGTCAGCTTTTATTGACCCCAAGACTTGATTAGCAATTGATACAGGCTTCCACATTGATATTATGCCTGGCTTGCACCTTGAGATCATTAGTATCAATAGTTCATTTATCCTGTAAAGCCATATCATAGCATCACCTATTTAAGAATATACCTCATTAAAACTAAAATCTTAAAGGTTTGATTTGACATAAACCATACAAACAGCTTCATTTACCTATCAGACTCACATTAGGGTGTAGAAGCTTTTTTTCAAAAAGAAATGTGAAGAACTATGTGACAGGAAGATTTTCTGTCAATTATTTTTCTTTCAACTGATTTGCAGTCAAATTTTATCCATCTATAATTTTCTTCATATATAGTTTTTTAAAATTACAATATATCAAAAACTTTGAATATAGTCTATTTAAAAAAAAAGCTATGTCTCACACAAATAATATTTTCAATTATATTTTTTGTATCTAAGAGTCTTAATTTTAAATCTTTACCTGTTTGAAAGCTGATTTTATTAAAAATTTACTGCTAGAAAATAAATTAAGAATTTCAAAATTTTCAGGCAATAACTTTTATAGGAAAGACTTTCTTTAATTTTTAATTTTTTATTGTTTCAAAGTAAAAAACTCACATTTGAAGACAATTATATATGGATCAAATCTGGCTAAAAATCAGTTGTTGGAAAAATAAATGACATATTATCTTCCTGCCCCAAATTACACCTATTCAATGGCTACTGGGCTCTCAAATAAAGTAAAATAAAGAGCTGGTACCTACTACCCCTAATCAAATATATGTTTGTATCATCTGAGGCTTCAAATTCTTCTAAATTAAATTGGCCTCAGATCTGGCTATAGCCAAGTCAAAGTCAAGGGAAAAGACGTTAAAAATACTTCATGCAAAGCCCACTACAGGCCCTATGAATTCAAAGTAATGAACTTTGAAATTATGTGGTACTAATAACACACTCATACACATATTCTTCAAATATCCAAAAAGTGTTAAGGTCTTGAACATGAAATGTGCACTTATTAGACCAGCAAGACAGTATGCATCCCACTTCATGGATCAGAAGTAGACTGGTACATCATCTGTGCTCCTACCTGGGTCCCAGGATTCTTTAGGGTAGCACTTTCACACTGAATTTTTGGTGATCCATGTGGCAGTCATCTACTCCTTCTCTGGGAATCCCCAACCCCCTCAGTTTCCCATTTCACTCCTAACACATAAGTTAGGATGAATAGCCAGCCAATGCTTCTATGAAAATCCTTCCAATGCAATGTGTAGGCCCTATCTATATAATGGAAGTCAATCCCAGGCCTGGTCCACCTCCCAAAGCACAATCAGATGATAGTAGTACTACCAAAGCAAGACACCCTGACCCCAAAAACAATACTCCTTGTCACAGATCCTGAATGGATTGGACAAAGTACTGTTCATTTAGGGTTCAAGCAATAAAACAATTGCACAATAGTGCAATTGCCCTATTGCAAAACAGTTTTATAAGAGTTAATTATGTTTAAAACGCCTAGAAAAGTGTTTTCAAAGCGTATTTGAGTTGTGCATCTAGTGCAGGCTTCACTTCCAAAGTTACTAATTGGACAAGGAAATAATTGCCACTTGCCTCCATTAAGCAAGGCGTGTGAAACCAGTTGTTTTCTTGTGCAGTTCTTTCTGCTGTGACTTCCCCTCTCCTCCTTTTGGAAAGTCCTTCTGGATGTGCCTCTTTTCCCCTGATGGGAATTCCCCCGCCTTTCACTATATAACTGCATCATTATCTAAATAAATACCAGTTTTGTCTTTATATCTTTTATTCTTCTGACTGCACTAAGACTGTCACTATACATCTACAGGTATATTATTAAGAGTTAGGATTCTGAATGACTGTTTGTAGAAAATAGCACCCTATACTGCTACAAATACAACATTGGCGCTCATGTCTTACCACACCATCAGCCCCCATCCCCGCGAGTCTTTCTATGGGGAGGGAGGAATATCCCTGACTGAGGCTTCTGCTAGTGCTTCCCCTATCACCAGGCACCAGCCTTCACTGCTACCAATGCTCAAGCTGGGGAAAGAGCAGGCGCTCCCTATGGCCTACCCATCATCAGTCATTTCATGCCAGAACACCAACGTCTCCAAGCATTTGTTTTTGGTCAACCACTGCTCTTGTAAGCCCCTGCCCCCTTAGAAATGGACACCAACTCTTTCCCTGTTGCAACCAAGTTTCCAGCCTCACCTGCTAATGTATCTTACAATACACAGGGGGCGCTTGATGAGCCGCCCCTTGACGTATCTAACGTTATGGATTAATCTGATTGCAATATCAAATGGTGGGTACTTCATCCTAATTAAGAGCGCTGGCAATTGTACTTGCTGGTTCCCATACAAGTTATTCCTTGGCTCCAAAAATTACATGGAACTTCCCCCTCTGCCACCCCCTTATGGCCTTGTGGCTTTCCCATATGGTATATTAATCACAATATCCTTCAATAAATGATACCCTATTCTTATTATTCTGTCCTTTATATTGGACTGTTGTCTTCCCCAATTCCAAATACTGAATCCTCATTGGTTCAGTTGCAACAGTGGTAGCAGCGGTAGGTTATTAACCTACCTAAAACAAAAATTCCCCCAAGAAAGGACAGAGTACAGGCCGTATGGCTACTCCCTAACAAGAGACCTTCCTGCCAATTCCCAAGGGGGACATCCTCAACAGGTACATCATCTATCAAGACCAGTTAGTTCTCATCAGCGTGTACAATCAACTCCGCCTTGGGCAGGGTGACGCTGGCGTCACCCTGCCACAGTCAGACCTGTCCCAGCGCATGATCAACCTTCAGCTAGAATCCTTCACTGGTGGCGTCAAGGGGGCCAACATTATCAGTTGGCTCCAGTCTACTAAAACTCGCCTTTGCATCTGCCAGGTTCCTGAGCCCATGTGGGTTGCCACTGCGTCTGGTTGCCTCACAGGGCCTGCGCTGTGTGGTTCATCAACTGGGCCAGTCAGGAACTTGACGTTACCTGGGCGGCATTCCAAGACACCGCCAAGTCTTGTTACAGTGAAACCTTCTCCCCCATTGTCGTGGAAACTCCTCTTCTAGAAATCAAGCAAACTGGCTCCATTCCTGAGTACCTTGCTGCCTGGCAGCAAGCTCTTGCTGCCACCCCTGAAGCTGTGACCAACAGAAATGCAATGTTACTCACTCTCATCATCAATGAGTTAAAACCCCATATCTGCAAGTGGGTCCCCGTAGGTTGCTATACCTTCATTGATGACTGCTATAAAGCCATTGTGAAGGCTAACAACCAGGCCTAAATGGGCTTCTGCTGTACCAGTGACGCTCCATCCCAACCACATACCACACCTGGCAGTGGCCACAGTCAAGTAGGCTGCCGCCAACCACGTCAGTAGGATGATGGGACTAAACACCCCTGCAAGGGGGAGCTTCAGCTAGTGCAGATCAAGGATCAGGGAAAATCCTGGGGTTTGTAACAACAAGAGGCCTTACAACCCCACCTGACCCATCCTCTCAATCCCTGTTGTGAAAAATCCCTGTGACTACAACATTCACAAAGTTGAAACCCTGGACGTCTTTCAAGTCCATAGTGACAACCCTGTATTGCAAGCAAGCCACTCCTCAAATAAAGTAACACACTTGTCCTATCCCTTCTGTTTCTGTGGGAGCACCCACAAATTACTGGTAGATACTGGGGCTGACAACACTATGGTGGACCAGGCGTTTGCTGACTCTCAACAATTAGACCAAGTGCCCAGCAGGTTCAAAGCCATATGAGTAGCTGGCTCCTGCAGAGTGGCCATCACCCACAAGACGGTACCCTTCTCTGTGAGAATGGGGAACATCCAGGTTAAGCTCTCTGAGCCAATCATGGCAGGGCTCAGCCACAACGTGATTACTGGTCTTGACTGGCTTTGGCACAAAGGTCCCTACATTGATTGGGATACCTCTGTCATCATCCTCAATAGAAATGGGATGGGATTCCAGATCTACCCTGTGGAAATGAGCAAGCTACTCCATGATACTGTTTTTGTAAGAATAACTGAGACGGACTCATATGATTTCAAGGGGGGAAACTAGACTTCAACCAATGCTCAGTTGAAGTTATCTGTGCTGAACTACCAGCGGTCTCTCCCTTGACATCTTCACCATCACCAGCGCTTGCGGCACTCCTTGAGGAGTACAAGGATGTATTCAGTGAGACACTTGAACAATTACCTCCTCCCCAGGAGATCCAGCACACTATACAACTTCAAGGATCATTACCTAAAGCACCACCATTATACCGTCTCACACCAAAGGAGGATGAAACCCTCCGCCAGCACCTTGTGGACGCGCTTGATAAGGGCTTCATTTGCCCCTTGTTCTCTCCATACAAGGCGGCGTCTTTTTTGTAGCCAAGAAGGACAGGTCTCTTTGCCTGGTCAAAGACTACCGCGCCCTAAATGAGGTGACAGTTAATAACAAGTACCCCCTGCTGCTGATTGAAGGCCTGTTTGATACACTTGCAGGTGCAAAGGTCTTTAGCAATATTGATCTCACTGCGGGGTACAACCAGGTCTACATTGCACCAGGGGATGAGGCAAAAACTGCCTTCTGCACACGCTATGGGTCATTTGAGTGTCTTGTCATGAACTTTGGAATGACCAACGCTCCATCCACCTTTGCCATGTTGATGAAAAAAGCATTGGAGAAACTGATTTGGAAATGTGTGGTGGTGTACCTTGACAACATTGTTGTATTCAGTCAAGATCAAACCACACACCTCCAACACCTCTGTGATGTCCTTGACACCCTTTGGAAAAACCAGCTAAAAGCTAAACCCTCCAAATGCAAGTTCCTCAAGTTGGATCTACTATTCCTTGGGCACACCATATCTGCCCAAGGGGTAAAGCCCAACCCTGCCAAAGTTAAGGCAATCACCAGCATGCCGCCCCCCACTGATGTGGGCCAAGTGTGAACATTACTTGGCATGGTTGCCTATGTGTGCAAGTTCATTCCCAATTGCGGGGAACTAATTGCACCTCTCACTGAGCTCCTCAATACCAAGCAACACTTTAATTGGACCCCTGTCAGAGATTGAGCTTTCAAGGCGTTGAAGCAAAAGCTCACAACAGCACCAGTACTGCTGTTCCCCAATCAAGACCAACAGTACAAACTTGAGACTGATGCCTCCAAAAGAGCCATAGGGGGTGTGCTACGGGTAGAAACTGACAATGGTGTCTTCCTCCCCGTGATATATGAGTCCAGGAAACTTACTGACTCAGAACAACACTACCTCATCCATGATAAAAAATTGGCAGCCATTGTACACTGCGCCAAGAAGTGGCGCTGTTACCTGGAAGGTGCTACCTTCCTACCCCACGTTCTGACAGACCACAAGTCACTTCAGTACTTCAACACGCAGTCCCACTTGACACACCGCCAAGAAGGATGGGTGGAGCACCTATCCCCTTACCAGTTGCGCATTGAGTACAAGCCTGGGAAGGAACTTGTCACAGCTGACGCTCTTTTTGCAACTCTATATAGCATCCATCACTGGGGATGATGGTTTGGATCCAGATTAGCTCATGCTCTACCTCTGTCCTGAGGCAACTTGCTACAAGGGCCTTAACTTGGTAACCATCTCCAAGTTGAAGGACAACAAAAGCCAGTTCACCACCAATGCTGGTAACATCTGCTGTTGGGCAGAGACAGGTGAAAAGGCGCCTTACATTCCCACCACGTAACAAGGGGACACAATATTGCACTACCACCAAACCCTGGGTTACATCAGAGGGTGGAACCTCTTTGAGATCATGAAACATAAGGTTTGGTGGCCGCGCATGCGTCAAGACATCTTGGACCTCCTCAAAACGTGTGTGTTGTGCAAAAAGAACACATCCAAACCTGCATCCCCCAAGTCTGTCCTGCCCATCAAGGCCATGGAACCCTTTGAGCAGTGGGCCCTCAACATTGTGGGGCCACTCCCCAAATATAGACTGGAAAAGAAGTACATTATCACTGCCATCAATTGCTTCACTTGCTGGCCAGTGGCCTGGGAAGCAACCAACCCCACTGCCACCACCAT
This sequence comes from Entomophthora muscae, assembly GCA_014839935.2. Lineage (NCBI taxonomy): Eukaryota > Fungi > Entomophthoromycota > Entomophthoromycetes > Entomophthorales > Entomophthoraceae > Entomophthora > Entomophthora muscae. The sequence goes on from QTSX02003638.1 coordinate 292,751, forward strand.
TACCCGCTTTATTGGCAAGAAAATTGTGGCCTGCTTTGGGCGACCCAAAGGTCTCATCACAGATGGTGATCCCAAACTAGTTGGGCATGTCATGAAGGCATACTGCATCAATAATGCACTCCAACAAATAGTGATGACCCCCTACCATCCTTAAGCCAATCAACGCATGGAACAATTAAATGGTTCACTGGTTCAACTGGTTGCCAAGCTCTCACAAGAACACCCCAACACCGCATGAACTGAACACCTTCCCACCGCTCTTTTTATCCTGCAAGAAAGAATCAACAGGGGCACAGGGTTCAGCCCCAGTAACCTGGTCTTTGGAACACCTGACAGTCTGACAGGGGTTGAACAGGGAAAGCTACGGTTCAAGGTTCCCAACAAGCCTCCCTTAGTAACAACCCCATCCCTAATCCAATGGCGTGCCAAAGCCCAGGAAATTGAACACAAGCAGATTGCAGGAGGAATAAAGCACCTCAAAGCTAGATACACAGTAGGTGACCCCATCTACACCCTCAATCCCAATTCTGTCAAGTTGGAACCCAACCACCTAGGGCCCTTCAAGATAGCCGCTGTCTATGACAATCATACCTACCAACTTGAAGATGACCAAGGAAACACCAAGAAGCTTCACCATGACCACTTGCACTCCTGCTGCACCATCCCCACACAAAGGTTGTTTGTGCGGACCTTCCCAGATCTTCTGCAGACTCCAATCCTGGTGTCTGACAACAAGCAGAGGGCAAGGGGAGGTGTTGCAACCAAGTTTCTAAACTTTCCTGCTAACAAATCTTACAATACACAGGGGGCGCTCAATGAGCTGCCCCTTGACGTATCTAACATTATGGATTAATCTGATGGCAATATCAAATGGCAGGTACTTCATCCTAATTAAGAGCGCTGGCAATTGTACTTGCTGGTTCCCATACAAGTTATTTCTTGGCTCCAAACCTTACATGGAACTTCCCCCTCTGCCACCCCCTTATGGCCTTGTGGCTTTCCCATATGGTATATTAATCACAATATCCTTCAATAAATGATACCTTATTCTTATTATTCTGTCCTTGATATTGGACTGTTGTTTTCCCCAATTCAAAATACTTAATCCTCATTGGTTCAGTTGCAACACCCCCTTCAAGGACGCCATCTGTATTACCATACACTCCATGGACTCTGATGCTGGCAATGATGCTTGCTCTGAGAATCTTACTCTTCAGCAACCTTCTTCTGAAAACTCCTTGGTTCACTTCCAGAGCCTCTCCCAAGCCAACCCTGACCAACTTTGCCAAGATCTCCGCACTGTCAAGAATATCAGGGGTTACTTGCAAAAAATTACCCATCCTGCTTTATGCTATAACAGAATGCATTTGGGTTGCATCCAAAGCCTGGTGCATGACCAGGGAATACTGGTGTCCAACCAACAATTGTTTCTCCAGGTCCTCTACTATGAGCTTGCCAACACTTTTACCACCATTAATCAGTACCTTGATGAAGTTAACAATGCCCAGAATACCATGCTTCCCTGGGTTGACGCCATTGAGAGAGAAATAGCCAAGCTGTTCCCAATGCATGTGGTCCAAACCCTCACTTATCAGGGTATAGATGTCAATTGGATTAGTGTGGTGACAAGCCAAGTGCTTGAAACTGACCCCATGGTTCAAAGCCTGGTTCATGAGATGGAAGTCATGGGCTGTTGCATTACCATCATCCCCTCATTCAACTTTACACCTACTGCTATGGAAAACTCCCATTTTAGTCACCTTCTTGGTTGGGACGTCCTTGAGCTCTTCAATCACTACAAGAAGATTCAGGCAGAACTGATACAACAAAGCGCTGACTTTGCCTTTCTGTTTGATTGCTATTACACTGTGTCAGAGCTTCAGGATTGCCTCAAGCTTCAACAATCCCATGATAAAGCTGATAGCCAGACCCAAGTCAGGAAGGACAAGGAGGTGATAGCCTTGCTCCAAGCTGAGCTTGCCATGCATGAGAAGCGCATTACCTCCCTGGAAGACAGCTTGGATATCACCTGTCAAAAGAACAAAGTTTACCAAGATGAAATGGACAAGCAGCAACATCTCCTGGACGCCTTCCAGAGCCAATTGAATAGGATGGACAGCAAGATTATGGCCGCCAACTTACATTCTATGTCCCTCAACTCTAAGAGTCTCCACAGTCCACTAAGGTCCTCCAGCTCTGAGTTCTATATAGCTACAGAAGCAATGATGGCCTCACTTGTTTGGCCCCCAACGCTGTACAAGTATTGGAGCCTGTGCTGGAGTCTGAGGACAATGTCCTGGCCACTCCTGAAGGTTCTGGGGTTGCTCAGGACAGAGAAGGTGAACATGAAGCACAACAAGAGGAAAATTACTGCCATGCCTCTGAGGCTAGGTTTTCTGCCTCTACCCTCAGCTGCTCTTGTCTTGCCTGCTCCCCAGTGAGGATCACACCTGTTCCCCTCCAACAAGGCTCAAAAAACTTCAAGCCAGTCAATCTACCCAAGTTTTAAAGCAATAGTAATGTAGCTATGTTCTTACGCCTATACCAGAACTCTATGTATGGTGCTGATAATGCCATGATAGACTCCACAATCATTAACTTCCTGGATGCTGATACTCAAACTATCATCTTGCTGCACCTCTCTGAGAATGACTGTACTTTTTCCAATGTTTTCAGAGCCCTGACAGAAGAATTTGGCAGCCAAGAAGCCCTTCTTGGTTGCAAGATGTACTTTGCTGACACCAAGCTAAAGATGGGGAGACCCTATAAGACTTCACTTCTAGGTTCTACCTTGAAGCTCAAACTCTATTATCTATGAGTGTTGTGCAGCTTATTGATGTCCAGTCAGCACTCCTCAATGTGGTAAATGTCAACCAGGAACTATCTCTGACTCTTAAGTTGGTTATATATAATGCTTGCACCGTGCAAGTTCTAATTTTCATGCTACACAACTATAAGGAGGAGCTCAAAGTCCCTCTCCCTGAAAGCCGCCCTTACTAGCAAGCTGAGTATAGACCCCAAGTGTCTGTGGAGATGCCCAAGCCTTCTGGCAAGGTTGGGGTTGCTCCAACTAATAATGCTCCCTGTACTTGCTTGAATGCAGCATGGCTAACCAATTCTCTCAGGAATGTAAGAACCCCCACCAAAAAGTTTCACCATGTAGGCATGGAGGACGCTGAGGAGGACTAAGGTAAAGATACTGATATTGAGGAGTACAATGAGGATCTGTCAAAAAACTACTAAGCAGCCAGGACAAGGAGAAATCCTTGGCTGCTTTTATAATTTCAACACTCTCATCTCTCCCATACCGCTGCCCCAACAAACCTGCTCAGAGGACTGCTGCTTTACCATCCTCTGAGTTAAAAACTAATGATGAACCCTCTTTGATTGACTTCAACTCCTAACTAATTCACAAGGATGCTGAATATGAAAGAGTTTAAGAGGACCTCTTACATTGAGTCCTCACTGTTAACACTCAAACCCATTGGACTACACTTTGCCTTGAGATGGTTATCTCAAAAATAGCTCAGAGAACAGTATCTCTACCTTATGCTGAACAACTGGCTCAACCGGGCGTTGAAGTCACCCATGAGGAGGACATCACTGAACAACTGGCCAGGCTTCTGGGTACAGTAAACGTCTTAGCACCTCTAGAATCCCTTAAGGAAGCAATCCCAGCTGTAGGGGCGGCTATGGCTACCTTCCCAGAGAAGTTCAAGAGACTGAGTGTACACCAGGTCTCCAAGATTGTAGAGATCAGAGAAGACTTCCAGGATTTTACCTTATTCAACCTGATAGTAAACAAAACCCACATCCAAGCCATACTGAATACTGGTGCTCCAGGGAACATCATCTCTTCCCGCCTGGTCAAAAATATGAAGTTAGCCCCCAAATTGGATTATCATGAGGAATTTGGCACAGTTGGGCCTCAGAACACTAGAGCAAAGGTAGCCTAATCTTACCTTTCTCTTTGATTTGGGGAACTAATGGTCACCGCCCCTGCCATAGTTCTGTAAGACAGCAGCTACAACATTCTTATTGGGACTAGCTTCATGGTACAGTATGGCACTGTGACCAACCATGGAGACCATAAGTTTAGGATATTGGGCCACTATATCCCCATGTTCTACCAGGGTGACCACCTTTATGACCTGCCTTTACATTGTCTGCACTACATTAACCTGGAATACACAGATGGAGAACTGCCAGTTGCCTATACACTGTGGAGTAAGAAGGCTAAGATGCTACATCTCTTGGTTGGGGAAGCCAAAGAAATCCCAGTCTATGCCTCCTGTGATGTGACTATCCCACCTGGCTCTCATGTGATTCACAATACAGGCCTCTTGCTGGCTCTACCACTGGCACTCATGGATAAATCTTTGGCATCCCTAATGCCTCCAGACTAGAATCATGGGTTGCACCAGGCATTCTCATGCCAAGCAGGAAGGAAGTGCTCATACTCTTGGCCAATATGAGTTGACAAGCAATGGTTGTCTCTAAACATCAGCTTCTAGCTTACATACAGCTAGAAGAGCATGATAACTTTCAGGAGACTGCCCCCTTTGCAGACTTCTCTGAGCTAGGTTTACCTTGCAAAAAAACACTGGTACTATTGGTCATAATTTGTGATCCTCTTTCTGGCCTCTCTGAAGTACAAAAAGATCAAGCCATGGATTTCTTTGCTCAGTATAAGAATGTGTTTGCCAAGGACAACTATGACCTGGGCAAGGCTGTAGATGTTGCCCACCACATTGATATCCAAGGCAGTCCACCCATCTGCTCCAGACCTGTACGGAGTATTCAAGCCAATCATGCTGTAGCCAATGAGGAGCTTCAGAAACTATTGGGGTCTGGCTTACTAGTGCCTAGTAAAAGTCATTGGGATTCCACTCTCCTAATTTTCAAAAAGAAGGATGGCAGCAACCAAGTGGTAATCAATTACCGCTGTCTGAATGCTGTTACCAAGAAGGATTCATATCCCCTCCCTCACATTGATAATACCTTAAGCTGCCTGGGTGGTGCCAAGTTCTTCAGCATAATAGATCTTATTAGTGGGTACTGGCAGATTGATCTACCCCCTGCTGACCAAGAGAAATGTGCAATTATCACTGATCAAGGGCTATTCCAGCCCACAAGGATGCCCCAAGGTCTTTCCAACTCCCCAGCTACCTTCCAACATGCTATGGATGCAGTGATGGATGACCTCAAACTCACCAGTATCCTGGTCTATCTGGATGACATTAATGTGTTCTCCTGAACCTTTAATGATCACTTTCAACACTTAGAGGAAGTCTTCCAGAGGTTACTTGCAGCTAATCTTAAGCTTAAGCCACGCAAGTGCAACTTCTTCAAGGAACATCTTGAGTTCTTGGGGCTCATCATTAGTCAAGATGAACTCCAGCCTGTACCTCTGAAATTGGAAGCCATTGAGAAAATGCAGAGCCCAGCCAATAAGTAGGACGTGCAGGTCTTCTTGGGGATGATTGGGTACTACCATCAAACATCCCTAACTTTGCATCCCTGGGCAACCCCCTCTTTCAGCTGCTCCAGGATGATAAGAAATTCTTCTGGAGTCCAGCATGCCAATCTGCCTTCAATGCTCTCAAGGGTACACTGAATGCAGCCCCTGTACTAGCCTACCCTGACTTTTCCAAGCCATTTGTGGTTCATACTAATGTTAGCCTGACTACAATTGGGGGTCTCTTCCCTCAACTAGACTCTGAAGGACTTAAACATCCTGTTGGATACTGCTCACGCACACTCAATGTTCACAAGAGAAACTAAACTGTCACTGAATGAGAGTATCTGAATGTAATATAATCTTACCAGCAGTTCAGGGTGTATCTCTATGGGGTACATTTAACAGTTGTAACAGACCATGCCTCCCTGCAATGGCTGAAGACTCTCAAGGATCCTGAAGGGCGTCTAGCGCGTTGGGCCATTAAACTTCAGGCCTATGACTATGAAATCATTCATTGAGCTAGAGCAGCCCACCAGAATACTGAATTTCTCTCCTGTCTTCCTACTGTTACCTTAGTATCCCCAATGGCTGACATTCTCTATGACAAGCTTATAAAGGATCCTTCTTTGTGGGGGGAGGAGCTGGTAGAGATACAGAGGGCTCTCAATAAGTTAGCTGTTGACACAAAGGTCTCTAAGGGACAACTCCTGAAGCTTTGTGGAGAATCTTGGCTACCATACATACACCCATCCCTATACATGAACTTAGTGGTGGCTGCTCACAAAACTAATGGTAATGATGGTATACAGAAGATGTTAGCCCTGCTACAGCATCACTGCTTCTGGGAAGTAATGTACACTGATGTAGTAGATACACTAGCCACCTGTCATAAATGCAACATTGAGAGACCTAAGGTGGCCAAATTCCAACACAGACTTGTACACCCTGGTTTTTCTTTCCACACAGTAGCCATTGACGTAGTAGGCCCCTTGTCAGTTACCAACAGCTGCAACAAGTTCATAATTGTGGCTGTTGATCATCTGACTAAATTAGTAGAGGACAAGGCTATTCCAATCAATCTGCACTAGTGACAGCTACACTTATCCGGGAGAACATCATATAAAAGCATGGTTGCCCCCAGATTATGCTGATAGATAATGGTACTAATTTCATCAGTCACATCATCCCCTGCCTCAGCCAACTGATGGAAATCTGTGGGACGCTATCCACCCCTTATCACCCATAGAAAAATGGAATGGTAGAGTGCACTAATGGAAGCCTGGTCCAGATACTCCTTAAACTCAGCCACCAACATGAGACTGAATGAGATATGTGGGGTTCCTGTCCACCAGTCCCCAAAGTGTGTCCTGGGTTGTAGCCAGGGACCATCTGGAAGGGGTTATCATTCTCTAGTAAGAGAAAATGTATCTCAGAAATATGTATAGGGGTCAAAATGGGATTTTATTCACTCTAAGAAGGAAGATCCCCTTAGAAATCTTCTGGTATATGGCCCGGTGGGTCAGGGAAATAATATGGGTTTGCCAATACTTGGAGTCCTCCAACAATATCTTAGACTCCTTGTACTTGATCTTGGACTTCTGCACCTTAGTCTTGGACTTCTGCTCCTTAGAGTTGGACTCCTGCTCCTTAAACCTAGACTCCAGCACCTTAGAATCAGACTTCTGCGCTGCGCTTAGGATCCAGCTCTTTATTCTTGGGCTCCTGCTCTGTTATCTTGGGCTTTGGCTCTCTGTATATCTTTAGTGGCCTTGGTATTCCACTTGTATCAGTCCAATCAAGCTCCTGCTGGTGATCAAAAGGCTTCCAAAAACCTCTTGGCAGAAACTCAAAAGACCTGGAAAGACCTCCAAAAAGACCCTGTAACTTTCCAGCCAGCCACCTTCTTATGGAGTCCTTTTCCCAACGGTTTTGCCTTCAAAAATGGCTTTCTTCAGAAGCTTAAACCACTGCTGCTCACTTTTTCCTATAATAACTTAATCTTACATACTTACTTTCTCAAAAGCTTAAAGTATTAATTCACTATTTTCTTGCTTATACTTTAAGCTTTTGGCTTCCAATCAATCATTTTCATCAGGAAACCTGCCAGAACTCAGCCAATGAATGCAGAGCGCAGAAATAGACCATTTCTGATGCTCCACCAGGATCCAACTAAGAAAAAAAATTTCCATAGCTCAAACCACTCAAATTTGACAACTCTTCACGCACCAAAGCGTTAACCAGTCCATTATTATGGCACCAGTATTCCCTGAATTTAACCTGAACCAATTTAAATATTAGAATACTATTTAAATGGTTCTTTTTGAACCTCTTCAACCTTTTCCCCATATATTTACAAATATAGTAAAATCCAAGGAAAACGTCCCACCAAAACAACTTTGTATCCTGCTCTCATAGTAACATACCTTTGTCTATCCTAGGAACTTAATAAATAAATATCTTACTCACACTTCTATCCACATCCATTCTTGATTTTAATACCAAACCAAGGCAAAACATCCCACATCTTCCCACTTTAGCAAATCAATTTGGCAAAATCTTGGCTCATTTCTCCGGACCACCAGTTCTTCATCATCATCTTCTGATCCTTCAGCCAGCTCATATACCAGCTCTTCAGCTTAACCAGCAATCAGTCCATCTTAGACAACAAACAGCTCATTCCAGTCTTTCAACAGCTTATCAGCCCTCTGGCTACTCCTTTATCATGACCAGCTACTCCTACATCATGATCTCTGAGCCCTTCAACTTATCCTCACTAGGAACCATCTTGGTTCCAACAATTCAATATGAATCAACAGTCCGTCAACTAGCCTTCACTGTGATCAAACAGGCCCTCTCACTAGTCTTCTCTGTTAATTCTGGGAGCCACCTTGGTACTTTATCTCAGTCCCCATTACCAGAACTTGTAGACCCAGGCATGAGTTTACATTGAACTGGCATTTGAATGGGCCCTCGCAAGTGGCACTCCACTTAGGCCATTCAACCAAGATTAATGTCTATGTGTTGTCTTTACTCACCCAGGTGATTAAGTCTGAGCTTTCAGTTGCAGAGTAATCAGCTCTACTTCCCAGAGGCCTGATCACACCAAGTTCTGCAGCTGCTTCCCTGAGCAAACTGCCTTGATGACACCTCTGAGTAAATTCACGCCTTCCAATGCTCACTTTGGGTTCCCCCCAAAGCTCCCATGGGGACATAAATAAATACCCTACCAGTCCGTTAGGTAGGATGCTTGCTCACAGACCTTCTGTAAGTGTATCAGGGTACGTAGAGCCCTCAGAGCTTCTCCCCTCCCTGGCAGCTCGCGTTACCTGCCAGGGGTCCAAAACTTCCCCCCAGACAGACAAAGTTCCCTGCTTGCTATCTCAGTCTTCACCCTTCCACAGCCACAGTTCCCTGCTAGGTGAAGGACTATAGCCCAAAGCAGCCAATATCTTCTGCTGGGTGGAGGCAACATCTGCCTCTGATAGTCCTTTGTTACCTACCAGCCAGGCCTTACTTACCCTAGTAGTGCTATGTTACCTACTAGGATCACCTTACTTATCTTAGTAGTCCTATGTTACCTACTAGGCTCACTTTATTTACCCCTAGTAGTCCTATGTTACGTACTAGGCCTCTACCTGCAACAAACAACCAAAATTTTGCTTGGCCAAAATTAGCCCCACCTGCAAACCATCAAACATGTGGACCATCACAGGATACCATCCTGCCTGTGGCCACCTTTGCATATAAGATTGGGTACCATTGTGCCACTGGTAAGACACCCTTCCAACTGATCTATGGTTGGCAGCCAGATCTTCCCCCTTTACTATATTCATTGGCAAAGCCCAGCTTGCCTGTGTCCCCAGAGGTATAACTCTACAATATTATTCAAACCCTTAGTTTATTGCAATTGAAAGCCTACACTGTAAACTTAAACCATAAGTTGCAGGAACTAGAACAAGCTACATCCAAACACCCCGCCCTACCCACTTACCTGGTAGGAGACTCAGTCTACTTCTTCAGCAATAGAGGGTATAGTTACAAATACAAACTTGCCTCCCTTTGTCAAGGCCCAGTTCAAGTTTATCCATAAGACTGGCCCCAACTCCTACACCCTGAAGGAGCCCTATTCTGGGCAATTGATTACTATAGTACATGCTCAGCATATGTGTGCTGCTCCTAGTGACCAAGAGTAAGCCCCATTGAGGACAACAACCTGAAAAACAAAAGTCTTGTTAAAAAATTTCATAGGTTCTTGTCCTGTTTGTGATAGTGATGCACCAAGTATGAGTAACAAGAATGAAATAATAAGGTTATTGTAAAAATTCAGCCTGGGTGCTGATTTCTACAAATAGTTAGTCTACTACTTCTTTATCTTAATACTATACCTGCTATGGTATAGTGACAGCCTGGGCAAGGACAGAAGAATATAAGAGGATAATAAGACAAAACTGGTTCTTTATTTGATATGTTAGAAGGTTATATAGTGGGGGCAGGGGAATTATTGCCAAAGGAAAGAGGCACCAAAAGAAGGACTTGCGCATGGAGGCAGTGGAGAAATGGCATTGGAAAGTGCTTGGGCAAGAAAACAACTGGTTTCACGCGCCTTGCCAAATGGAGGAAAGTGGCTCTTAAATGCTTCAATTTTATTATTAGCTGCAGAATTAAAGACTAAGCTCTATTTGCAATAAATCCTTGATTCAAATAGCGGTTTTTAGGCGCAATCAAACAAGTTTACAGGCATAGAATAGCAAACACGGCAAAACAAGTGGGCAATTGGGGAAATTGTTCTATTGCCATAACATTAAAAGACTATGTTTTAGCTGATCCATTTAATAATGCAACAAATGTGTTTATTAGAGACTAAAAAGACTCTTCCAATACTTCACCAACTGTTCTACCAGCTGAATGGCAGCCAAGAAACACAACTGGTTGCCTACAGATCCGTGAAGCCAATGACCAAGGATTGGGCAACAAACCCCCACCAAACAAGAGACATCAAGCCCTTTTAACCCTGTTGTCTAATACAGTGGGGAGAAATGTTGCAGATTGTGAATATATTAGACAAAGTACTGTTCATTTAGGGTTCAAGCAACAAAACAATTGCACAATAGTGAAATCACCCTATTACACAACAGTTTTATAAGAGTTAATTATGTTTAAAACGCCTAGAAAATGGTGTTCAAAGCTTATTTGAGCTGTGCACCTAGTTCAGGTTTCACTCAAAGTTACTAATTGGACAAGGAAATAATTGCCACTTGCCTCCATTAAGCAAGGCATGTGAAACTAGTTGCTTTATTGTTCAGCTCTTTCTGCTGTTCCTTTCCACACTCTCTCTTTGGAAGGTTATTCTGGCTGTGCCTCCTTTCCCCTGGTGGAAATTCTCCTGCCTTTCACTATATAACTGCATCACTATCTAAATAAATACCAGTTTTGTCTTTATATCTTTTATTCTTTTATCTGCACTAAGATTGTCACTATACTATCTACAGGTATAGTATTAAGAGTTAGGATTCTGACTAACTAATTGTAGAAAATAGCACCCTATTTTGCTACAAATGCGACACTCCTTCTCTTCCCTCAGGTTTTCCTCCAGACTGTCTTGTTTCTGCCCCTTATCCATATTTTTTGGCTTTGATCATTCTTTGGATTCAAGGCTTGCTGTACCAGTCATAAATGTCTGTGCAGATCAAATAAATGAGCTTTGAAATTTATAATGCCCCTGCAATATTTTTAACTGTTTTAAACAAGCCCTGAACAAGCTTTCAAACACCATATTTTACCTATACTATATAAACAGATTTTTTAAACAAAAAAAACAAAAGGGAACATATTCTGAATGTATATGAGACACTTGAATGACTTCCCAATTTAAATCTATAAGCTGAATTCACTAGATTTCAGTTCATGCTGAATGAAATCTTGTTATTCAGCCACATTATATTCAATGCTACATAAAGGAAAATCCTAAAAAAGTGAACACTATAAGAAGTATGCAAAGAACTAATTCTGTAAAACAAGCTCAAAGTCTTCTAGGGATGGTTACCTACCTTCAAAATGTATCAAAGACTTTATCAAGACTACCACACCAATCAGTGATCTCATCAAGAAAGATTCCAAAAAACCCACAATGGCTTAGGGATTAAGCAAAATATTTATACCCCTAAAACAGCAGCTAGGTGAGGCACCCGTCTTTCAATACCCTGATATGAAGGGTTGCTAAAAGATAGAGCCAGATACAAGCATCACTCTATAGACAATGCGCTTTGCATCTAACAGAAAGCTAAAAAAAATTATCCAGTTTTATAAAAAGGTAGAAAGCTAACCAACACTGTGAAAAATTGAAAATCTGCCCTTTTTTGGTTTTGAGTCAATAGGTTTTACTCATTGTTACTGTTTGAAAATGGACTCCCAAAGTTGATTTTTAAAATCTAATTGCTATGGTATCATCAATATGAATTATTCAGGCTAGTTTTCATCCATATAAGTTTAATAAGTTTAGCTTTTAACCTTACACCTAACACCTATACTTTAATGTTGCTTCTATTTAGGGTAACAGTGGCAAAATTGACTGTAGGGATGCAAAAGTGATAATTCAAAAGTGAGAATCTAAAAGTGGCCAAGGTAATGATTTTAAAATTTCAAAATTGATTTAAAACAACTCATCTGGAATTAAAAATTATTATGACCATATAAAATACTTTTTATTCATTCTCTAAACTAAAAAAGCCAAGAAAAAGTAGTTCCTCTATTATAAAAAGCCATTTTAAAAATTTAAAAAGTGTCAACTTGGCCACTTTTACATTCTCACTTTTGCATCCCTACAATTGATTTTTCCACTGTTTCCCTTTTGGCAGTTCAAGCTGGTGCTAAATAAGTCTTATGTAGCCTTGGTATTATTATATTTTATCTAACTTTAGTCTATATAAGCTTTTGTCTGTATATTTAGCTAGTTTAGACAGCCAGATTTGCAACAAACACCAAGCAACCTTATAAATTCACAATAAAAAGGTTTGTAGAATCTATTTTAAATGCAATAAATAGAAATTTAGCCTCAAAGGACACATATAGAGAAGTTACTTGATGATAACAAGTTGCTCATTTAATTCAAGATGAAAAATGCAGCTGCACAGCTTTAATAAAAAGGATGTCCCTACTGGGACAGCTAAACCTAGAAAGCACTATAAAATTAGGGTAGAGCTGATCACAGCTGATAACCCCTCTAGCATTTTTTGGCTTAGAGAGGAGCACTCATACCACCTGAATCCTGAATAGCCTAACCTATACCCAACAGAATACAAGACCAAGGGAAAGTCTCTGAAACTCACCAACACACTCATGATGTACTAATAAGAAATAAGAAAAAGCTTCATATATTGAAGGAAACAGCTTACATTATTTAAATGCCAAAAACATTACATGTATCACTATTAAACAAAGGGTTGTCACTATCCTAAGGCACATCAGACTATTAGAGCATACTAGATCCCATAAACTCTATATAAATTGAGAGGAATTTTTTGATGGCTTAAACTTGATAATGTAATCATAGATGTCTAAAGGAGTATATTGTGTGTAGATTAACCTAGCACAGCAGCACTCAACCCTACAGCTGACCCAGTACCTAGTCCAGAACCATCCAAGGTTCTGGGCTTGGGTTTAGCAAGGCTTTCCCAGATAACAAAGCAAAGCAGGGCTTCTGAATTGTATCCAGCAGCTTTTCCACCCACCAGTCACTCTGCTGAGAGACTGACAACCACAAAGCAGAGGTAATAATCTATTTTATCAACAAGTCAATTGCCTCTGACTATGGCACATCAGACTACATGATATCTGATAGAGCTGGAAAACTATCAGGAAATTTAGTGGCTATCAATCTTCAAACCAAGGCAATAAAACACTCCAAAACAACCTCCCTGCCACAAAAAGTCAAATAAAAGGGTGTAAACACTAAATAGAATACTAATAAACACCCTAAAAAAGATTTTGGGCTCTAAAGATAAAGACACCTCACCAAATTATGTACAACCTTTATTGATAAAATCCATAGTTGGAACCAATCAAGGTATAGGCTACTCCCCACTTGAACTTAAATGTGGTTTTAGACCATAAATATTCTCTCACAACAAAAAATTTTATATTTGGATTCCTAAATAAAGACCACCCAAAAAGAAACATATTCCTGCACTCAAAAATATCAGGACCAAAGCCAAGTTGACACCTGCTAAAAGAGTTGGCTCAATAAACCCTCACCTTTCAGGATGAAAATTTTCCCATGGTACCCCAGTCTGAGTCCTTGCTTAAAATTTCAATAAATAGACTCAGTACTCTGAGGACCATGAACATTAACAATCACTTCCCAGTATGCAACATATAGCTTATTGAATTAGGAATTACTAATGGGACAGTTATTAAGAAGTACTTCAGAGCACACTTTTCACAAGAAAAGGAGATCATCCACAGCACCCTAGTAACACTGACAGTCAACTACAGGACCATCAGATATCTGCTGCCAAGACCAGACCTTACCCAGATATCCTTGCCACATAAGACTAAATCCTCAAGTGGGGGTATCTGGGGAGTTTATTTGATCCCTTTAAACTAAATTTCTGATTACCCATATCCTTTCCTTTACTGTAGATATAGCTCAGCAACATTACAATTAGTCACACTATCACCAAAATAAATCCTTGCTTTTTGAACATAAGCAGGACCAGGTCACACTGGTTTGAAGGATATAGTGAGATAGTATGAAGCTGTATCTGAGTGATTTGGGATAAACACCCAAATCCACATAGAATTGATGATTAACCACCAACATGGCTTTAAGTACCTTTTGGTGAAACTTTCACAGTAGACACTAAGGATCAATAAAAAATAGTATAACACACCATTTCAAAAACAGCATCTCAGAAAATGATATTTCAAAATAGCTATCTCAATTTTTGCTATCTTGGATTCATAGTAAAAACACCATTTCAATTTACAGCATTTTGACTAAGAAAAAATGGTTTTTAAAATTTTAGATTTTTTAACTCCAAAAATAACCCAAATTATTCTCAAAAATTAAAAAAAACTAAAACAAACAATTATAGGCCTAAAAAAGCCTTGGGATTCCAAATCTGCAATAAAAAATATGGTTGATTAGTAGCAATGTGGTTGCGTAAAGCCCAAAAAGTTAAAATATACCCAAAAACAACCATTTTCATCTATTATAACTATAAAATATACTTTAAAAAGAGCATAAGATTGTACTAATACTAAAAAAGTCAAAAAATAATAAAACTGAAGGATAATAAGAGAGAAAATGGGGAGGTGTTTATTGGAAAAGGGCTCAAACATTGGTAGAAAGAGCAACTGAGATAGCTTGGAGATGCTCAAGCTTTTATCCTTGGGATAGTATGTAATATCCACCTTGCTGATTTCAGTATATTATTTTACTGTCTTAGTCTGCTTGAGGGAGTTGCCCTTGGACTTCATGCCAGTCTTGAAGAGCCAGGCAGAGATGGCTTGCTGGGTTTTTAAATACACCATTATCTTGTTGAATTTGGGCTTATGAACCCTGACCCTTGTAGCAAACTGGATATGCCACCATTCAAGGAGAGAGGTGGTCTTGATAAAGCTATCTTATATCTGCTTAAACCAGTTCCAGGTGATTGAGTCACCGCCCTTTCTGATGTGGTGTGCTCCTTGAAAACTCTAACCCATTGAGCTTCAAAATACTATATGAATGTAGCAAAGACTGCCTGGTTGGCAAGGATATAAGGATGGCAGAGGAGGGAGTTGTAAAAGGCATTTATCTCCTTCTTTCTCATAAGGGAAAGGGCAGTAAAGAAATTAAAAATGTCCTTGGCTTCTTTAATGCCTTCAGAGTTGATCAGCTCATGAAGTTTAGAGCACTTTTGGAGGAAGCGGCAGAGTCCTGTTGGAAGTGGAAGTAGCGTCCCTGAGGGGAGCTCTTGAAGACTTGAATGAAGGCATTTTCCTGAGCCTGTTCAAAATCCACTACCCAATATTTGTGATAGGGAAGGCTTTCTGGCTGCTTCCTGATTAGGGTGGCTTCCTCTAACTGGGTCTTCTTCTTGCGCCCTCTGGTCTCCTTGGGCTCTTCTTCAATGGTTGGGAGGATTTCATCCAACTTGGCCTTTAGAATAGTGAGTGCACAGACATATTTTTCCTGCTTCTTGTTGGGAAGGAAAAGGAAGACCAGGGGAAGAAATAGATTACTGACTTGCCCATGGATATTCCAAAGCTGGCTGAAGAGCTTTGGGAAGGTTGAGAAAGTGCCATCTAAAAGCCAGGTCTTGCATTTTAACAGGTTGCGCAGATCCTGGATTGTGGCAAAGCAAATGCTGCGCTCAGGGGCATGTTGACCATTGTTGTGAAGAAGGAATATCTCCTCATGACAAGATATGTCGTGATCTGAGGCGCAGCACAGAGTCACAACATGATATCCTAACCTTAGGATTGGATTTTTACTAAGTCTTGGGTTAGAATGGCAGGGAAGGCTATGTGATTACCTTGTGGCCCTGAATTAAAAATATCTACTAAACATGTCTAGAGAGGCGCCAAAGTATGTGGAGACACAAAGACAAAAATGTGAATAGAACTTAAATTATATTGGGTATAGAAATTGGGATTATATACTGTGTAGCTTTACCACAAAACAGTACATGGACAGTAGGATCACTAGCCACAAGCATGAGTGGGGCAAGGGAGTTGCGCAGAATCAGGAAACCAAATAAATGTATTTCCCAATTTGGAGCCAGCCTCATTTTGAAGGGCAAAAGCAAGAGAGAGATATTTGTCCTCAAAATAACCCAAAAAAGGCAAAATCAAAACACTGTGAATGGCAGCATTCATGACATTGTTGCCCTCTAGATTGGCTTTAGGGGGGTGGTACTTGTGGAGGAACTTGACATGCACACAAGCAAACAGTTGACTACTAGAGAGGAATTTTACATTATACTCTGACCCTCATTTGAAAGTCACTTCTAAGGGCCAATCCACAACAAGTCTAGCTTATGAGTACATCCTCCTACTCTATGTTGATAATAAAGAAGTGTTCCCCAATATTGAACTCAGGAAGGGGAGATCTTCCAGCATTGTCAGGGGAGAGCTCAAGCAGCTTGGTCTTATAGGCGGTCGTGTAGGCAGAGGCCTGAATATCAATGATTTGATTGACTAGATCTTTGATATGATCATCTGGGTTCACAGCATATCAGAGGAGAAGAGGGGAGCCCCCAGGAGCAACAGAGTGATGGCTTCACAACCATACAACATAGCAAAAGGGAAATACCTGGTGACACAATGTTTTCTAAGGCAATAGGGAAAGTGAGCAGCAGGTATTATAGATCCCAGTTGGCGGCGTCAGAATAAGTGAGTTTAATCATGATAGAAACCAGAGTTGAGTTTGCGCGCTCAACTGCCCCATTGGTGAAAGGATTATAGGGGGCAGAGAAAGACTGGTGAGATCCCAGGGCTTCAACAACAGAGGTTACTAACTTGGCGTTGAAGTTAGTCCCATTGTCAGACAACAACACTTGATGGAAGCCATGGCAAAAGAATACATCTTGTAGCTGGAAGAGGTGTTTGTCTTGGCAGTGATGTCTTTAGTAGGACAAGCTTCTACCCACTTGCTAAAATGATCAACAGCAATTAGGATAAAGTGGCAACCAGAGCAGGAGCAAGGGAGAAGTCCTACAGTGTCAATACTGACAGTGCAAAATGCGTGTTGAGGGGGGGCTAGCTTGAATTCATGAGCAGCAGCTTTAGGTTATTAGAGTTGGCAATCATGGCAACTGGCAATAACATCTGGGATCAGCAAGCAAAGATTTTCCCAGAAGTAATTCTTCTGGAGCCAGGCATAAGTCTTGACAATGCCTCCATGTCCTGTCTCCTTATGAGCTTGAAGCACCACCAAAAGGCAAAGACTAGGCCTTACATAAGGCAGGTAGTGATCCTGTAATTTCTTGAAGAGCTGATTGTCACATATGAGTGTGTCTTCAGATAACTTAGAAAAGGCAACTTGGACTTCTTCTTTCTTGTTTTCCCACAAGAAAGGATATCCAATTAGTTTGTACAATCTGTCAGCCTCAGCAGGATGTAGAGCAAGAATGGGAGTTCTGGACAGTCCATCAGCATTTTGATGTTGAATCCTGGGGCAATGCAGCACAGTGAAGTTATATCCTTGCAAGGTGGAGAGTCCATCTGGCTATTTGTCCTTCTGGTTCCTTGAGTTGTTGTAGCCATTTGAGCAAAGCGTGGTCAGTAACCACAGTGAAATGGGTGCCATACACGTAATGGCAGGACTGCTTGACGGCATGCAGCACAGCAAGGCACTCTTTCTCTGTTACACTGTAATTCTTCTTGTGCTTATTAAGGACACAAGAGGTATAAGCCACAGGATGATCCACACCTTCATCATCCAATTGAGCCAGGATAGCCCCAATAGCCAGGTCACTAGCATCAGTGTAAAGGATAAATTCCTTATTGTAGTCAGGATATAATAGTATAGAAGCCTCTTTGAGCTTCTGTTTGAGAGTCTTAAAGGCTTGTTACTGGTGTTAAGTCCATTTGAAAAAGGACATTACACATTAGCTGAACCAAGGGCTTACTAGTGTCAGCAAAATTGGGGATGAATTGTCTATTTTATCCCATCTTACCCAGAAAGACTTGAACTTCTTGCAGGTTGGTGGGTGGAAGCATTTTGTCAATGGCCTCAACTTTCTTAGTCATGGGGTGAATTCCTGTCTGAGTCACCTCATGTCCCAAGAATTTGAGGCGTTCCTTGAAGAAGGTGCACTTAGATGGCTTTAACTTAAGGTCAGATTCACAAATATATATGAACACTTCCTTAAGATGGGCCAGGTGGTTGGTAAAGATAGCACTGAAGACATTTATATCATATAAATACACTAGGACACATGAGAGCCCTAAATTGCGGAGGATGGAGTCCGTGGCTTGTTGAAAAGTGGCTGGAGCATTGCAGAGTCCTTGCAACATTTGTGTAGGCTCAAACAATCCTTTGGAAGTGATGAGCGCAGCCTTCTTTCTATCTTTGGGAGAGAGATCAACTTGCTTGTATCCAGAGGCTAGGTCTATGTCAGAGAAGAACTTGGAGCCCCTGAGGTAGCAGAGAGCATCATTAATGCGTGGTAAGGGGTAGGAATCCTTTTTGGTCAAATAATTCAGTTGCCGGTAGTCAATCACAATACAATGACCTCCATCCTTATTTTTCAACATGAGCAAGGGGGAGGCCCATGGACTTTGGAAAGGAGCAAGAAGTCCAGCATCTAAAAGTTGTTTGAGCTCTTTAGATACCTGAGCATCCTCTACACAACTGTGGTGATAGAGTTTAGCGCAAAAGAGGGGAGCATCACCAGTATCAATCTGGTGAATGACGCCTTTGGCTAAACCATAATCAGTGCTATCCTTGGAAAGATATCCAAAAACTGATCCAATAGGTCAAGCACCTCTTTCTGTTGAACCAGGGATAGCTGCAGGAAGTTTTGAGCAGTGAACAATGATAGGACTTGGGGCTTATCTTCAGGTAAGTTAAAGTCCTGGAACGTACCAAAAGGATGGAGTGATAGGACGTTAGGAGCATTTAACAGACTGCCATAGCCAACTATCTTCCCTCTATACATATGTATGAAGAGAGAAGTTAAGTTGGTGGCCAGCAGTTGAACAGGGTCTTTATGAGAGACATCCAAGATTCCTGGACAGAGATAGGGTTTGTTGCAGCCTAGCAAGGGAGGAGAGTACAACTCTAGGAACATAAACTCAGGTAGCTCATACAATATTTGGGAGTTGAGGATAGCCTGAGACCTCGGGGGGATAGTCACAGCAGAAGTGGCCAAGAGAGGAATTCCTTCAGAAGTAGGCCAAGCCATGGGAAGACACTTCATGTTTGGGTAATGGGTATGGTATTTTAAAGTGAAAACACCAGTGTAATATTCCAAGGCACATGTCTTGAGGCGCTTCCTGGGAACTTTAACCGGATCTTCAAAGATAAGAGGGACTTTGTATCCCAGAATAGAGAGGTAGCCATCCTTTAAGTTGATGATCCCATTGTATTCCCTGAGGAATTTATTACCAAATAGGAGGTTGTAGCTCTTATTCTCCAAGACAACAGCAGGCGCGGCCAAGAGTAGTTTGCCAAAACGCATGGGAAGAGCAGAGTAAGCTCCTATAGCGTAAGTCATGGATGGCCCAGCTGTGCCATACAACTGATAATAGTTAAGATCAGGGGCAATTGTGAGAGAGGGGGGCTAAACTAACTAAGTTTGGCCCCCATCCTGGGGAAGAATCCACCAGGACACCATCCAGTGGAGAACTGGGATGGCCTCTCAAAGTGGTGTCCAAAAGGAGGATGCAGCAGATAGACAGGGAAAGTAGGAGTCCAAACCAATCAGGATCATTCCGCTGAGCAACCAGGGGGCGTGCTTGGGGGTAGACTCTGAAACAACCTTGTCTCCTCCTGGGATCAGTACAACTGGGGCCTCAGAGGAGAGGGGCAATGGGGGAGGTGGGCCTGATGAAGATAGATTGGGGGTCATGAGCTCAAGGTCATTTAAGGTGAGGCTTCTTACAACATTCTCACTAGTGATGAGGATATCTTGAGCTTGCCCAGGGAGGTTACCAAATATGTGTAGGAATTGGTCAGGATTAGCACCCACATGATGGAATGAATGGGAAATACACCCCCAAAGATCAGGGGTGGTGCACCATATCATCACCAAGGCTGGTACCAGGGTAAACATAACAAACTTGGCAAAAGGCACAGCATTTTACTTGAGTCTAATGCAGAGGCCAGCAAGAAGCAATTGTTCTTCTAAACTTTTATCTTTTTCAAAGCCAAAGAAAGCAACCAGAAAGGCACCAAGGAGAAGCAAGAAAATCTCAAACAACAAACTGCACTAAAAGAAGGCAGCTGCAGGAAAAGGGACTTTGAAGGCGGAGTTTGAGGCTTTTAAAGTGTATATGAAGTGAAAAATAAATTGAAAGCAAAAGGGAAACAAAAGCAAACTTCAAATAGGTAATTATATAAAATGAATCACTAATTTTTAAGTTCAAGTGGCTTAATTTCAAAGCAAAAGCAAAAATCTTTAATGTAGACCCTGACAACATATAGAAGACTCCAAGAGGACGTAGAGGGGCCTGGAAGCAGAGGGAAAAGGTAAGAAAAGTTAAACTTTTACTAATAATCTTAGAGAATTGAGGGGCCAGAGAGAGGACCCAAAAAGACCAAAAGTTCAGAAGAGGAAGTCTAAAACTTTATTTTGTAAAATGAGCAAGAAGGGGACAAAAAGTCCCCTGTCTTTCTTTAAAGAAAGCCATTTTGAATTTTAAAGTCACCTGACACAAGGGTCAGATCTGATTGGTTCCAAGAGAAATTTTGCAGGGGGAATCCAATGAGTTGGGAGGGTTTCCAACAATTTCTGGCTTCAAATCTGATTGGCAGGCATCAAAGGAGTGTTTCAGGGCAGCATTCAATCCACTTGGATTGGAAATTGAGGATTCAGCAATAGCGCAACCTGATTGTTTGGATTTGATTAATTTCAAATGTGGACAGGCCCAAGCCAAAAAATAATCTAAATTAATCAGAGATTCCTCCCATATGGGATAAGAGTCTGAAGCACCTGTATTTGCCACTTGGGAAGGGTATGCCAACACAAATCTCTCATCAATTGTGAGGGCTAAATTCTCAAGAGAATTAAGGAGCTTGGCCGTCTTCTGAGCAGATTATTTTGTGCGGCGCGGCAAGATTGTCCTATCCAGGGATAAAGGGGGAAGTGACTTTACAGCAAGTTTGAGCTTCTTGCAAGCTTCAAGGAGACAACATTAACAGGAGACCCTGTGTCTAAGACAGTCTTAATTCTTATCTTTTAGATGGATATTTCCACACAAGTGGTAGTACAACCAAAGGGAGGGAGAACAGCCAGAATGTCTTGGGCTTCTGCCAGTTCTTTGTCCCACTTTTCAATCATGAATCTTAGGCCCAGGAACTCCTTATAGACCGTTTGGAGAGGGAACAAGACTGAGACATTTTTGAACACAGCATCAGCAACCTCAGCAGCTTCCTTGGAAGATTCAACAAGCATGGGAGATCTCTTGGCTTGAGTGAGGTATGGGAGAGAGACAACCTCCTTGACTTCTGGCAGAGGTTTAGCAGTTGTTGTAGTCTTCCCAGAGCGTAACTTATAAGGGACCACAATAGCTTCACAGATGGCAAGAACTGAATACCCATAGGCGTTGTGATCTTCTATATCAGAATTGTCCATGTCAGAGTCATCAGAGATTTTGTGGAATAGCAGCAGAATGGGAGGAGCCTCAGTGTCAGTAGGCTCAGAGTCAGCAATGGAGGGGGGAATCAAATGAGACTGGGAAGAATTTTCAACCAAGAGTGTCTCTGCCTCTAGGTTGACTGCTCTTTTCCCACCTGCTCTTTTGGATCAGCTCCTTCAACCCGTGGGTTGGTGCAGACTCAATAATGGTGATCTATCTGTCCACAGTTATGGCAAACCTGGCGTTAAAGAGGATTCTGTGAGTTTATGGTGAAGATGCGCGGGCCACAGGAAGCCAAACCAGAGGTAGAGGCAGCACAATTCTCCTGCACAACTTCCCCAGAATGGGTAAGGTGCATATCCTGTAACAGTGTCTTTATGCTCTTCATGGAAGAAAGCATGGCTTACAGGACTTGAAGTGAAGACACAGGAGCTTATTAACCTTGAGATCTTGAGTGCAAACCATGTAAGCTTTGTGTGCAGTCAATTTTCTGCTTGTTATCAGTTTCTGTCCTTCCACATAGAATCTGTCTGCAAATTCAGCTAGGGTCTCATTTGGCTTGAAAGCAATGTGCATGAAAGCGTCCTTCTTCACTTCCAAACTAAGGTCATCACCAAATTTGTCAATTAGAAGTTGCTTCATATCTTCCCAGGTCTCAATGGTGGGCAGCTCTGGTACTACTACCTCTTAACAGGTTGTGTTCAGAAAGTTTAGAATGTGTTCTTTCTTAACCTCATCTGAGGCTCTTCTCATGGCAGTTTTTTAGATAGTTAGGAAAGCTACAATGGTTGAGGTTTAGGGGAAGAAGACTTTCTTAAAGGTAGGCTTGAAGTGTGCTTCTGGAGTTGATCTTCCATTGTTGCTATCAAGCACATTTATGTGTGGGGAAAATTCTGCTTCTGACTTGGTGGGGGGGGATGCCTGGCCCACAGCTGGCAAACACTATCTTCAAAGGTAGTCAAGGATTCAGCAGTGTGGATGCCTGTATTATTAGCTAGGGTGGTCTGTTGCTCAGCAACACTCAGGCGCTGTCCCTGTGCTGTTACTACCAAGGACAGGTCAGTCAGTCAGGAAGTAAGAGACAGACCTACCAAAAGGCAAGGGGTGAACCTGTCATTTACTGAATTGATTACTTCACTTAGTTCTTGTACGTCTTTATCAAGCTCAGAGTGATCTCATTTCAGAAGTTCCACCTTGTTAGCTAGAGCTATTAACTATCTAGCACAATGAATGTGGAGGGCTCCTGACAAGCCAGGGCAACAACCATCTTCACCAACAACACTAGTTGGACTAACAACAGATGCCATCACCTCACACAAAGTAGCAACCCTTTGTTGTAAGTCAGTAACCTGATTTGTCAGAGCAAGCACTTTAGGATCAGGCTGAGGGGCTTTGGTAGGACAATCCTGACTGCAGGTGGATGCTCTTAACTCTAAAATGGCATCTCATAGCCTCTGTTCTCTATCTGCTAACTCATCAGATGGAGGAGAAGGCGGTGCATCTAATTTGGAGGTAGATATTTCATTTACTTGAGTCTGGAGTTTGGCAATGATAGCAGCAGTAGCAGCCCTTTCTTAATTGAATTCCTTGCCAAGTTTGCAGAGGCCTTTTGCAGCATGGACTTCTACTTGCTTTAATTGGTTGAAGGAGTAAGCACTGAACTTGTTGAATTGTTGCACAAGTTGTTCAAAGTTGGGGAGATAGGCATTTAGAGTGGAATCTACTTGGGCGCGCCAGGGCTGTTCCAACTGGTGGGACTCATGAAGACACTCTCTGACATACTTGGGGATGAACTGGCACATTTGTTCAATGAAGTTGACCAGGCGGGATTGGGAGGTGACAGTTGCGCTGATTATCTGACACTAAGGAAAACAGGGAGTGTAATCACTGCTGGTAGGCCATGAACTGATCCCAGTGATGAGTGACGGCGGCTTGTAGCAATGAAATCTCCTGAATATGAAGCCCTAATACCATTTGATGATAGGTTAATGCAGTTTGTACAAAGGATGACAATAGATGCTCAGCAGAGCCAGCTGCTGAAAGGAGATTCTGTGGAAATTGTGGAGCTACAATCAATTTGTAGTATTCTACCCAATTGAACTGAAGCTGGAGGCAAGGGATGGCTCCATCACAGGCTAACTCCAAGGCTACTGTCATGACTTGTTCCAAATCAGGGGTACCCAAAGGGTAGGCTACTAGGCAGGGACCATTACTGAGGTTCAGCACAGTAGGAACAATAGGCGGGTCAGCAATGTCTTCCTCAATAGGAGGACTGGTAATTTCAGGCAAAGCTGGCTCTTGTATGCAAGGAGGCAAAGATCATGAAATGTTGTTGCAAAAGGGATAACTGAGGGGCTTACAGCCCCTGTAATGAGCACCATTTTTATTGTGATCTGAGGCGCAGCACAGAGTTGCAACAGGAAATACTAACCTTAGGAACAAGTTTGTACTAAGTCTTGGTTAGAATGGCAGGGAAGGCTATGTGGTTACCTTGTGGCCCTGAATGAATAATATCTGCTAGACGTGGCTATAGAGGCGCCAAAGTATGTGAAGACACAAAAACAAAAATGTAATTAAAACTTAAATTTTATAGGGTATAAAGATTGGGATTATATACTGTATAGCTTTACCACAAAACAGTACGTGGACGGTAGGGTCACTTGCCACAAGCATGAGTGGGGCAAGTGAGTTGCGCAGAATCAGGAAACCAAATAACTGTATTTCCCAATTTGGAGCCAGCCTCATTTTGAAGGGCAAAAGCAAAAGAGAGGGATTTGTCCTTGAAATAACTCAACAAAGTCAAAATTAAAACACAGTAAATGGCAGCATTTACAACAAGATAGTTTTTGTTCCTTGGTAAGGATTGATTGCTCAATTGATGAAGCACTATGCCTTCAGTGCTCAGAGCTATCTCTGATCAGTGAGATATCTCTGTAATTTTGAGGCGCCACCAACAGTGGCAAGTTGTGTATCATTTAAATTAAGAAGGGCATCATTGACAACCTCAGTGGCAGTTTGATCCTTGGTGATTGGGATCACCTGGCAAAGAAACCAGTGGATAAGTTGGTAAAGGGGGTCAAAAGGCTCAGCACTCATGGTTGACAGTTAGGGCTTTAAATCTAGTAAACCCATAAGTGGTGAGTCTAGAAGGGCAGCCAACATTATCAAATTTGTAGTGATGTTGGTGGATGGTTTTCTTCTTGTCATTACAGCTGAAGCTGTAGCCCTTTTAGACAAAGCCAGCACCCCCTTTCTTTGTCATTATTGGGTAGCTGTCTGGGTATGTTGTGGGAATAGCAAAAATTCTGTTTTGATTGCATATATTGTGGATGATGTTAAAATCCCAGAGCTCAATTTGCTCATCTGCAGGAGCACCAGGCTCCTGCTTCTCTTCCTCTTCAGGCTCTGAGGTGGGATCAGAGTGGCAGTTGAAGTTAAACAACTTCTCTTGTGGATTGTAAAGTGAGTAAACAAAAGGAGAGTGAGGAGGGGTAGGACTATTTTCCTCTGGGATAGGTGATGGAGTTGGGGTCTTGGGAGAGCTTTGGCCTTATAAGGCTGCTTCTTTGGGGTAGTTTTGGCCTTTTTGGCCTTGGGAGGAGTGATCTTAGACTTTGAGGCCTTGGTGGCCTTGGGTGCAGCTTTAGTGGTAGGCTTGGGAGGCATCTAAAAGTGAATTAGTATCAAAATATGAGCAATTTGGGGGTTGTTTTTAAAGAGAAAATGAGAATGTTTTTAATATAAAAATAAGAAACTTTTTTACATGGAATTGTAGAGAAGATTTTAAAATATACAATATCAAAATTTCAGTGTTTTTATATAAATATTTTTTATTAGTAACGCAAGTATGCAAAACTTTGAGTTTTGACTGAAAACTTGCAGTCAAAATGGTGTTTTTGAAGTGATATAATTGAGATGGTGTAGCTCAAAAACATAGTGTTTTGACCATTTTTTGTATTAAATTAAGAAATTTACAGTGGAGCTACCTCAACCAGGCCAAAGAGTAAAGCTTGAAATTCTCAAAACTAGCTTATACAACTGGAGTTAAAAAGTATCCAGTTGTTTGAGGAGGCCAAAAAATAAGTATTTGCAAAGTTTCAGTTAATTTCTTAAATTCTTTATTAATATGGTTTTTTACATGAAAATGTACTTTTAAAAAGTGGAAAGCAAGAATTGTGGTGGGGGAATCAATATAGCGTAGCCTGGCGTCATATGTAATTTCCTCTTATTTTCCCCTATCCATTGTGCTCATTGAATCAATAGGGTGATATGAAACTCGGTGGAATTTGAAGTGACGTAAATTGAAATGGCGTAATCACCCTCTTTCATATTAAAATCACTCTTAAATTTTTTTATCTCAGAACCCTTATCAACTTATCCATGTATAATGAAGCTATAAATTACATATAACAAAACTGGGTTTTTTACCCAGCAATGACAATCACTAGAAGGACTATCATAATGGCATCTTTTTAGGTTATTCTTAGTATAAGTGTCTTGTATTAATACTATAGGAGCATCTTCTGGCACTATAAAACAGGCTTTATTTTAGTTTGGATATAAGCTTATTTTAGTTAAAGATAAATAGCGTGATTTTAAATGAGGTAAAGTCAAGATGGCGTAAACATGCCCCACACTAAGTGATTTCATATGTAAATAAAGTTAGCAAAATAAGATTTAATTAATCTGACTCAAAGTGACAGAATTGAGATGGCGTAAATTTGAGATGCTGCATTATAAGTATATACGTAAATTTTAACTAATTTATATTTTATTTTAATTTTATTGTGATTCAAAATCACTAACGCAAAAATGCCATCTTGAATTAAATTTGAGATGGCGTTTTTTGAGATGGTGTTTTTCAAAATGGCGTGTCCTACCCTGATTGAAGCACCAATCTTGCAATACCCTAATAACAACAGGTGCTAAGAGCTTGAGTCAGATGCTAGTGACACTGCCATTGGTGCAGTCCTACGCATCTGCTAGCCAGGGAAGCAAGACTTCATGCTGGTATGTTATGAAAGCAGAAAACTAACCAATACATGATAAGGAATTGCTAGCAATATACCACACATGTAAAATGGACATTTTACTTAGAAGGACATTTAAACGTTTAAGTACTAACTGACCACAAATCCTTAATCTATTTTAAAACTCAGAACGCACTTTCACAGCAACAAGCCAAATATATGTCCCTGCTGGAGCAGCTCAATTTGGACATCCAATAGAAAAAGGGGGCATAGCTGGTCACAGCTAATGCTCTCTCTAGACTATGTCAGCCTAGAGAGGATCACCCTGACCACCTGGACCCTGACTGGCCTAACCTGTACAACACTGAGTATAAAACCAAAGGGAAAGACCCCTCAACACATCAACTGACCCATGATACATTAGTAAGGAACAAAAAGAACTTCCATGTATCAAATGGCACTGTATACCAAATCATTAATGACAAACATGTCCCATACATCCCACTTGCACAAAGAGTTGACACCATACTAAGACATTGCTACCTACTAGGCCATACAAAGGCTAACAACCTATACCTCACACTAAAAGAGATAGTATGGTGGCCTAACCTCAAACAGGATATAGTTGATGTTCTGAAAAAGCGTACAGTGTGTGAGAAATATGCCAGCACCAAGGCTCCACAACCCACAGTTAAACCAGTACCAGACCCTGAACCATTCAAGGTTTGGGGGATGGACGTGGTGGGGCCCTTCTCAGAAACAAAAACAAACCAACTTTTCTTAATTTTAGCTATTGACTTTGCCACACGCTGGCCTATCTGCTGGGCAACAAAGGACCATAAAGCAGAAACCATCAACCAATTCATTAACAAATTATCATTACCAACTACGGCACTCCAGACTACATTGTAACCAATGGAGCAACCAAGCTATCAGGTCACATAGTAAACAACAACTTAAAATCCAAAAACATTAAACATTTCACAACCTCTCCATACAGGCCACAGGCCAACGGCAGAGTAGAACGCCTAAACAACAGCCTTATCAGGACCCTAGAGAAAATAATGGATGGCAAAGCCAAAGACACATGGCCACTATATGTGAAACATGCATGATTATTATCCTGGGTACACACCAACCAAGGGACAGGCTACTCACCGTTTGAACTACCATACAGATACAAACCAGAGATAGCCACCCACAATAACCAACTGCATGTGAAGATCCCCCAGGAAACCCCCCACAGTAGAACAAGCACCAACTCTACAACACATACGCCTCAAAGCTAAAATAGCAGAAACAAAAAGTCTGAAGCACAAAAGGTAACCTCTACAGAGGAACCACTTCCAATCAACTCCCCTGTCCGGGTCCTAGCAGGGAACAGAGAGAAGTTGGATTCAGTACACAGGGGACCAGGAAGAGTCATTAGATACCAATCAGACAGAAACACCTATCTATTGAAATTCCAAGGTGCTAAAGATCCTGTCAAGAAATACCACAGATTCTACCTTTGCCTCAGCAAAGGGGAACACTCAAATCAGCTGGTACCAACTAGCAAACAACTCTAGGAACATCAGATGACAGCTGTTAAGATGAAGCCCCCTCCTTTTGTACCAGATTAACCCCTTAAGGGGAGGTGTTGAGGAGCTGGATGTACGGGTATTCTGGCCACCACTGGCACGCTTAACATCCAGTCACTGCCGGATTTGGTGCCTTTCCAATATGCAGGTTGACATGACGGAAATGGCAACAAACCAATATCACATGACGCATTCAAGTATCCAGCCACTCAAACCCATCCTGCACATGACCAACCCCTAGGTTTGATCCAACTAAACCCCCCCCACAGCAAAAGCTATATAAGTCTAAAGTATTATCCAATAAAATATTCTTCTCTTCTTCTTGATTCCATATTAAAAGCTTCCCCTAAAGTTGCTCCTTATCAGTAGAATCCGGTTCTGTTTACCAATCATTGACTTTTTATTCTTTGTTTACATTTTATAGGCTGCATTTTGGCTTTAAGAAAGCTTCTGCTGCTCAAGGATCTTAGCATTTAGGTCAACATTCCCCATTTTCTTAATCTTTCCAAATTTCAAAGCAGCTCCATTGTACCAGGAGAGAGGGGTACTTGGGACAGGGCCCCATCTGCCAGTCATGATCTAATTGGTTATCTAATCATGGGAGTATACCAGGGCAAGCTGACCACAGGATGGCTTGGAATAATTTAGAATCAGGCAGACAGTCCCCAGCTTTATCCAATAATCTTTAAGGGCGCAACTGCTGGGAGCTGAACAATTGAAAAGCTTTCAATGCGCACCAAGACTGTTGGATCAGCAACCCTACCTGAACCTACACCTCCTGACCTGTTTCATCAGTGCAGCGCATACCCTGTCCAGTATGCAGAGGACCCTATTGCAATCAATTTCTTATGGGCCTGCCAATAAACAAGGGCAGATAAAGTAACCCTTAGATTACATCAGTCTATTTTTATCAGTCTGTACAAAGATTTGGATCCCCCATATTAAAAGAGCAGCTGTAACCCATTTTAATTAACAGCTTGATAAAGATCCCTCAATTTGGACTAATTTTTTAAAGGTTTCCAAGATTTCCCCATTACTGGCTAGTACGGTTAATGCCTGGTATATTAGGGACTACTGTGACTGCCAGGAACCAATTCCTGGCATTGGTGATCATCCTTAAGGGGGTTTAAATTGTCATCAATCATGGTTTGGATTTCCTGATGCATGTCAAAAAGTTCCCTGATCATTCATTTCCCCTGATGATTGTTTCACTGCCAGGGTATTGTGGAACTTTACCTTGTGTAAAACCAAAGCCCAAGTGCAACCACTTCATGCTGGTGATCAACCTTGAGCCCAACCCCTGGCCCCTGATACATAATGGATGTGTTTGAGATCTCCCAATGTTAGACCTATGGCTATATATGTGAATTTTGTCATTCCTTGATTCTTGTTTGTTCAATAACTTTATCCTGTCCCAAATCCCAGATTTATTGCTTTGCTACAGCAGGTTGAAACAAAAACCCTTGCTAGTGCTTATAATGCTTACTATGTATGTTAGTGGTGGCTTGGGTACTTTGGCTTTATTACTATATATAGCTTTCTGCTTGGTCTTTTACAACACTGATTAGATCTTGTTGGTTGTGATCCCTTCTATGAAGGATATGTGTGGTACTACTGGGCTGATGAAAAGGGCTGCTTTGCCTTGAATTGATATGTAATACAGGATGGAGTTCAGAGACCTGATTCTTGTGAAGTGGATCCCTGAAAGTGACAACTAGCCTTTGCTTAAAAGCCAAATCTATTGTCTGATAAATCCTTTATCCTCATCTACATTTCTTACTGGCTTCCTGTAGGTGTTAAGGAATAAATTTCTTGACACCAATAAGCTAAAGAATAATGAAATGATGCACCCTCAGAATTGAGAATCAAGCCCATGCAAGCAGCTCAACAATGGGTTTACCCCAAATTTCTGGATCTTAACGGGTCTAGAAACAACTTGAACCCTGATCCTAACAACTGTAGGAAAATATTGTTCTGGTATCAGAAGTGCAGAGACTTGCAGTCAACCTTAAGGACAGGCTTTCAGGGACCTGGGTTGATTTAGAAAACTTCATGCCCTTTAGAATCTCACACCAGCCTTGGTATAAAACATCCATTCCAGTTCATGCTTGATTTTTTGACTAGCATTTATTTCTGCAGTAAAGATATCTTACCTATTTTTCACATGAACGTTTAATAGTGTATCCTGTAGCAGATGATTGTGATCTCTCTCATGTGGTTACTAGTTGCCACCTGGCTCTCTTTATCATGGTGTATGCCTTGTCTTGGTATTTAAATCCCTTGTGTTATCATGATCCCTGTCCAAC